>JAIZZJ010000014.1:1200000-1584103 GCA_022828445.1 Graphiopsis chlorocephala | reverse complement strand
GCATCAACCTGGATCAGTCTTGCGACGTCCAGTTGGGTGGGGAACCTCCCTATAGCCTATAGTTATTACACTATCCCCTTCCTGGTATAGTGTCGTCCTGATGCTTATCCGTCGCTGGACTTCGTCATTCTTCTTGCTTCCCTTTCTTATGTCTTCCTAATGGCTTCTGTAGCTAAACTCAAACGTCTCTGCCTCGAAGCTGATATCAAAGCTACTGGATTTGAAATGCCGCCCTGCACTCGCTGTCGAAACGCCAAGGTCAAACCAGGAGAGACGAGGCCGAAATGCATCGTAGGGCCCAAGTTGGGTCACTGCTCAGAGTGCATTCGCAAAGGATACTATAAGGATTGCGATGTAAAACTGTCGGTCCCTGAGTAGGAAAGATTCCGAAATATTCGGGAGCGCCTTAGCAAGGAGCTCGAGGACGCTGATGAGGAGGAAGTTCGTCTGTTGATAGAACAATAGGACCTGTTACGCAAATTGTCGCAATATAAGGCGAAGAAGATATGCCTTCGCAAACAACTTCGCCTAGCAGAGAACTGTATAGAGACTGCTGTTGCTCGCGAGCTGGATGAACTAGAAGTAGCCAAAGCCGTCGAGGACGAATTCCTGCCTTCCCTCGAACTATCCGGTCTGGAGGTCTTAGGACTTCCTAACAACTCAGATCCCTAGGGAATGACTCCCTTAGACTGGGTCGGACTCTATGATTCCAACTTTCCTTTAGAGGGTCTCGAGTCTTTTAGTATCCAGGTAGGGTCTACTAGTACTGTCTCAGAAGAAACTCCTCAATTAGCCTTAGCGAAATGAAATCTTCTCTTCGCTACTACGAGTCTTCTATATGGTCATATCCTTCCTATCGTACGAGGTACTGTTTCTAACCTTGTACAGTTCTAGTCCGAATGATATGATCTACCTAGTATACTAGTTCTTGTATTTCTAGGTCGATGTCCCTAACATCTTGTTGTAGCGTAGCGTCTGGTATTGCTGGTTCTAGTAATGATATATAGAATACTAGGTGTATGCGTATTCTTTTAGGTAGCTCTAGTTCGTAGTTAACTAGTCCCTTTTTCCTCAGAATTTTGAATGGTCCTAGTTTGACTGCATCTAGTTTCTTTGTCAGTTTATCGGATCTGATATTGCGCTGGAGAAGATACACTTTATCCCCCCCCTTAAGGGTTAGTCCCTTAAGCCTCTTATAGTTTACATACTTCGTCATCTGTTAATAGCAAAACATAAGATCTAGATATAAGTTTGTATGCATCTCGCGCAACTCGGTTGCTATAAGGGCTGCTATAGGGTTGTCTGCTATTACTTCGGCTATGCCTGTAAAATCTCTTAGTTTAAAACCAAAATTCGCATAAAACGGTAACGTGCTAGTCGTAGTCGTTAGCGAGTGATTGTATGCGATCTGAGCTAACGGAAGTAGCTAAACCTAGTTATTATGTTGTATATTAACATAGTGTCGGAGGTACTGCTCTAGTGTCTGGTTTAGGCGTTTAGTCTGTCCGTTAGTCTGTAGGTAATACGCTATACTTATCTTGTGCTTGATATTAAGATGCTATATAAGCGCTATCCAAAAATTGGATGTAAACAACTTGTCTTAGTCCGAGATTAATTGTTTAGGCAGCCTGTAGTTTGCTACTACGTTCTTGAGAAAGACGTAAGCCAAATCTACTACTATCTAAGTTTCCCTATACAGTATAAACTATCTATACTTAGAGAATCGATCTGTTACTACTATAATTCCATTATAGGTTTCCTTAGTAACTGGATCGGCTGATAGCAGTAGCTTGACGATGAAGTCTATAGCTACTGACTACTATGGTCTGGTCGGTACTTGCAATGGTTGCAGTAGACTATACAGTGTATGTCGATCATACTTGTTTCTTCTGTAGATCGCACATTTCTATACATATTCTTTAACTACACGACGCATCTTTAGAAAAAAGAATCGTTCTTACATTAGTTAAAGCATCTTTATTGTTCTAGGGTATCCCTATATTGGTCCGTTATAGAATGTTCGTAAAACATCTTCCCTAAGTCTGGTAGGAACATACATTAGTCCTTCGAATAGTAACTAGCTATTATAGTCTTCGAAGTTCGGGTATTCCTCTAGGTTTTCTCGGATTGTTCTTGCGAACGAATTAAGGGGCAATGCCTCCTTAACTTCGTTAGCAAGTCGCGCAGTACTGACGATAGACGTCGCAGCTATCTTATTGACTTAAAGGGTACTATTAGCGTTCTAGACTAGAAGCTAAATGCCTTTCTTAGGTTCGCCCTTTATATAGTCTTCTCATCTGCTCATAGCATCTGCTCGAGCGTTCTTAGATCCTTTCTAGTAATAAATCCTTATTCGGAATATCGTAATATCTTAATACTATTATATCTGACATCCTGTTATAATGTGTGTAGTTAAGAATCGAAATAGATTCTGATGATCCGAGATGACTTTTGTCTCGTAGGCTTATCCCTCGAAGTATACTTGCTAATGTCGAAATACTTCGATAATTGCGAGGAGTTCCTTATTATAGACCTCGTAGTTACTCTCAGCTGGGGTGAACTTCCTTAATAGGTAAGCTACTAGCCGAAGCTTTCCTTTGTCGTCAGCTTAACTAAGGCATACTCCGATAGCTTTGTCTGATACATCAGTCTTAACTACAGAAGGCTTCTTTAGGTTAAAGATAACAAGGATGGGTTTAGTAGAGAAGCAGGTTTTTAACTCTTGAAATGCTTCCTCGGCCTTAGCCGACCATTCGAACTCCCTATCCTTCTTAGTAAGCTCTGTAAGTAGGGCTGCGATCTTCGAGTAGTCTTTAATAAACTATTAATAGAAATTCGTAAATCCTAAGAACGATTGAACTTCCTTAATAGTACCTGGTTTCGGCTAGCTCGTTACTGCTTTAATCTTCTTCTAGTCCATCTTAAGTCCTTCTCGCGATATGATATATCTAAGAAACTTAACTTTAGTCTTATAGAACTCTGTCTTTTTAGGCTTAATCTTTATCTTCGTATCTATAAGAGCCTAAAGAACCTTTTATACATCCCGAACGTAGTCGTCGTATATCTTTAAATACACAAGGATATCATCTAAATAGACTACAACGAAGATATCGAGGTACTTCCGAAGTACATTGTTAATATATGCCTAAAATGTAGCTAGCGCATTTATTAGCCCGAATAGCATAACTAGATACTCGTATAGTCTGAATCGAGTTCTAAAAGCTATCTTCTATTCGTGTCCTGCCTTAATCCTAATTCGATTGTAGGCCCCTAGTATATTAAACATAGTAAACCACTAAGCTCCCTATAAGCAGTCTTGCAGCTTATAGATTAAGGGTAATGGGTAACTGTTCTTAATAGTTATGTCGTTCAATCCTCAGTAATCCATACATATGTAGTACTCTTCGCCTTTCGGGATAATATGTAGTAGGTATCTAGCAAGTAATTCCGATTCGCAGATATGTCCCTTCCGAAGTCCTTTATCGATATACTTTCTAACGTACTCGGCTTTCTCGGCCGATATTAGTCATAAGGGTTCCTTCTTCAGTTCTACGCCTTCCTTAATCTTGATCTCGTGATCCTAAGGTTGGTATAGAGGTAAGGCATCTTCGTTAGCTTCCTTCTCGAAGAGATGTTTAAAGTCCGAATATTTAGGCAGAATGTCTAATCCTAGACCTTGTTTTATTTCCGTCTTCTTGTAGTACATCGTCTGGACTTATATCGGGTCCTGCGTAACTGCATCGTACAATTCTTGTGCAGACATTACACGAATGTCAATCTCTTAGGATATAGCATATACCCTACATAAGAGCATTAGCTATAAGTCTCCGAATTAGATTGTCTTACTACTCTAGTTTATCTTCGGGTTGGATCCTATAAGCTATAGCAATCCTAACACTACATCGCAACTAGGTGTATCAGTAATGTTAAACTGAGTCTTCTCTATATAGCGTCCTATTAATAGAAGTAATTCCTAGGTTTCCCGTAATACTATGCTATTGTTGTATATTATAGGCTTTCTATTAAAACTCATAAGCAGAAAGGGCTCTTTCTTCAGTCTTATCCTAATATTATGTCATTTGATAAAAGCTAGACTTATAAAGTTTCCTATGCATCCTGAATCGATTAAAGCTCTAGTATATGCTATACTAATCTATACCTATATAACTAAGTTATTAGCGTACTAAGCTTTGCTTGTAGCTATTCGTTATAGCCTAGGTTAATCCTTCTAAGGTCTTCCTTCTAGAGGATTACCTAGTTTCCTACATCGCGTAGTTGTAGCGTACATATAGGAATAACTAGTTAGTGCAGCCCGGGTCTGTCTCTATAGCCTAAGTTCTAGCTATCTAATAGTCGTTTTACTACATACTTAGACTTATTACTCGAGCCTACTTGTACGTGTGGTATCGGAGGTCTCTCTTAGAGAGTTATAGGTCGTTTCCGTACTTCGAGGGGTTCCTCGCTATATTCTTCTAGAATCATAGGAACTGCCCATTTAACTATATAGACCTTTACTTTCTCTATCTGTACGATCCTAGCATATTGTTCTTTCTGTTCTGTTGCGTACTCATTCTTGACCTCTATTACTCTTACCCTTATAGTTCGAGTGATGCAGATGTTATCTGGTATAAAATATCCGCCTTGTAGAGTGAAATAGCTTCCTAATAGTAGAAATTCCTAAACAATCCGGTAGTAGTCGATGCTGTTTCTAGCGTATAGAACATTCTACAGAACCTTCCTTATCCTAGTAAACAATTCCTAGAGTTCACTTTTATTAACTATCTAGTTCCTGCCTTCCGAATCCTATAGAAGTAGTAGGGGTCTGCTATCCGCTACTACCTTAAGCAGTCGGATCATTAGATCGTTACTATAGAACGTATAGGCAAATTCCGTAACTTCTACTAGTTTAGTTACAGACTCTGTTTTAGAGGCTTCTCCCTCCTCCTCGCTAGACTCTTCCTACTAAGGTAGGTATCCAGTAGGGTATCGGATAACCTGTCCTAGTTCCTACGCAGGTTCCTCTAGTTCGGATTCCTTATCAGTTAAACTATCTTCTAGCAAGGGGTGTCCTCTGACAAATCGTACTGCCTAACTTAGCTATCCGATTGTTTAACAAATGCTCCTAGACTTGCCTAATAGCTAGAATCCAGATCCATATTTATTACTATAGTAAATAGCGCATTCGTTGTTATAGCAAGCTATCTAAGATACTACTAAGTAGCTATCTACTATACATGGTATTTGGTCGAGGTCGTTTGCTCCCTATCCTAGTAGAGTATAGGCTAGCATGTTATATTCGATCCTCTTAGGTTCCTTAGTTCCTATCGTGTCGAGGCCTCCTTAGCCTTGCGTTGTACGCATCAACTCGATTCGGGTCTCGTCCGAGACCTTAGCATTCTCGTCATTCTAGGGCTTATCCTTAGTAGCGCAGAATCCATTGTTACTGTATCCAGGTTTCTGCAGGTCATGACTCTGCTTTCGGGCTTTGCATTCGTTCTTATAGTAGCCTTTCTTGCTACAGCCATAGCACTTAACGCTGGACTTGTCGGCTATCCCTTTCGTTTTCGGCTAGGGTCTTTTATTCTGTTTTTTGTTAGAACCTAACTTGCCTTTGATTGTATCGATTTGCATCTTTTGCAACCCATAGTAGTTATCTCTCTAGGCAGGGACCTCCTGCTAAGCCTTAGTGTTAGCCCTTCCCTAGTAGATACCTTTCTTTTCCATCTGTTGTTCATAGATTCGCTCGTCGATTTTTAGAGCGACCTCGTACATTTCTTTTGCTATAGTAGGGCGAGTTTCGCAGCATATAATCTTATCCTTGATCACATCCTTCAATCTACGATAGAAGTATAAGGTAATGGCGTAGTCGTCCTAGCTAGTCTTAACAACTATCATCTGAAACTCGGCCTTATACTTCGATACTGGGTTATGTTAAACCATCATTTAGAGAGCTCGCTCAGCTTCCATTTGTTCGTTGCTATAGCTTAAGGTTGACTACAACTTATTGAAGAATGTAGTAGGCCTAGCCATCACGACCTTAGTCGTGTCTTTCAACTCGTTGAACTTAGTATGCTCTAGGTAATCCTCTAGATATAGTAGGATCCATTCGTATGCGGGTCTACGCAGATACGAAGTAAGAAATAGGAGTTTCTTTCGATTGGTATTGAGTTTCTCAGAGTTCAAGGTCAAATACATTAAGCACTAAAGCTTAAACGTCTTGACTTGGTTGCGTTGTCCAGAAAACTCGGACAGAGCGTTTACCTTGAACGAAGCTCCTCTAGTATTCCTACTAGTAGTCGATCTGTGTATAGATATGTCGTAAAGATGGACGTCTTATAACCACTTAGTGACTTCGGGGATCGATTGATTGGTAATGAGGGGTGTGGCTGGTTCGTCGGGTGTGACCTCTTCGTCGGACTCTTCGGACGAAGATTCGTTGATTACAGGTTGTTCTTCTTGGACTAAGTTATCACTTGACTCTTCCTCAGAACTAGTATCGTCGACAGGTAGATGTTCTTCTAGGGACATCAACTGTGTCTGTCCTGAAACACTTCTCAACTAACGTCCGAGAACGGTACTTAAAGTGTAATAGGGTGTACTCGGGGTAGGAACGTAGAACGAGGTACTAAGGGTTTTAGAGTAAGGAAGACTAGTCTGAGTAGTACACTGATCAAGTTGCATTATGAACAATGACTCCAATTGCGTTACTTAAGTTAAGCACGAGGCTCCTATGAAAGATAGAACTCCACCTATCCTATATACTAAGGAGACTCGTGAGTATTGATCGATACATCCGTATGATCAGTCTGATCTGATCCCATGGATCAGTCTGACCTCTCAACTGGGTCAGTTGAGTTGCTGCCTCAGGCATCAACCTGGATCAGTCTTGCGACGTCCAGTTGGGTGGGGAACCTCCCCACAGCCCATGGTTATTACACAAATACGCCAAGCGTGTCATTTTCTGGCTTGGTTTGCCGGATGAAGGGAGACTTGCTGCGTTTTGTAATGTTCGGGATCTACGTGAGTATCGCAAAAAATACAAGGGACTGTTCCGGGTGATTGCGGACAGAATCACAGCAGTCTTGCGGGCAATGCTATCGTGGAAGAGGGTACCTACGCTCATCTACGAAGGAATCCGGTTGTTCTCGCCGGCTTGATCGAGTCATTCGAGAACGAGTATTTTCGGCGAGTGTGGTGTGTCCAGGAAGTCGTGGCCGCTCAGAAATGTACTGCGCAATGTGGAAAGGAGACGATGGACTTTTGCGAGCTTCTGCCACTGATCGAGCATTTTCACCTCCGCGCTCCCGTACTCAGTCTTTCACCGAACCCTTTGAAGACGTGGAGTTTCGTTGGTAGCACTAGGAAATCACGCCCAACTTACCCTGGGTGGTATCGAAGAAAGACTCGGGGTTCTGGTCCTTGCAAAGACAGGAAATACTACTGCGACCTCAAAACTTTCAGTCCTACTCTTGTATGTACTATGTGCTGTGCATCTTTCTCCTTGTAATCTGTCTCATCAAACACCGTCTTTTGAACTTCCCGTCTTTGGAATGTTTCGAGCGCAACATCCTAGCCCTATGTAATGGGGTGTACTCGAGGTAAGAACGCAAGTGAGGAATTAAGGGTTCTAGGATGATGGAAGAAGGTCTGAGTAGCACACTGATCAAGTTCCTTTATGAACAATAACTCCAATTGTGTTACTTAAGTTGAGCACGAGGCTCCTATAAAAGATGGAACTCTAACTATTCTGTATACTACGGAGACTCGTAAGTATGTACGACATGTGCGCTACTAGAGGGACGTGCGAGGCTTATAAGTCTCGCTCTTCTCGTCCTTATTGAGTATATATTACGTAATTCGTATATACGTGGTATCAAAAGAGCAAAGGCGCTTCACGTGTCTGAAGCGAGTAATCCTATAGGTTATTATGGCCTCTTAGGAACCGAGTTAGATAGAGTTTCGGGTTTACTAAAAGGTCTTCTATATATCGCTATAGCGAGATTAGCAAAAGCGACTATGTTAGAGCTACGCGCTCGTAGTATAGTAAACTTCTATTGTTCTAGAAATAGTATCTGGCAGTATTATGTAATCTGACATATTCAGTGACTAGCAGCCTAAACGAAATATCTGTATCGAGTATCTAGAATGCGTTGCTCGATCAGCTTCCGACGGAGCATCTCTACTAAAATCGAGCGGAGAAGGTGGAGGGAGACAGTGGGCGATAACCTACCCACCTTTTCCGAAGACGTTTCGGAGATCCGAACCGGAGCTTCGATCTGTCGGCGCAGGTGGGCGTACCGAGGACAACACTTTGTTTTAAGTATGTAAATGGTGTCTTGCCAGGCGCCAGCATCGCGTCCATTTCCCTGCATACACACATTCTCCGCCCATCCAGATATCAACAATGGGTTCCATGCCGAAATCAACAGGTGTAGATTGGCAGGGCGCCAACCCGGTACCAATCTCCTTCAAGCCAGTCAGCAAGCCTACCATCGGCCACAACAGTTACGAGGGTTTCCATCCCGGTCGACAAGATCTGCTCAAGAAGGGGCACAGCAAGAAGCAATGGGACGACCAGGATGGCAAGAAGCTAGACTCCGACATCATCCGCGACAACGATGTTGAAATCGTCATGCGAGATGGAACCAAGCTCTACGCCGACATCTACCGCCCTGCTGATGCAAAGGAGAAGATCCCATGTATCGTCGCTTACGGACCGTACGGCAAGAAGTACAACATGGCCGGTATCGCCGTCCACTTGCCATGGAAGCTCGGTCTTAGGCCAGACGACACCTCCGGATATGAGACTTTCGAAAGTGTTGATCCCAAAGATTTCTGCGCGTGGGGCTATGCGGTCGCCAACGTCGATTCTCGAGGAACAGGCCACTCAGAAGGCTTCATCTGCATCATGGGCGAGCAAGAAGCGCAAGACGGCTACGATGTCGTGGAATTCTTGGGTCATCAGGACTGGTGTAACGGCAACGTCGGCATGGCTGGCAATTCCCACTTGGCCATCACGCAATACTTCATCGCAGCCAAGAACCCGCCATGTCTGAAGGCCATCGCACCCTGGGAAGGATGCTCAGACTTGGGTCGTGAGCAATTTACCCGCGGTGGGATCTTCTCCATCTCAAACAACAACTTCATCACCAAATTCACCGTGCGAGGCACAAACGGCTACGAAGACTTTGAGGAAATGTACGCACGCTATCCTCTCTCATCAGCATACTGGGAAGACAAGCGTGCAGCCTTGGAGAAGATCAAGTGTGCAGCTTTTATTACCGGCACCGATTTCGCCGCAATGCACACGATGGGCTCCATCCGAGCCTACATGCAAATTGACAGCGAGAACAAGTGGATCAAATGGAATGCATGGCAGGAGTGGTTTGATCTGTGGGCTATCGAAGAGTCTCGCCTCGAGCTGCGCAAATTCTTCGATCGCTACCTTAAAGAAGAGAAGAACGACTGGGAGCAAACTCCCAAAGTCAGATGGGCTGTCCTGCAGTATGGCGACAAACCTCCGCTCGAGAACATCGCGCTGCCCGCCTTCCCTCATCCCGAAACAAAATTCACCACCTACCACCTCGGCGACAAGACTCTGTCACCTACCCCCGTAAAGACCGAGTCCACGCACTCCTACGACTCGGAGAGCAGCGAGCGCATCAAGTTCGAAACCACATTCGACAAGCCCACCACCCTCCTCGGCCCTCCGAAGATCTTCCTCAACGTATCCTGCAACGACCACGACGACATGAACGTGTACGTCCAGCTGCGCAAACTCGACAAAAACGGCCACCCCCTGGTCCACGTCCAGATCCCCAAGGAACGCTGGCAAATAGGCTCCACCTACGACCTCTCCGACCCCCAAACGAACAACGGTGCCCTCTACTTCAAAGGCCCTGTCGGCATGCTCCGCGCCTCCCAGCGCAAAATCGACCGCAGCAAGACCCTCCATCCGCACATCCCGTTCCACCCACACGACGAAGTGCAACGCATTCCCAAGGGCGAGGTCGTCGAGCTAGAGATTGGTATTTGGTCGGGCGCCACTCACTTTGAGCCGGGAGAGACGCTCTCGGTGCAGATTTTCGGGCACATCTCGCTCAACCCGGAACTTGATCATTTGAACAGGCCGAGACCGGCGGAGGAGAAGAACCATGGGAAACACTATGTGCATGTTGGTGGGAGTTATGAGAGTAGGATAGTGCTGCCGATTGTGGATTTGGGACTGTGAGTAGATATTGGAAATGCATTGATATACAACGATGAAATTCGTGGAGCAAACGAGCGACCACAAATCACAGCTCAGAGTATACCAAGCAGCTTGGCCACTGGCGTGTAGCCTTTGTATCTGCAGTGTGCACAGTTAGTATGTACGACCCAGACTCGCAGTGACCAATTAGCGCGCCAACTCACTGCTTGGTGAGTCCCGGGTAGTCGTCGAATGCTGACTTGCTGATGTTGTTCAGCTTCGGGCATCCTAGTGAATTCGTAGCCTTGCTCAGGACAGAGCCGAGCTTGTCGACGGCTGAGTTGATGTCTAGGAAGAGACCGGAGATGAGGTCGGGCGCTTGCTGGACGACGAGTTCCCTAAGAGCCTTGTCAGATGTACTACGATCTTGCGGAAGGTTGGGATGCGGTGTAGCGGAGGGTGATAGAGTGAGAAGTCAAAGGCCGGCACTTTGATGTGAGACATACTAGAGAACTGTGAGCTTTGCAACCTTTGCCGGAAAAATAGCCTTGTTTTCTTACCATAGCAAAACAGAAGAGGTTATTATCCTCCAGCAATGTCTCAGCATTGAACACTCCTCCAGTCAAATCGGCAAGATCCACACCAGTGAAAGAGTCCACAGTCCCTGTGTTTCCCCCAATACTGTCAAGATCGAGATGTTGCAGCACCATCTCGAGATCATCCGAGATGAGATACGCGATGGAGTATTGGTCTGCAGCGTTGCGAGTGTACCAGTTATCAGGAATGCGTTCATGGCCTCTGTTGTACTGGAAAGCGCCATCCTCCCCCGTGACAGCGTAGAAGGTCTTCAAGATGTCACCGTTGAGAACTCCCTCGGGGTGCTCCTCGGTCTTGTTTGACATGAGTCGATAGACGAAACACCATGCGGCAGCATTGGCTGTACAAGATCAGCAACGTTCCTTTATCTCACAGATGCCGATACCCACCAACGATCCCAGAGAAGGGTGCATTGACAAAATACGGGTTTTCGCGAATGCTCGCCTGGCGTTGCGCGTAGCGCTGATCAGTAAGAAGCTGCAGGTCATAAATGTCCTTTTCTTTGCCAGCATCGTACAATTGCTGGAACCTCTGCATGTCCAGGTCGAAATTGTTGCCGGTCAGATATAGATCGCCACGAGTCGGTGACGAGTCGCCCTCAAACTTATTGTGTGATCCAGAGAGACCTTGAGGTTGGCCGAGGAGACCGAGCGTAGAGACACGGCTGTCGGTGCCACCGATGGAAAAACTCAGGAGATCACCGCTGGTCACTGATGGGTAGACGGCGAGGACGGTGGCGAAGTCGAGGGATACTCCGTAAACTACGCAGAAACCTCAGTACTTGTTGTTGTAGTGTTATTTGTTACTAAGTCATCCTCACCTTTCATAACAGAGTCAATGAACTGATCTACAGTTCCAATCCCATTATGCGGCAGATACCCATGGTTAGCCAGGGCGTTCAAGCCTGGGCAAGGACCCCTCTGGTCGTTCTTGCCTGGAGCTTTCCAGGCATGCTCGCCAGTGGTGCTAATACGCTGGGCTTCGGCATCGAACCTTGGAGTGGCGAGTGGCAACAAACCTCCCCAAGAGGAGCCAGCCTTGGCGTCTCGCTGTTGGAGATGTTGCGAAATGTCTGGATAGGCGCGGGCCAAACCTGCAACTGCGAGGCAAAAGATTGTAGCGGACTTCATCGTGTGCCGTGTCGAAAGTAGGGAACGTGGAGATGGGGCGAGTGTAGGGAAGGAAAAACGTTGAACTTGCGCTTATGTATGGTTGGCTGTCGATAGACTTGGGTTCGTACACTTGAGAGCCCACACATCCATCTCGGGAGAGAGTCAAGAAATCAAGATGCTTGTTCCGAGAGGGATCAGATGAGGATCATAGTTGCGAGTTCAGATGTACTTGGTTTCCCTGCTTAGCGCTAGCATGTACCACCGCAAATCCTTGAGTTGCAATGTCGATCCCGACGACAACGAATTGCCTCCGTTGCAGAAGCCTGAGCGTTGAAGAGTCAGGAGAGTCAACGAAGACTCAAGATACGACGATCTGCCGCGTCACGAGGCAAGCATGCTCGTGCGAACTTCGAACGTCATTCCCGAGCTTTAGGCATGTAGTCAAACGTTTTCCTCCACAATTCCTCATTGAAATATTTCTTCAAGCACGTGGTTGAGGATCTTCTTATCTTGAAACCGGCTTTCGCGCAATTAAGCCTCAAACCTGCCCTACATTATCTCGTTGGGGCTGGGCTTTGTCAGCATTTCTTCCAGATAGCAAGTGCAGCCTAGATTTAAGGAGCGACATAATGCTTGTGGAATCACTTGTGACAACTGTTTTGCGCTAGTCTCCTATGATTATTTGCCATCTTGATCTCGAGATGTGATACGATTACATTCCTGTCTAGGATAAGCTTACTATGAAGTTATCGCTCTCTCTCTAAACGATAGCCGCGCTCTGTAACGAATCGGAAGTGAATACGATGGTTATACGAGTTCAGGCACTTAAGTCCCTGAATTTGAAGATGTCACAGGCAAATTTGCAGCGATTATACAGGGGGTGGCCTTTGGCCAGGCGCTGATCTCTGGTTGGTGATCTGCGGATCTCAAGCTAGCGCGTCAAGATCTGCATCCACGGAAAGGGTTGTTCGAGTGGATGAAAAGTACTGCTTTTGATTGGTACCTAGGAAATCGGATATCGCCGCAAATAGTTAGATTGCAGCAAGCCAGCTCGGCAGTCGGATCATTATCTTCAACTTTGGAAGTCAAGTGCCGCTGCGCGATTCAATCATCCCGCCTATCCGCTTAGCCGTTCTCGATTTCCTGGTAACGAGTAATTGGTGATACTCAAACTATACATCATACTAGACGTCGTCAGGTTTCGTCTCCGTGGCCGTCTAATTTCACGGGTTTTCCAAATCGATGCTCTCTCCACTGCGCTGCAATTGGCATACGAAATAACCCTATCAATTTTTAGCACAATAGCACTCTCAGATCTCTATCGCCCGACGTGTTCTCTTGTGCAACAAGCAGACTCTACCACAGGCGTAGAGTAAGAGACTCAGGCATTTGTTCAGCGATCCTGTGGATACTAAGACATGACAAGGACCCTATCTCGCGTTCTAGCTTCAAAGTCTGTACCAATTACTCTACCGCTTTGGAGGTCCACTCTTGCCACTGATATGTCAGTCTAGAGATTGAAGCTATATCACAAGTCTATTTGCTCGATACTGAGTCAGGACTTGCAGAAACATGACTACTCTTAGATATATTTCACCTCCTGTATAGCTGACTCGATACAGCCACCAGCGTCGATGACAGAGAACAACCAGCGTGTGAAGACCCACATGTGCGTGCGACGGGAGTCAGTGACATTCCGGGGAGCAGGGCAGGTAACTTAGTCCTTCTGACAAATCGAACCCTTCACACTAGCGTAGACTGACCTCCTCATTGAACAGCGCTCTACAAGCACACAAGTATGCGAGCGCGGAGAAGCGCTAATCAGAAACATTCCACTGTCACGACATTTTTCATCTACCATTGGTATTAGGCGAAGCTGAGCATGATGAAGCCATATTACAAGGCCATTACACTGCTCCCATCTCAATTAGGATGACCTATAAATCATGTTCTCTACTCTCGGGAAATCATCGTAGACTGTCCCCACAAACTCGGACCAAAGAGTTCCCATGAAGATATATCCACTGTCTAGGGGCAAGGAGATCCCCCAGAGCATGCGGCCTGGGGCTAGGTATTGCGGCCTTGAACAAACCTTAAATCGCGCTATTCTTCACGGCAGTTCTGGAAGTCGTGGATGTTGGAACTAAGCACGTCGCATCAGCAAGGAGACGTGCCGTCTGCAGACAATGATTGGTATTCCGAGCCGCCAATGTTCCCGTCGATCTAGGCCAAAGTCACACTCAACGTCCTATAGGCTTTCCTACAATACAAGCTCGTGCCCATGTCGTCCGAGATCTCTGTTGTTTTTGCGTTGGGACACTTGTCCAGCAGTTACGAAGCAAGTCTTAACCAATCAACTACAGTGGTCAGACCTCCTTCTTCAACATGCGTTTGGCGATTCTTGCCGCCTTGGTCTTCTCAGGCCTAGCACTCTCCGCCGAGTTCGTTCAGCCAAATGCCACTGAAGTCAGCGAGCTATTAGCCGAGTTGGCCAAATTACCGACATGCGCTGTATGCACAATCTTCCCAATGGCTTACTGACAGTCCAGCTGCTGATATTCCTCAGACGACCTGCGTGACACAAGGATTGACCACAACAACATGCGCCGTCGCCGACTTCGCTTGTTTGTGCACAGATACAACCTACGAGTCTTTCAGTGAGAACTGTATCTTGTCAGAGTGCAGTGCCAGACAGGCATTAGGTGCGTGACAAGGCAACACACTACGTGTCATGAATGCCTACTGACTACAATTCTAGAAGCACAAGCATGGCAGAAGAAAGCCTGTCAGGCTCCGATCAGAGACAATGCACCTACAAATCAACGGACAGGCGAGGCCCTTTTTATCATTGCAACCCTGGTGGTCATGCTTCGATTCTTAGCACGCCGGTACTTCCAAAAAACTCACATCGGATGGGACGACTGGTTCATTCTTCTCGCATGGATCGGACTGATTCCTTCCACAGCCATTGTTCAAGTCATGACCCACCACGGCATGGGCAAGGATATCTGGACCATTGATCCAGACGATCTCACGGTGATGCTCAAACTGTTCTACGTTGAACAGTGGATCTACCAACTCGTTATTATCGCGACAAAGATCTCGATCGTCTTTCTCTACCTCCGCATATTCCCAAGCAACAGCTCCAGGAGATTCGCATACATCAGCTGGGCTGTCATCGCCGGACTGCTCGCTTACTTAGTAGGCTTTTGGATCTACTACACCGTCGAATGCAGACCCCTGAGCTATTTCTGGTATCAATGGGATGGCGAACACGAGGGTTCTTGCCCTGGCACCGAGACTGCCATCTATCTCAATAGTTCGCTGAACATTTTCTTCGATATCTTGGTTCTCTTCTTGCCAGTCCCCCAGATTATGCGCCTTCAAATAAAGGACCCCAAACGCAAGCTCGGAATCCTACTCACTTTCCTCGTCGGCCTCTTCGTCACCATCTGCAGCATAGTACGACTCCGCTACCTCGCATCGTACGGCCAACTGAGCAACATCACATACAACTACAACGACATTGCGCTCTGGAGCGGCCTCGAAGGCGACATAGGAGTGATATGCGCTTGTATGCCTACAGTCGCAGGTCCAATCATGTACTTCTTCCGCGAGAAGATCGGCTCGAAGATCGGTACAAAGCTCAGCTCAAACACGAAATCTTCAACGGGGTTTTCCAAGAAGTCGCTTAATTCCTCCTCTCGCATCAAGAGGCTGCCAAGTACGGCCAGCGAGAGAGACGTTAAGGTGGACGAGCGCCTTTCAAAGCATGAAGGCTTCCAGACCACCACGGCCATGCCCATGTACAATCTGCGGAACCAGGGTTCGAGTGACGATGATGTGGAGTTGGTTCATCAGAAGGGAGGATCGGGCGCCAAGAACCAGTGGGTATGATTACTTGGTCGTAATGCCAGAATGGATATCATCTGCAGTATTAGAAAACAAGCTATTTGTTGTAGATATCTACCTTAAGAAAAGGATGCACCTCCATAGCGTATGTGTAAAGATGCGCAACACAAAGCCGCAGAAATTTCACGGGCGGGTGCCGGGACGTAGGTGTGGATGCAAACAGGATGATATATGGTCTACTACGGCCAACCTACAGACAGGTTCTATGACAAGGACGTAGCTCGAAGAGCTACGAATGAGGTTTAGAACAGAGATCGCAGGTGAAGCCAACCCTCGCCTCACCTGCCATCCTATAGGTAGGGACACTATAGGCATGTCACGAGCCTGGCCCGGGACAAGAAACGACCCACCAGAAGTCGCTCTTCGGTCGGCTGCATTCTCACCAAGTACGCAAGCATGCGTGCGAACCTCGGGCTACCTGATTGCGAATTGGAGTTGCTGAGAACAGTCCCCATCAAACCATTGTCAAATTGCCTGACGTTGGACAATCTCATCCCTCAGCTCATAGCCAAGCTGCTAATCCCGCCTTTGTAATCTCCAGTCATCTATACGAGAAGGCGTAGATTGTATGAGTATACGCTTATTCTGTTCTAAGCATTTACAGTTGGACAGTGAAGATTCTAATCAGTCGATATGGCTCGATTGCACGCGGCTTTAGGGCGGAATCGTAACGTTTCATCGGACCATATCAGCTGACATCAAACAGCTAAGGGCTGACGACTGCTTATAACTTAGAGGCCTGTGCATAAGCCTTGGGGCTTTATGTGGATCAAGCTCCCTAGAAAGCGATGATGCGCTTACTCTGGGCACGGGAAACAGCTTGAGAAGCAGGAGACATACGTGACACAGTCAGGATCACTGATCAGGCTTCCCAGTCAGCCTGCATCCTTGATATGCTAACAGATTGCACCACGTTGACCCTTTTGTCTGAGAAGACTGGAGGATATAAAGTCTGCCGATAACGACTTCTCAATTCGAAGCTCATCGACACAAACTATCAGATTCCAATACCACGCTCTTCCAATTCACTCATCAACATGGTTCAAGTCACAGCCGCCTCCGCCTATCTATTGGTGACCAGCGCTCTCGCCGCCAGACACTCGCACCCTCTTGCGAGACGCGACCACCTCGCAACTGTCGCTCGGCCAAGTTCAAGCGACGTCTCCGCCGCCATCCTCGCCTGGGCAGACGATGTTAATGCAGTAAACACCTTCCTCGATGGTGCCGTAGCCAACCTCGGCGACCTCGCAACCCTCGCCTCAGAGGCTCAAAACGCCCGAGACAACTTCGCCATCGACGAGCCAAACCAGCTCGGCACCCTCACGAACTGGTTCAACAACGATCCCAACAACCCCGATTCCAGAGACATCTCAGGCCCTGACGCCTTCAACTGCGCCACCAACGACCTCGCCGTTGGCCAAACGATCGGGAACACCGTGTTCAACTTCGAGAGCCTCGTCAAAGACGTCTTTGACAACATCGTCGAAGACGCTCAAGCTGGCAACTCGGATGCAGTGAAAGCGCAGCTCGATGTCGTCAACAGTTTCCGCTGCTGCAATGTCCTGCCGGATCTCGATATCATCTGGAAAGACACCGCAGAGTCTGCAGAACTTTCAATCCAAACCTCCATCACTGGAGGCGTGCCAATCACAGCCGCTCGTCCTGCGGCTTGCAATGATTTGGACTGCAGCACGACTGAGGGCGCTAGCGATTGCGCTACTAAGGACAATGGAAGGTTTTCCTGACAACGTTTCGCTCGCAGCACCTAAACGTCTTTAACGTGACGATCCAAGCACCTCAAAAGGTCGCGCGGCTAGCGTGAGCGGCGAGCTTGGGAGTTCATTTCCGCACTTGGCGAACCACATTCATTAATTTATCGTGGCGGTTGAAAGGAAGGTGTATCCCCGACCTTGCTCTTGGGATTTGATATCTTTAAGTGTATAGATTCATCCAACATTTTTTCGGTCGCTCATTTCCTCCCCAATTAGGCCGGCCGAATGCACTGCAGCTTGTGCTAGACATTGACTTGTAGTGAGGAAGATCGGGATCACGTGAGCGGCCAACACGGTGATGCCAGCTAACCTCGTCTCCATAATCACCATATAGTTCAAGGCCATTGTTCTCCGACTGCAAACACTTCCGGTCAAACGCCCATCAACCGCGCAACGCACTCGCAGTTCGTCGCCTATTAAGCCGCCAACATGGCCATCGAACTCAAGAACCATCAATCGAACGGACGCACTTTTGACAATAAAGCGCTCCTCACACAAGCCATGGTCCGCATCGATTCATCCACTCCTGACATGTGCTCTGCCCCAGTTTCTGTTCGCCATAGTGGCCGTATTCCGAGAATGAGATCGTCAGCGCACAGAAGCTGTCCAAGAGATAGTCTTGGGATCGCATCTGACTTAGTCGCTCAAGGTCTTCCAAGCCGAATAAAGGCAGAGGCTGGGGGTGTATGCTGGAGAGATAAAGTACTTTGAGATAATCTAGCATGTCTCCAGAGGGATCAGTGCTAGATGTTGGTGTGAGCGGTGTTGTAAATTCAGCAGGGAAGAGGCTATACCGTGTCCTTGCCACTGGTGGAGGATCGTTGGAAAGAGAAGCAGTCGGGTATCGTGAAGGGTTCTGGGAGGAAGGGGAGAATTCTTCCTCGCCTGCCTCTGCAAGACGCACGGCATTGTCGACGCCGCCTGGCAGCAATCGGCGTAGCACAATCCTCGTTGAAGATGGTCAGTGTGTGGGAAAATAAATCTCACACTTACCGCAAAAGATCCTGCACCTGAGACTCCAGTCTCACAATTCGATTGTTGGACGGTTTGACCGGGCGAGCGGCTCTGTGATAGATAAATAAGGATCCGCATCACAACACTGTTACTGGGTTCTCGCAGTTTGTTCACTCTTTTCCGTAGAGCGTTTTGTGGCCGTGCTATCACCCCTCCGCGCTGCTACACACACTGTTGATTGAGGCGTGCACGGAACTGGCAGATCTAACAAGCATCTAAGTCGATCTGCACGTGACTGATCGGGTCGGAAAATGTTTACTAGTTGGTCTTTCCGCCGGACACTTGACTTTCTTGCGCCTACATGCTTCACATGCATGCCGCTGGCGTGGCTGAGAAGGCGCTTCCATAGCAGCAATTGCAGACTCCGAGTCTTGCGACAGCGAGGGCGCGGAGAGAGGGAGAAGATGGAGAGCGCGGAGGGAGGAAGAGGACGGAGTTGCAAACGAGCAGGACGGGATGCCACAACTTTCGGCTTTCGACCCCACCCACTCGATCGAGATCTCGATCTCAACCTCTGCTTCTGTAAATGCAGGCCGCAGGGCACAACCCTAGTAACAATATTGTCAATGTGGTCAACACAAGGATCCGTTATCATAGCTATGGCAATGCTTCGTCAGAACACACTTTGGATGTCTTGTGGTACAAGGACTGATAATGATGAGTTGAAGCATATCGGAACTCAGCTTCACAGAAAACAGTGAAGTGAATAACGACAAGACAATTTCAGACTTCTTGTGTACAGGACGGCGTGAATCGTGCTCCATCTGATTCGTACTCCCTGACCTGCAGCTTGGAAACGATGCCAGCCGTGAGAGTTCCCGACTTGGTGATTAGATGTTTCTTGATGGCGACGTCTTTTCCAGCTTCCTTGCCACAGCCCGACTGTTTGATGCCTCCGAAAGGCGTCTCTGCTGCGGATGGATTGCCTATCCTCCTATCATATCAGTATGTATCTGGTTCAGTTCTCATCAGGAGATTTAACGGACCTGTGTTAATGCCAATCATACCGGCTTCAAGCTTCTCCAACAGCCTCCAAATGCGGCTCACGTCGTTGGTGAAGAACTACGAAGCAAGACCCATAACTTAGCTGTATCGTTAGCAAACTCGACAACTTCGTTTTCAGTCTCGAATTTGTAGAGCCCCAATAGTGGGCCAAAGATCTCTTCTTGCGCGTTCAGCATGTCAGAAGTCATGTCTGAGACGATAGTCGGCTGAAAAAGTAGCCATCGGACTCGCGGATACGATCTCCACCGCAAAGAACTTCCCCGCCTTTGGGTTTTGTGTCGCGAATGTGGGCTTCCATCTTCTTTATGCCGTTAGAGGTAGTCAGAGGTCCCGTGGTGATAGAAGAATCCATGTCATGACCCACGTGGAGGCTGCGTGTAGCCTCGACCACGAGATGTGCGAAGCGATCGTATACCGCGCTCCGCACGTAGACTCTGTTGGCATGGGTGCAGGCTTGACCTACTGTGCGCCATTTCAGGATCATCAATGCAGCGACTGCTCAAGATCGGCATCGCCAACAACGATAAAAGGGCAGTTGCCACCGAGTTCCAGCGTCACTTTCTTCAATCCAACACTGCAATGTTTGGCGATGAGCTTGCCAGCATTCGTACTGCCCGTGAAGGTCACCTTGCGCACGAGGGCATGTTTGCAAAGAGCTTCGCTAACTGACGGTGTGTTCGCGTTTTCCGTGGTGATGATGTTCAAAGCACCTGGCGGGAATCCCGCGCGTAGTGCTAGATCTGCGAGAGCCAGCACGGTAAATGGTCTTTCCGGAGACGGCTTGACGATCATCGTATATCCTGCTGCTACCGCTGCGGCGACTTTGCAAATGACCATGGCAACAGGGAAGTTCCAAGGCACAAGGGCCACGCTCACACCGATTAGTTGCTTGATGACGAAAATTCGTCGCTCAGAGACTGATGGAATTGCGATGGAGCCTCTGATCCTATCTGCCTCGCCAGCAAACCACCAGGTGAAACCGAGGGCGAAATCAACTTCACCTCTGGCTTCAACTAGCGGCTTGCCAGTCTCGTAGACCAGAAGTTTGGCGATATCATCGCGAGCGCTGGTGATGAGGTCATGCCATTTGAGAAGCTCTTTGGCCCGCTGGCGTGGGTTAACTTGGGAGTATTGCTGGCAAGCCTCGTGAGAGGTTCGGACGTGTGCGTCAACATCGGCAGCTTGGTTGATCGGGCAGGTCACAGAGACCTGACCAGTACCTGGATTTAAAGATGTATCAACTTCTGCGACAATACAAGGAAATTCTGTAATGGGCATACCCTCGACGTCGAATCTTTCTTGGCTGATCGATTGATCCCACTCTCGTTTCAGGAGTGCGCTCTCGTGGAGCAGCGTCATGTCGTCCAGCTGTAGCGGTGGGATCGTGTCATCTCACTGCACAGTATAATTCCAGATTAGAAGGACTTACCTGGAGAGGTAGTTTTCTCGACATAGTTGGCTAGCGACGGTGTAAAACTACACAGTGGCTGGATTCGAGAGGCTTTGCACTACGATACCCGTCTGTGGCCTGCGGGCTCATGGGCTCTTTTATCAAATTGAATCTAGCAACAGCTCAACCTGCAATATTGCGCCTTCGGTAAAACCCGGGCGAAATATGCTCTTACGATGGCATTTGGAAGCCAGTCATGCACAAGCAACGGGCGGCAAGCATCGGCGGCGCTACATCGCCGGGTTTATGATACACACGTCGTCTGGTTGCTCTAGTCTCGGTGCGACTGATCTGTCGAGCAGTTGCCTTTGGAGTTATAGAGCCAACGAGCCCTTAGCATGCTGAAGGCCACGGGGATGGTTCGCCTGCGAAGACGTCTTCTCTCTCGGTGATCCGTCCCTATTCGCCCGCTTCTTCCACGATTATCACGAACTCCGACTCAACTTTGCAACCATTGAGACGAGACCGTAACCTCTAAAGGATGATACTCGCGAGAGTATCGCAGACTATGACACAGATGTTCATTGCAGCCGAAACATCGGCGTAGACCCGTCGCGCATTTCTTACCTGTTGCGCACTGGCAACTACCGCCTTACCTTTAAAGGCGTGACCTGCGAGCACTCAACGCTGCCAGCCGAGGGCCGTGTTGCCTTCCGAAGTAGTATCTCTCGAATGCTTATCTCACATCAGTGAGCGTCATGGATAGCCTTAGAGAGCATTCTTTGATCGGGAGCTATGATCTCTCGCATCCACAGTGGCAAGGTATGAATCCTCGGTTCCGCACGTGTGGAAGTTGTGCTTGAGGGCCGCAATGCCAACGATCTGTTTGAACTGATAGTCGATCTGGCCCGAATTGAGGTGGTATCCAAACATCATCAGCTGGGCAAGCATTTCTTACATTGACTCAGCATATATGCAAAATGTCGAGAAAGCTGCCCGTGCTAATGGCGAAGGTCAAAAGCAAATTCGCACCTTGGGCCTTCCCTCCGGCTCGTCGGTTGTGATCGAGCCGTAGGCTTATGCTACTGACGGCGAGAACGATATGTCTCAACGGGTGACCATGGTACGTTCAAGACCGCATATGCTGCAAGCAAAGCCACGTGCTTCCTGACACTTGGCCAATCAACTTTTCAGTGCTGGTTCTACCTTCGTTTGCTTGGACGTCAAGACGCGAACTACTACGGCTACACCCTCGACTTGTGTGCGAGATATCGGAAAAGCTTGAGGTTACAAAGGTGTACAGGCTGCCTACTACGGTTGATGAACACACATACAACGAGCAGCGCCCATTCAATACCCGCAGAGTTCACCGCGAATCTCTGAGCGAATATCACCCTGACCTGCGACCAAGCCCGCGTACTTCAACAAAGCCATACCAAGTCTTTCAGCCTGAGGAACCCTCATTCCAGGTGAAAGGACAGCGTGTCGAGTGGGAAAAGCGGAGCTTCCGAGTTGGGTTCGACTACCGCGAAGGACTCACGCTCCATAACATCTGCTACGACAGCAGGAATCTTTTCTACAGACTATTTCTAGCGGAATCGTTTGTGTCGTACGGCGAACTGTGCGCTCCTTACCCAAGCAAAGCTGCATTTGATCTCGGTAATGATGGAGCTGGCATTAACGCCAACAACCTCAGCCTCGGGTGTGATTGTTTGGGTTCGTTGTCACAGTTTGCTGAAGCTTCCAACAGTTATACAAAAACTGACACTGCTTGCAGGTACGATCATGTACTTTGACGCATGGCACAATAACCCAGGCGGTGAGCCAGTCAAGGTTCTTAACGTTGTGTTGTGCAACGAACAGGACGATGGTATTCTATGGAAAGCACACGAATTCCCGCACGCAGATCGCCTTCGTGACTCGTTCCCGCATCCTTGTTCTACAAACTAACATCACAGTCAGCAACTACGAGTATATCTTCGCCTTCCACTTTGGCCAAGACGCAACGATTTCTTTCGAGGTGCGGGCAACGGGCATTCTGACCACTGTACCTATGAGCATAGGAGGTTCCTTACGGCACGCATGTCGCGCCCGGGGGTTCTGGCACCATACCACCAACACCTCTTCTCGCTGCGCATCGATCCAGCTATTGACGGGCACCCGAACTCGTTAGTCGTAGAGGAGTCGAAGCCCATCGCTGCCAATGACCCGAGCAATCCATATGGTGTTGGCTACGTTTCTGAGCAGACCACGATCGAGCACGAGGGAGAACACGATCTCGAATTCACCAAGAACCGTGTCTTCAAGTTTATCAACGAGAACGTCATAAACCCGAGAATGAAAACGCCTGTTGGGTTCAAGCTCCTGCCAGCCTACAGTCAGATGCTACTGGCTCACCCAGATTCCTACCATGCCAAGCGCTCAGAGTTTAGCCAGCATGCTGTGTGGGTGACAAGGTACCAAGACGACGATCACTTTCCCTCCGGCAAATACACCATGCAGTCGCCCGGCGGTGATGGCATTGCATCCGCCATCAGCAAGCGCGCAGCAGCTAACGAACCCGGATCGACATCGGTGAGGCACAGTGATATCGTGGTGTAGCACACCTTTGGCTCGAAGCACAAACCAAGAATTGAGGACTGGCCTGTCATGGCAAACGAGAAGATGGTGTCCTTGAAGCCTGTGAAATTCCTCAATTGCAATCCTGGCTTGGGCGTGGCACCATCAACCCAGGAGAAGAACAAGAGTGTTTTGTTTACTGAAGAGGCGCCTGCAAATGACTGCTGTCAGGCAAAGCTGTGATGAACGCCGGTTCAGCTTGTCGATCGATTCCGGTGATTTGAGGGATCTTCTATGATTATCAGTCAAATGCTGTCAATGCTTGAGTATTCTACGGCTTACGAAACTAAGCGTGTTATAAAACCTACTGCCTTTGTTCGTGATCTTTGCCCGCATGGATTACGAGTGGATAAAGATAACAAGACATCTCATCTCAGAAGCTGCACGAGGGAATGAGTTGATACTACCAAAATATAGGCTACCCGCACATTCGGACTGAAGTCATATGGCGCACATCACAAGTTCGAATCAGACACGTCAACGCATGTCAACAGTCCATTTTCGGCACTACTCAATCCCCAGCGCCTTGTTCGTAGCCTTGCGCAATTTAGGTCCAACGAAGTAAAAAACAAACGCAAGCGCTGAGAAGCCAGCCGCAATACTTCCTTGAATATTCAGAGCCCCATCATACCCTATGGCCGAGATTGAAGGCAGAGTCGCATAGCTGAGCCCGAAAGACATGATACCGCGACCCGCGCAGATGATCACAAGGAACGCCTCAGCGCGCGAAGGGAAACTGTCGACAGCGTAAGTGATCCCAACCACATTAGCACCGAGGAAAGCGAAGAAGCTCGCATTGTAACACACAATCGGCGCTGCGACGCTCCAATCGTTCGGCTTAGCTCCGACCTGGCCATAGATAATCGCACACACCAGGCCGACAGCAGACGGAATCCCGAGCATAATCAGACGATACTCCGCCTTGTATTTGCCGTTGTTGCGAGCGCTCATGAAGCGGATGGTCAAATCACTGCCATAGCCAAGCAGTGGCAAGAAGATAAGACACACCACGATCTGACCAGCCTGGACAGAGCCGAGATCTTGGAAAGAGAGGAGGTAAGGCGGCGCAAGCAGGATACCTGCGAAAGTGCCGGCGTTGAAGATGTAGATTCCAAGCCACGCGCCGTTGAGGAGAAGCAGCCAGAGGATCGCAGGGACGCACAGGCCTTGCAGGACTTGCTTGTAGAATGTGGGAAGAATTGACCACTTTTGCTCGCGAGGGAGGAGACGGAGGTCTCCTTTCCAGGTGCGAGGACCGTAAGTCGCCGGATCTAACGCTGGGCGGGATTTTGTGGTAGCAAGGGGTTGGTGGTCCTTATCGCCGGTCTCCATGTCCATTTGCGCTCGAGGGGAATGATCCTTGTCTTCTCTGCCTCTGTAACTGGTCTCGCTCACGAGAATGACAGAGAAGATTAGAATGACTGCATTCATGATAGTAAACAGTCCATACCACCACTTCCAGCCGAATGCAGCAACAAGATAAGTCGACATGATAAAGAACGCTCCAGCCGTGATATTCTGAATAGTGATGAACCAGCCAAGTTTCCTGCCTTTCTCGTGCAAGAAGAAAACCTCTTGGACCATGAGCGGAGCGAGCGCCTCACTTTGGCCTGCAGCAAGAGACATGATCGCGCGGCCAGCAATGTGGCTGTCGAGGCTCGTAGAAAGCGCGCACCAAAGACCTCCGGCAATCATGATGACAATAGAAGCGAGGAACACGATCCTCCTTCCAGCTGCCATCGCCACGGGCATTGAAATGAGGTTTCCGAGGCCCATAAGCAGGGTTGGATATGTCAACAGATCATTCGTCTTAGTTCCGCTGTTGGGATAAGATGCCTTGACCATAGGGAAGATAGGACCCAGGCCTGATGCCAAGACCACGGCTGTACAGCCATAAGCAGACACGAGGATCAGAATGGCCCATTTGCGCCATGTCGACAAGTTCAGGGGATCTACGAGGATGTGTGAGCCATGATGACCGCAGGCGAATTATCAAGTAGAGTTAGACGCACCATTTGGGTCGGCCGTCGGCTGGGGTACCAGTACCGTCCCGTTCGTGCTCAGGAGGTCGACGTTTGTAGTGTCGGTCTCTGGAGCAGATTGCTTCTCGATGTAGGTGATTTCGTTCTTGTCGTCCATGACTTTAGTGCGAAGCTGAAAGTTAGCGGACGTCAAAGTCAGGGTGCAGCACTGTCACCATTTATGTTGTTCTTTTCTCGATGAAGATGCCGCGGCTCTCGATCCCCACCGGATCGAAGCAAGCCATCCATGCGGTCGCATGATGCGACCATTCTCACCTCGATGTACAGTCCCGAGTGGATGGGGAGTCGTATGTACGTACGTACGCTGTTCTTCAGTGATCTGTACCGAACCGAACCGGCTTGCCGGGCCTCGACCGTCAACCAGCCAGCCACTTGGCCCAAGATATGCTGTTCGCGGGGAACATCAGCAGTACTAGTGAGCTAGCAAATCCGAGGACTAATCATGCACGTTCAAGTGACCAATGACGGATCCACGAAATGGTGAGCGTATTGATTGAACCGGGGAAGCACGGAGGAGTGCGGGGTGTAGTGTGGGGGAATCTTGGAAGTGGGCCGTCGAGATTCACTTCATGTATTCGCAAGGCTGTCTAGAATCCCTTGCACGCTTGATTGCTGTATCTACTAGCGAAGTTGTCACTTACCACAGCGTTCGCCGGAGGTTCTTCCCTACATTGGCGCACAAGGAAGCCATCAGATGCTCTCGGTTGCAGAAGAAAAGACATTAGTGGCAAACATGAAGCGTCCCCCATCCGTCGCCCACTGCATTGCTGCTTCTTGTAACGTCTTACCGATCATTAGCTGGTATACTCATTGTAGCGCAGCTCGAGGTTGTTAAGCAAGCATGGCTACGAATCCATATGCCTGCAAAATCAGTCTTGACGCCAATTGTTGCATCATGCTCCGTCCATTGTTCAACCAGCAGGCTGAGTGCCTGTTAGACCAACCTGTTCACCTGTTCGGGAAACTGGTTTTCTGGAAGCAGGCTATGATTAAGCCCCGACTTTACTCCGTGCTTCCTGGGTCACTCATAGGATGTTTGTTCAACTTGAAATCGTTGCATTTGATATTGATGGTACGGAATCCTCCAAAGAAAGACTGACTGCTGGTCAAAACGCTGCAATCCCATCGCCCATTTCCTGCAATTGCGCCACAATTTCCCGCGGGTTCCTCTCGCCAACTTGCTTTTGCAACAACCACGTGTGATCCAATACGAAGTCACGTATCGGTCGCAGCACACTATACGTGTGGTGGAACATCTGGCCGAGACTGTAAGCCGACTGCACCTGTTCTGTTGTGTGCGCCACTCTCTTAGACTCGTACGCCTTCAGCGCGGTTTCCACAGCACTGGTATCCTTCAAGTCCAGCCCCGCGAGACACTGTCCCAAGAAGTAGCCATCGCAAATGGACATACCCGCACCGTAAGCAGCATACGGCGACGTCGGATGGGCTGCATCGCCACACAAGGTTACCCTGCCTTTGGACCAGTGCTGAATAGGAATGCGGTCTCTGATCGGCCACCTCTGTAGATCACTGGCTGCTGTGCGGGCGATCATGTCTTGAAGCTCAGGTCGAAACTTCGTGGCCAGCTGTTTTGCGTGTTCGTATAAGTCCGCAGGAGGTGCTTTGTCATCTGACCATGCTTCGAGCATCCACCACTGGAAGCCAGATCGTCCTTCGCTAAGGATTGAAGAATAAGTCCCCTGAATAGTCCTCGAGTGAGACAGAACGACCTCTCCAGTCTCGGCTCCAGGGATATCGTCGAAAGTGAATCCGCCTATGACGTGAAGATTGTGCGGCCTCTTGGGCGAATCACCCCAAAGATATCTGCGCACAGTCGAATCAATGCCGTCAGCGCCGATCAAAACATCAGCTTCGTCTATCGAGCCGTCCTGAAACCGCAGGCGCACGAAGTCGGGCTCGCTTTCGATCTTGCAGACTGTCTTTCCAAATTGGATTGTGCCCTCTGGGATCGCCTGAAGCATCCTCTTGTACAAGTCAGGCCTCAGCAGCCCGATAAAGCCACCTCCGTATTCCTTGATTACCTCGTCCGGGAGATTGACTTCCGCTCGTACGTGGCCGTCGGCATTTCGAAAAGTCGTACGGCAAGGTGCGCCCAGGTCTTTGATGTCGACGCCCATGCTACGCAAAGCCTTGATTGGAGGAGGCCAGAGATTGAGAATATTTCCCGCAGGCCGGGCTTCCTTATAACGTTCATAAACAACTACCTCGTGCCCTGCTTTCAACAACGCCAGCGCGGTGGCCATTCCAGCAGGGCCAGCGCCGAGGATCGCGACTTTGCCAGTTGACATTGACGAAGGCTGCTGTGGGCCCATTCCTGAAGATGTTTAGGGTGATGTGCGCGGTTGCTGTTTATGTTATTATGTGTCGAATTGTGTAGAGCAGATGCAAGTGAGCGAGATCCTTCGACGTGTTCTGTACAAGAGAAATTATCAGCGACTCGCCATCTTAGCTGCTTCACAAGACATAAATACACAAACAGATCGACACTTCCTCCTGCCGACAGCCGGATTCCACACGATCCCCAGACGTCAGATTCCAAGGATGCAGACATGCTTCACATGCGGTGTAACCCATGCCGAACGTGCAGCCTAAGAAACGCGAAAGTTCAGTTTCTGAACCGAGCCGAACTGCTAGAAGTCAATCGCGGTCTAGATCAGTCTTCACTTCAGATCTGTGAATTTGGCTGATCGAGATAACCGAACCGAACCGAACCGAACCGAACTTAACCGACTGTCGCCCGCATGTAAGATGTGGACGACCACACTGTTCAGCTGGTGCATACCATAATGGCTGTGTCTTTTGTTTGACGCCCTTGGTCAATACTTCAGGGCTTAAAGGGTAGAAGAAACTCGCCCCAGAGATCAAACCGTACCATAGTCCACTACCACTTTACTGCATCGTATCATTTCGAGAACCAGACATGTCTACTACCACTACGACTTCCACGAACAGCAACAAAACTGTTAATGCAACTGTCACTGAGTTTATCCCGACCACAAACCCAACACACAAGCTCTACACCAGGGGCGTTGAGCACAAGTACGGTGACTTTCGCGATGACCTGATCAGGGATGGCTTCGCTGTCATCAAAGGTGCCATACCCCGCGAGAGAGCAGACAATTACGCAGACCAGCTGTACAGCTTCCTTGAAGATTTGTATGGAACTTCTTCCTTCGATGTAACCAATGTCATCTGCCCGAATATACTGGCTGACCTAGAGCTCCAGCGGTCTAGGCTTCGATCGCAACAAGCCAGAAACCATCCTCGAAAAACACTTGCCGGTTATCAACGAGAAAGGCATGTGTGCAGGATATGGTTTACCTCACGAGACATTTGCCTGGGATATTCGCACAGAGCCAGGCGTGGTTGGGGCGTTCGAAAAGGTCTACGAGACGAACGACCTGATCGTGTCTTTCGACGCAATGAACCTGAGCTTCCCCAATCGCAAAGACCTCAAAGAAAATAAGCCATGGCCACACCAAGATCAAGATCGCACCCGTCCAGGATTCCGGTGTCTCCAGGGCTTGGTCAATCTTCTGCCAAACGGACCCGACGATGGCGGATTGATCGTGTGCAAGGGAGGACACTTGGTCAGCGAGGAGTTCCACGAAACTTTCGAAAACGAACCAGATCGCATCTGGGCTTGGTGAGTGGTAGATTTCGGTTCGTGGAT
This sequence comes from Graphiopsis chlorocephala, assembly GCA_022828445.1. Lineage (NCBI taxonomy): Eukaryota > Fungi > Ascomycota > Dothideomycetes > Cladosporiales > Cladosporiaceae > Graphiopsis > Graphiopsis chlorocephala. Next base: position 1,554,757 of record JAIZZJ010000014.1, on the reverse strand, counting down.
CTTGCAAACAGACTGCTCACTAATTCGTCGACTTCCAGGACCAAAGAGTGGTACGGCTTCACCGCCACAGGTATGCAGTGGCTTGCAGACAAAGGCTTGGAATGGGAGAAAGTCTGTATGGAGCCAGGCGACTTGGTGGTATGGGACTCTCGTACACCGCACTACAACTTGAGCTCCACCACTTCGCAGCCGCGCTTCGCAGCTTACACGTGCTACATGCCTGTGAGCGATGTGACGCAGGAGGATCTGCTTCGCAAGAAGAAAGCGTTCGAAGATTGCCAACCGACAACACATTGGCCGAATGCGGCGCATGTTGGAGCGCTTCCGTTGATTCGAAATGGCGAGCAGGATCGGCTCCACCACTTGGTGCCGAAGAGTGGCAAGCCTCAGCTTAGCGAGCGCGCGTTCCGTTTGACTGGGATTCCTTATATCTTGTCTTAGTCTGAAGGGTTTTTTTTTAAAAAGCCCTTCCCGCTTCAGGCTATCACGACCACCGGGGACGCCCAGCGAAACCACGGTGTACTCCCTTGAGACCTTGGTACTTCCATCGTACGGCTTGTAGTTCGACATACGATGTCACGACATGCCAAATCATCACACATTCTTGATCCATGTGTGCTACTCATTCCGCTCTCAAAAAACCCAGTGGGAGTGCTAAGTCATGGAGGATCGACAAGAATTTCTCGAAACCTACATTCCAGTAGTTCACAAGATCAAGAAGTCATCATCAAACTTCGATGATTGCGGGATGCACTCCCAGACGATCATTGTTGCTCGCATTTGCGAACTTCTTACAGGTTCATGGCGCCAGTAGACTTGTGGTTCGACTTGTAATGATGACGTCGATGATGATTCCCATCCAGGCTATGCACAGAGACGTAAGAATTATCCTCGAACGCCTTACGTCGATTAACAATGGAACGAACATCGCCTCGCACCCACAATCCGAGAGAACATCCAGCAAGAAGACCCATGCAGACACCGGCTGATTCGGTGAGAGAGGCTTTGTAATCGCGACCGCTCGCGACTGCATCGAGAGCGATCGGACACAATGTTAGCGACAGCCTCATAACGTTGCTTGCAGCCAAGTCGAAAATATCAAACACATCAACCATCAACAGGCTCCTCCTTAATCACCACAACCTGCTCCCTCTCACTACCCTCCACACCCTCCCCACTCTCCCCTCCCACAACAACCCTCCTCACCCCACCCCCTTCCCTCTTAACCTCAATGACCTCAACCCTCCTTCCCCTCGCCGGCCTAACCTCCTCCGCCATCACCACCGTCTCAATCCCGGCGGGAACCCTCTCATCCTCCGGCCCCCACGGCAAATTCTCCACATCAATTTCCCTATTCAACAAACTCTTGAGGATCACCTCCGCGCCCGCCTTGCTCATTACTTGATTCGCTTCACGACAGCGCTCACTGCAGCAGCACTCCAGACACCCTTCGTGACAGTGACAAGCCTCCACGCGGTCGCACGCCTGCGTGAGTAGTAAGTCGATGAACTCGAAGGCTTTGCTCGCGATACCGGTGCCGCCGGCACCACCTTTCGCATCGTAGAACGTCAGGCGCGCGGGTCGCTTGCGGTTAGTTTCTTTCTTGGCGAATTCCTTGATAGCGACTTTGCACTCTGTCTTCACGTCACCGGGCATTGAGATGACGAAGTTCGGCATCAGGCTGAGGATGGCATGTTCGGCAGCGTGGATCGCGCCGGCGAGATTGAGGCGTCTCGAGTTGAGGATCTCGACGGCTGATCTGGGAACATCGAGCCACATGCCTTTGCTGAAGAGGATGATGGGCGGGTTATCGACTTGCACGGCGTCGAGTATGCGGCGCTTCTTGTCGACTTTGAAGAAGCCGAAGACGTTCTGGTGGATTTTGATGGCGCCGAAGAAAGCTCTAGAAAGAGATCCTGGGATGCGACGGATTGCCTCTGTCTCCACAGGGTCGATGTCGGTATAGTCGCGCTGTTGAGTTGTCCAGTCGACTTTGACGTATTCGACCTTGGCGATCATGCGCTCCGTGTTCATTTCTTTGACAAGGTATGTGCGACCTTGATGCAGGAAGATGCCACCCTCGTAGATGGTGAAGAAGGCTCGGCTGGCCTCGAGTTCTTCAAGCACCGTGTTGGCGTTGTGTGTGGTGTCGATAATGGCGAAATGAGAGTCCTCGGTGTCCCGGATGGCGACGGTGCGAGAAGGATAAGGAAGGAACCGATCATCAGTGTGGTAGAAGCCCAAATCATCTTTGCGCAATCTTTCTTCACAAATCTCGGGGAGCTGCTTGGTGAAGTACTTTTTGTCTTCGTCGGGAACAATCGGCATTTCGTGAGCTGCACATTGTATGTGGCCTTCGAGAACAAGCATGTTGGTGAGATCCACCTGCAGCTCACAATTTGGCTTCGTGAAAATCTCGTCCGGATTCGCCATGTAGTACTGATCTGTCGGGAAACAATCCCCGACTAATACTGACAAGCTGTCTCGGTTTCTTCGTCCAGCACGTCCAGATTGCTGTCGCAAGTTGGAGATCGTATACGGGAATCCCACGGTGATGACAGCGTCCAGTGAACCGATATCAACGCCCAGCTCGAGTGCGCTTGTACCAATGATACCGACAAGCTTTCCCTCAAACATCTCCTTCTCAATCCGCCGACGGTCTTGCGGTGTGTAACCGCCGCGGTATGCCATTACTCGGGCCATAACCTCCGACCTTTCAAGCGCAACGAGTTCCGTCTTAATCGCCGTGGTCATGATCTCACACTGCTTTCGAATCCTGCAGAACACGATCACGCGGACACCTCGTAGGATCAGTTGGCAGAAAAGTCGAGCCGTTTCCGCGAAAGTATCTCCACGACCACTGGTAGGATCATTGGGGTCCTTGAAGGGCGTATTCCAGCACAAGAACTCCTTGCGGCCGCTGGGCGATCCATCAAAGTCGACGAGAGTCACGTCGTCCAGACCAAAGATAGTCTTCATATGCTCCTCCGGATTCGCCACAGTTGCGCTGCAACTTATGAATTGGACCTTCCGGTTGCCAACCGCGGCACAGATGCGGCGCAGACGACGCATGATGAGAGCCACATGCGCACCGAAAAGTCCGTTGTAGACATGCAGCTCGTCGACGACTACATACTTCAGGTTCTGCAGGAAGCTACGCCACTTCTCTTCTTGTGGTAATATGGTGAGATGCAGCATGTCAGGATTTGTGAAAATGACACGAGCTTCGTCACGGATGTAATTGCGCTCACTCATAGGAGTGTCGCCGTCAAACGTATCACAAACAAGGTCTTCCAAGCCAGGCAAGAAGCCGAACATCTCTTTCAAGCTTCGCCGTTGATCCTGGGCTAGAGCCTTGGTTGGGAAGATGTACATTGCTCGCGTTCGATGATTTTCTTCTAACGCATTGAGCACTGGGATCTGGTAGATGAGTGACTTGCCCGAGCTTGTTGAAGTTGAGACGATGACATTTCTGCCTTCGTGCAGTGCATTGATGGCTTCCGTTTGATGACTGTAGAGCTGCTGGATATTTCGGGTGTTGTACAGTGCATTGACAAGATTCTGGCTCAGCGGGAAGCTCAAGTCGCCGTATACTGGTTCTTGAGGGTCAAATACACGATGCCCGTCTGGTACGATTTGCCCAGTGTACCACTCTGATGTCTTTAGCTGATTCACAATCTCCGGAATGCTTTCGCGATCGGCGGGAATTGCCTTCGGCAACGTATCTTTGGCAGAATCTGGAGCCGGGGTGCCATTCCGGCTGTTCTCAGGCATCGGCACGAAGCTTTTGTACTCGGTCTCCAGCCTCTCAACCGGATCAACATTCTTTTCGGCGCACTCGTTCAACCAGGAATTGACAGCAGAGGTGAATTTGTTGTTCCGCTTCTCGATCAGATTCATCATCTGCTTTTGGCTGTACACCGGCATTTTCAGATCTTCTTGTCGGAGCTTGCGCGTCGCTTTCGTCGGCTCTCCAGTCTGAGCATGTTGCACTTGCCTCTTTAGGTCGCCATCAATGAATTCGAAAAGCAGAACTTCGCCCTCATCTTCATCTTGCCCTGTGGATGAGCCTTCACCAACTCTGTTCTCCTCCCGAAAATTCATAGGAAAGAAGTCCTTCGCCCGCTTCCCCTGCATGATATTTTCCTCTCCCATCAGACTGACTTGCAGCATGTGTCTGTCAACGTACTGAAAGTTGATGATCTGTGGCACGAGGAGCTTGATCTTAGCGACATCGTCGATGGTAAGCTCTCGTTTGATGTTTGCTTCGACAGCACTCTTTATAGTTTCGAAAGTCGTGGCTAAGTGCTTTCGAGTGCAGCAAAATGTGTATACGAGATTAAGTGCTTTGTGAGTTTGCGCAAGCCTCGTGAGTGGCTCTGGCCACGGTATCAATGTCTCGATGAAAGTTGAAGAGCCTTTACGTCTCAATGTTGGTTTTTCGCCCTTTTTCGGTGTTCGCTTGGGTTTCTGTCCGCCATCATGCGTCTTGGTCGGCACTGATGTTGCAGTGGCGAATTGTGATGGACCAGGAGTCTCATCATTGTTGGGCTGCGCGTCATCGTCGGTCTCCGCTACTGGTGCCTCTGGCTCGACTCTTTTGCGTTTGCGGTTGTGAACGACTCGATTGGAAACAGTGGCCGCTTGTAGTTTTGTCATGCTCGGAGCTCAAGCTGAACGAGCCCGCCGAATCTATTGCATGTTCTTGCCCTTGCGGTGTAGTTGTACACTTATATTGCGCCGAGAACTGTCCAGACACGTTTGTTCGATGATTAACCAATCGACCTGGATGATTGTTCAATGTTGTCAAGAAGATTGTCCGTGTTCATTCTTCGCCTCATCGCACTTTCCAAGATCCCAGATCGATGACGCCAGACTTTAGAGATTCACGCGACCGGCAACGCGCGACCACGTGACGACCTGGAGTCGGATAGAGCCGAAACTCTGCAAATTGACTCTTCTGCAATGAGCTTAGTCCGCCCGGGCAAGAAGATTGGTGTGAGCGATTAACCGACTCTGCCTGGGGCGAGGCCTTCCGAACAGCGACGAGGATTATTCACCCAAGTCCTCCTCCTTTGCGAATAATTCAGAGCACTCAGTATCGATAACGACAAGCTACTCTATACTCCAGTATTGCTCAAGAACCCGTGGATCTTTAATTTTACGCTCGCGACTGTCCTCACTCCCAGGCCCATAAACTTGGAGGACATTTGCACCTAGCTTTCGAGGACATCACTCTCGGCCGGCACTCGTAAATATCTGCATTTATCCTGAAGACTCAAGTACTGGACAACCTGCTCCCACTGCCTCTGGTTTCACTACTTCTTCGTCCGACTTCGCAGAAATAGCCACCAGCCTGGATCATACCAACTAGACACAACCCTGACCGCCTCACCTCACAACACACTCAACAATGGCGCCACAGTCAATACAAGCCCAGCTCGATGCCTTCAACCCAGCCTCTGCAGGGACCTACAATCCCGGCCAAGTTGTCATCTTCTTCGACCACCGGGGCTTCAAAACCGAGCACGATGCCATGGGCCGCTTCCAGAACTACTGGCTGAGCACGAAGTACCGTCTCGGATGGCCCAGCATTTGGTACACGAGTGATCTTGAGCCAGGCAAGTTGAGACTTGTGTGGTACACTGTAAGTCTGAAATTCTTCTTCTCCGTGGCGAAATCTACGGAGAATAGATGTGTGCGGCCAGCTGACATTTCGTTCCCCAGCACGCCGGCGCCGAGGGCTCACGCGAATACCCTCTGCACATGGCCTACACGGTCAAGGAAATGTACGATCATCTCGCCACTGAGGGCTTCAGGCCCATGATCATCGGCTGGTCGCTCGAGAACCCTTTCCCCATGATCGGAGGTGTCGAGCCCCCAGAACCCCCAAAGATGCCCAAGATCAAGCGCGCCACCACCTGGAGCAACACTTCCGCTGGTCACGGTGCGGACAGCACGCCCCACGATCGCGTCATCAACATCATCAAGGCCGAGGAAGAGAGAGAGGCTAAGGCCAGAGCTGATCTGGTGAAGGCCGAGATGGTCAGAGAAGGACTTTCTGACAATATCAAGATGTCTGCTTGTTAGTTGGTTGTGTTGTGCTTTTTCTTTCGTCTCCAAGGGCGGCGCGAGGGTCGCCTGTATGCATGGCATTTCCAGGCGCATTGCTTTTGTTTTGTTTTGTTTGTACTTGTTAAGATTTTATCCATATATGTAATAGCATGATTCGCCTGTCCTTGGTGCATGCCTGTATGATCTTCTTCTCCATTATACACGCATTGAAGTCCTGATCTCACCCCACGACCAAGTACATCTCTTCTCTTTACGCCTCCCAAACCCCTACCTAATATACCCACTCCACTGGCTCACCATCCAAGTCGTAGTCACCGTACTAACCATCAGCGGCCCAGCAAGACCCCTCCCAAACTTCGCCGTCCCATAAACCAACCACTCGAGCGCAAAATGCGCAAACGCGACGCCAAAAGTCCAAAGCGTAATCTCATAAACCGCCGGGTTATCAATGTGGTACGCGCCGTACAAGCGGATAATCGAAGAGAGAGCGGTCCAGGTGCCGAAAGTGCGAGCGGAGAGCGGAGAGACCTGGGAGGGGGTGGTGCCGGCGTAGACTTGCTGGGAGCCGTGCAGGGAGAAGTAGGCTTGGATGGAGTTGCCGAGGGAGACGACGGAGATCTATGTTAGGTTTCTTGTTAGGATTTGGTGGGTTTGGCTTGGGGAGAGACTGTTTCAAGGTAGGCTGGAGGGACGTACGAAGAGGAGCCATTTGGGGAGAAGGCCATCGGCGGGCGGGAGGTAGGATGTGAGCGAGCTCATTTTGCTTGGATGGATGGATGGATGGATGGATTGTGTCTTTTTGTAGTCGCGTTTGTCTTTTTTGTGATTTAGTATTTTTCTAGGAGCTCTCTTCTGATTTAATGTTACTAGGAGCTCTCGTCAATTGCGGATCAACAGTCGGCGAAAGACCCTTGTCCTTGTCCCAAACATTGAACCCCACGCCTCCCTCGGCTTGCTTGGTGCCAGATGAATTCATCACTTCCGACCAAGAGTTGTCTTGCTATCTGTCCATTGGAACATGCACAACTGACAACAACAATGGACAAGTTGAACCCGATTGATCCTTGGGCCGCGCCCGCTACCCAGGCATTTGCCTTCATCGGCGTCCTTTGGCTGTCCTACAAGATCTTCTCCTTCTGGAGACTGATCGCATCTCTGTTCATCCTGCCTGGACAGTCGGTATGTGGTACACATCCATCACTTCACTCTTCCTAGACTAACCCTCTCCCAGCTCTCCAAGTTCGGCAAGAAAGGCACGTGGGCCCTCGTGACCGGCGCTTCAGACGGTCTCGGCAAAGAGTACGCGCTCCAGCTCGCGCAAAAGGGCTACAACATCCTCCTCGTCTCCCGCACTCAAAGCAAACTCGACACCCTCGCAATCGAGATCCAGACCAAGCACAATGTCGAGACCAAGACTCTCGCCATGGACTTCGCCGCCAACAAGGACAAAGACTTCGACAGTATCAGGAGCCTGATCGCGGACCTCGACGTCTCGATTCTGATCAACAACGTCGGCCTCAGCCACAACATCCCCGTTCCCTTCCACGAGACGTCACCTCAAGAGATGCGCGACATCATTACAATCAACTGCATGGGCACTCTCCGCGTCACCCAGCTCGTAACACCCGGCATGGTCGAGCGCAAGCGCGGTCTGATCCTGACCATGGCATCCTTCGGCGGCATCCTGCCCACTCCCTACCTCGCAACATACAGCGGCAGCAAAGCCTTCCTGCAACAGTGGTCCACAGCCCTCAGCTCTGAGCTCGAGCCAAAGGGCATCAAAGTCCAACTCGTGCAGTCCTACCTCGTCACCAGCGCCATGAGCAAGATCCGCAAGACTTCACTGTTCGTGCCCAACCCCAAGCAGTTCGTTCGCGCCGCTCTCAGCAAGATTGGCCGCAGTGGTGGTGCCCAAGGTATTGCCGCGACTAGCACCCCGTACTGGGCTCACGGTATCATGCACTGGGCTCTCGCTACCTTTACTGGTACCATGAACAAGGCCGTTCTCGACCAGAACAGGGGAATGCACCTTGACATCCGCAAGCGTGCTTTGCGCAAGGCCGAGCGCGATGCGAAGAAGGCGTAATGTTGTTTCTAAGGTGCACCTGACAACGATGCGTAACGCACACGCGAAACACAAAACCACATATCAATAAAGCTCATAAAATTAATCCTCAGCACTATCCCGGCCTATTCAGACCCTTCCATCTATGCTCAAAGTCTTCTTTAGGAATATCCCGCACCTTCTCCGTCCTCTTCAACTGCACTCCACTCCTCTCCTCCCAACCCTTCAAACAAGCCGTATGATCAGCCGCAGGATCCACTCGATCAAGCCCATACTTCAGATAAGCCCTCAGCATCTCCGGCAACCCCGTCTCAAACTCCTGCTTCTTCATGAACTCCTGCGTGATCCCCAAATCCTTCACCAACAACGCCAGCCCGAACCCAGAATTATACCGCCCCGTCAGTCCGTCTCGCCGAAACGTGTCCAGCGTCGGAAAGCACACCCCTGTCCCAACGTTCAAAACATCAATCATCTTCTGCGGATCCAGGCCGAATTTCTGCCCGGTCACCAAACTGTCTGACAGCGCGCAGATGGACGACGCCATAATATAATTGTTCAGCGTCTTCATCGCGTGCCCGGCGCCCAGAGGACCCATGTGGAAAATGTAACCCGCCATCGTCCTCAGAATCGGCTCGACTTTCTTGAAAGCTTCCTGCGAATCTGAGCCGACCATCAAAGTACTTTCGCCTGCGTCGGTGGCGTGCATGTACGTCTGCGTGATTGGCGAGTCGACAAGCAATATCTGATGCGCTGCGAGTTCTTTGCCCAAAGCCTGTGTGTCGAACGGACTACTCGAGCTCGTGTCAACCACTATCGTGCCTGGTTTCAGACTCGCCGCAATCCCCGTCTCACCAAGTAGAACCTCGCGGACGATTTTGCCTTGCGGGAGCATGGTTATGATGACTTCGCAGGCGGCGAACGCTGAGGGTTCGCCATTTGAGACCGTGGTGTTGGGCCATTCGGACGCGGCGCGTTGGGATTTGGTAGAGTCGGAGTCGTGCACGATGAGAGTGTAGCCGGATTTGGGGAGGTTGGAGGCCATGCTGTAGCCGGCGTTGCCGAGGCCTATGTAGCCTACGGTTTTGGTGGACGGGGTGGTGCTTGTGGGTGGCATATTGGACTGAGGGATGCGGTGTGGTGGTCTGAGAAAGTGTTCTTGTTGGACGGAATCACGTCGATTGAAGCGCACTTGGAATGTTGCGTCAAGATAGCGAAACGCGCTGTCTTTGAAAACATATCGAAGTTCTGGAAATAAGAGCTCCATGGCGAACCTTCAGGCATGATCGACATGTTGTTCCCGAAGACTATTTGATTGAGGCTCTGTGGAGAGATCGTCATTGAAGCTGCTGGTTAAAGAGTGGTGGTGTAGAGAAAACACGACGTCTCTTGTCGACTTCGATAAGACCGCCACCACCACCCGTAGACAAGCATAGCTCCGTGAGATGAGTCTCACTCTCGTCGCTTCACCTGCTAAACGAAAACAAAAGGAGCGCATGCGTGTCGACGCTGATGAACAATCAATGGTCTCCAACAAGCGATGTCGGGTAACGAGGCGGGGCAGAAAGAGGGGTGCTGATCAAACGGTTTGCTCGAAATGGAAATGCCGCGCAACCACCAATGGTCCTTCTACTTTACCTCGACCTCTATCCGCTATACCTTCTTAAACAGACAGAGACATGAGCTCTAGAATAGTTCAAAACATGCCGGTTTTGGTCTTAGGCTGGCGTCGAATCAGATGTGAGCCGTTGGTATCGAATTCGGACACTCAATCGATACTGCTGCCACGGAAAAACCGTTTGCCATGCTCATCCTTAGAGCGTATTCCACTTTCCCGAGTGGACAACAGATTCGCAGTGGAAATTCTTGTAAGCTGGTCTGCATAGTCTAGCCGGCCCTGAAACGAAACATACATGCATCCCGGTATACCTTACCTCGAGATAACTCATGGCAAGACTCGGCGAGCATGTCGCATGAACTGCAGGTCTCCCGCAGCATACATGTATGCATCTTGTCAGCTTGACCATCGCCTTCTGTTCCCTTCCCATTTCCATCCCTCCTACCCTGCAACCACATTGTCCAAGCCCACCCAATATGAAAGCCCTCATCTACGCCGGCCCCAACAAAACCGCCCTCGTCAACAAACCGGTCCCCCAAATTGAGACCTCAAACCAAGCCGTCTTACGCATGCTCCGGACCACAATCTGCGGCACAGACTTACACATCGTCCGCGGCGAAGTCCCCACCGCAGAGATAGGTCGCACGCTCGGGCACGAAGGCATCGGCGTCGTCGAAGAAGTCGGGTCCGAAGTGGTGAACTTCAAGAAGGGTGACAGAGTAGTCATCGCTGCTGTGGTGGCGTGTGGGAAGTGCACTTTTTGTCGAAGAGGGTATGCCTGTTCCGTTTCTTCTTCTTCTTCTTCTTCTTCTCTCTTTCTCAATTTTTATCTGTGTTCAATGTTGATATGTTGACATTCGCCGACGATCACAGCATGCAAGATCTATGCAAGCACGGCGGCTGGCAACTAGGCCACCTCATGGACGGCGTGCACGCAGAGTACTTTCGCGTGCCCTACGCCGACACAGGGCTCTACCACATCCCGCCCGGAGTCGACGAGAGGGGCCTCCTGGTAGTCAGCGACACCTTGCCAACAGGCCTCGAAGTCGGGGCGATACGCGGCAACGTACATCCCGGTTGTACCGTAGCTATCGTAGGCGCAGGTGCGTTCTTCCCTCTCCGCCATCTCCCCACTACAAGTAAGTGAAGCAGCATCGATCAGACGCAATTGACAAGTCCAACTCCCAGGCCCCGTCGGTCTCGCCGCCGGCCTCGCATCAGCCCTCTACTCCCCCCGCAGCATAACCTTCCTCGACCTCTCTGACACGCGCCTCGCGCTCGCGCAACGCATGCTGCCCGGCCCAAACACTCACACGATCAACACCAGCTCAACCGGCGTCGGCAATGACATCTCGGCGATCCTCGCCGCAGCCAGCGCTTACTTCGACGCCGAGACGGACGGCTTCGATGTCGTAATGGAAGCAGTCGGAATCCCAGCGACGTTCGACATGTGTCAATCCCTGGTGGGCAAAGGCGGGACGATCGCCAACATCGGCGTGCATTCTGCGCCGGTGAAGTTGAAGATTGATCAGTTGTGGCCGAGAGGGGCGAGTGAGTCAACATTTCCTTCTAGATGATTGACTGGAGTGTCGATTGTATGCTGACCGTCTTGTTCTCTTTACGTAAATAGTGCTCTCAACGGGCCTAGTCAGCACGCACACAATCCCTCGCATCCTCGATTTGTGGTCGGTGGGCAAGCTGGACGCAGCGGCAATGATGGTAACGCACGGTAGGTGACACACGCGATCGTCGCAAAGCTGCCACCTTCTAGCTCCACCGGGAGTGATTCTGTGATTGCAAGCTAACAGCAATGGCATCTTCCCCATTCAGATTTCACTTTCTCCGAAATACAAACCGCATACGACGTCTTCCAGCGCGCGGCAGAGACCAACGCGCTGAAAGTAAACATCGAATTCTAGCATCTTGAATTCTAGCATCTTGTTTCGTCCAATGATCGACAGCACACTGTTGTTACCTCAATCAACCTTCCCGAAGAGGCGAGAGTTGATATTCGACAAATAATGGAAGAAGCAATGCAATTGGTAACCAAAAAGGATTGCACAGAGCAGCAGTCTGGGCGTTTTCGGTTTGTCATTGAACTCGAACTCTCGGCAACTCTAAGCTACTCGGCACTGAGGACTGCAGGGTAACATACTTTGCCTTGGAATATTGTGTAGCAGATTTCAATTGGTGCGAGTTCTCGATCAACAGCCTCAATGATTGGGCGAAGATGTTAGCGGAACAAGTCGAGGTACACATCCGCACGATCCACCTCACGACTCTTGTATGTGGGTTGGTCCATGGCCTGCTTCACGGCTCCGTAAAGTGCCTGCCGCCATCTTTTAAGAGCGCGCTTGTCGGCTTCGAGCCTTTTACAACATTGCCTTCTTCTGTCTGGTGAGCGAGAGCAATTGTTTAGTTCCACTCTTCGTAGCTCCGCCGCTCTTAACATCGAGTTAAAGATCAAAGCAATCGTTGCCCTCAGACTGTCTAGAGTACAGTACTACCATAAGGTTATTAAATGCAGACTATCGTCGACATTACATAGTCCCACACAAAATTCTCTAAAAGGGGTGAGTGAGCGATCAACGACTAGCCTCAAAACTCATCAGATGCCTCCAGTGGCCGGCCAAGAAGAAGTCAAACCCTCTTTCCCTCACTCAACATACATCCCCAACTGCCCATCATACGCCTCCGCATTCTGCTCATGTCCAGAAAGCGCCTCCCCTCCCGCTCCCCCTAAATATCCCAACCAGTCCTGCGAAAGGTGCATAACCGGATCCTCAACCTGGTCGACATACATGCTCTGCAAATCGTCGTAGCAATGCAAAAACTCATGGTCGACCGCAAGCGAGCGCTGGTGGGAATTCGAAGAAGAAGCCACCAGCCCAGCGGGCTGCAGCTGACCGTTCCAGTAGAGAGCTTGAGCTTGAGCCTGCGGGTCAGAATGAGTATTGACGACTGTTGTTTGCGACCGCTGCGAAAGCCCATCAGGGTTCATCGCTTCTGAGATGCGCTCTGCTGTTGTGCTCGAGGATGTTTGTGATACAGGTGGGTTTGTGTATGGAGACCGCGTCTGCATCTTCAAGGCATCCGCTAAGACAGCATCGCTCAGCCGGTCGAAGACTTCGCGGCAGTGCCGTAGAGCGTTCCAGCGCTCCGCCACCGCAACCATGACGTTCGAGCACGCTCTCGAAATCTGCGAGATGTCGACGGCTCTCGGGTCTTCGCGCAAGAGGCAGCATTCCGTTGATGATAAGGGGTGGTCGTGGTTGTGCTGTTCGCGAAAGTGCCTACTCACACTATAAAGAAACGACAAGCCCGCCATGAAGACAGATTGCAGGGCGATCCAGCTATAATTTATTTTGCGAGATTTGTGCAGGGCGGCATAGGCTGTGATGGCTTGGATGGAGGAGTCGTAGATGTTTTGCAGCGAGTGCTGGTCGTGGCTGAGGTCGGCTAGGAGAGGGCAGGGGCGCCATATGCTGAGTTTTGCGTTGGCGTAGAGGACCCGGTACCAGACGGGTGACAGGAAGCATGATCGCTCAGAGGTAGAGTCATCAGATAGGTTGAGTTGCGCCAGTTGCGCTTGCCAGGTTTCCAGCTTTTCCGCAAGGTCGGCTCGCAGTTGGAGGGCGCCTGTTGTGGTCATCGTTGGTGCTCGTCGTCGATGTAAGGTGGTGAGGATGTTGCCGCACAGCAAGCGATACTCGATGATTATCCTGAATATCACTGTCCTTGGGATCCGAGTAGCCGTGTCAGTAAACGCGCTGACCGCTTCGGAGCCATCCTCCTCGGACGGCAACAGCGCATCAATGTCTTCATCTCGAATCGCCAATGGTCGACCAAGTATATTACTAGTAACCCGATCCATCGCAATCAAACACCAAAAACTTCTTCTCGAAACCTCCTGCTGATGATACCTCTCAACAGCAGCCAGGTCCAAATCAGAGCTCCATTTCGACGGATACGCAGATTCCCGGTGGAGCCCCAGCTCCAAGCAAATACGAGCCGCTATGCCGACCAAATGCCACATAGACGCAGAATTATCTTTGATCGAGCTACCTTGACGGTATTGACATAATAGTAGAATGGCCTGTAAGCTTTCAAGCCCTCCGTGTGAAAGCACGTGGTCGAGTTCTTGCATCGCTCGACCGTGATGAGACTCGGCGCTGGGCAGCATTTGCCAGTCATATTTGTAGACGCTTGCTGTGGCGATTGCGAGGACCATGTTGAAGACAAAGACTTCATACGAGGTCGCACGCAAAGGGTAATAAGCATCGTCCTGGTAGAAACGGTGCTTTATTCGGATTACGGCGGTTGGCGAGAGGAAAGGGAAGGCGATAGCATCGTGCTCGAAGTACGACTTCAAGAGCCTCGACACAAGTGCTTCGGGCGGAAGTTCATGTTCTCTTCTGGATACATGTGCTGTTGATGCTGGCGAAGAGGTGCTATCTGCTTCATCCAGTGATGTCGCTCCCGGAGGCGATGCGTGTCGTGATACCGACGCATCGACGCTTGCTCGCACGAGGTCTGCGAACAGAACGCCGCTCGTCGAGCCCAAGTAAGGTTGTCTCTCACCAGCAGCGTTAATGGACAAGTATGAGATCTCACTAACGGCGTCTGCCCGTTTTGGAAGATCCGTGGCGTGCGACTGATCAGTATCGGGCGGCGAGGCACCAGACGAATGAGTACCGATCGCTCTCAGCCTGGCAACTTCATCGAGAAGACTCCGATTGCGAGCCTCGGATTGGCGCAGCTTCTTCTCAACCCGTTCGACATCGTCAGATGTAAAGCGTCGTTGACGCACTTTGTCAGTGTAGGTGCAGGAGACGTTAGCTCGGGCACATGAGCCACATGGCTGCTGTTTGTCGCAACGGCCTTTCCGTCGGTAGCAGCGGTCGCAGTTGGAGGCCTGCATGTCCTCGTCTACCCCTCAAAACTGCCCACGACGCCGACAGCAGCATTTTGCGTTGGCTGTCATGGCTAAGAGCACGTAGAAGCGGAGTGACGCGGCACCGAGGTCCTTGGTGTTTTCGAGCCCTCTCCCCACTCGTGCCGTCCCCGGCTGGAGAGGAGGTGTGGAGTGAACAGAGAATGATAGCGACATCGCCATATCTTGATGTCATGTGTGTTTGGAAGGGCGAGGATGGATGACAAAATATACCTGGCTTCGTAGTACGATGAAACAGCATCGGATTACGTGTCACGTCCTTGCGATAGTGTACCCGGCCACAGTGCCATTCTAATGCTGGATGCCTTCACCCCAGACCCTATCTTTGCCAACTGGATGCGAACATGAATTGAAAGTGCTGGCGATATCCTTGTAGAACGATACTCGATATCTGTATTGATCTCGCGATATAACAATCCCCATCTACTTAGAAGCTCATTTGAAGCTTTTGCCCGCCTCAGAGTAATACTCCCCTAGAGAATGCTGCGAAAACGCCTCAGGCCCTGCGCCTTCCTTTCAAAACACCCACTCAAACATCCAAAAGTACGTCACACGTACTCAGTTGTTCAGGTAATTCCTAATAGCACCCTGCAACTTCGTCGCGCCCTCGCCAAGCATGCTCGACAAGTTCTCCAGATCATCGCCCGCAGTAATACCAAACTTGCGCACAAAGTCCTTCGCCGCTGTCTCCAGATCGCCGTAGTCCTCGACGCCTCCCGCGCCCTCCTCGTCTTCGGGACGGCCGAAGTAGGCATTGGAGGAGATGGATTGCGCGCCCTCGAAGCCTTGCAGGCGGGTTTTGGCTTCGGATTGGGCGGACGGGTCGAAGGCGCCTTTGCCGAAGAATTCGTCGGAGGAGATGCCTTTTTGGACGCCGAATTTTTCGCGGGCGTAACGTTGGGAGTCGTCTGAGGAGCATTTGTTAGCAACTTGTCTCGAAGAATAAAGTGATTAACGTAATTCGCTTACCTTCCACCGGAGCTCTGGTTGTCGAGCCAAAGCCCATAGTCTTGGCCTTGGGTGCAGTAGTCTTTGTAGCTCCGCCACCAATTTGTCCGAACCCAAGCTTGCGAGTGCTGGTGTTCAATCGCTCCATTTCCTCGTCACGGGCTCTCTGTGATCCGCTGCCGTAGTCGCCTTTAGGTCGAGGGGGAAGACCACTTGATGTCGATTCGAATGTGGGTGCGGCGGGCTCTGGCAAGGCAGCCTTGATCGGTGCCGGTGCTGGAGCAGTATCCTCATCAGGGTCATAGCCGAGCCTCTCCTTCCTCTCGGCCTCCTCACGAGCCTTCTTCTCGGCCTCGTCGAAGTCGAGCAGACTGGCATCCACCTTCTTGGCTCCCAGCTTGCTCTTCTTCGCGCCCAAGATGTTCGATTTTGGCTTGCTAGAGGTCGTGGTCTTGCGGAGAGCGGCGGTGGAAGTTGTGCGAGATGCGGTAGGTGGAGTGGGCTCGGCAGCTGTGAGGGGGGACTTTGTCCGTGGAGGACCATTGCCATTGGCGCCGAGGAATGGAGATGCGGTCCTGGTGATGCCTGGAGTTCCGGTGCGTGAGGGCGGGTTGCTTGGTCGCTTGATAGAAGGCTTGTCCCATGAAGAGAAGAAGTCGTCTGGCTCGCCTGCAGGGGTGTTGGTGCCACTGCCTTCGTCAATGTCCGCGGCGTCTTCTACGACCACACTGTCGGGGTTCCTTGAGAATCGTCAGCCATATATTCAGTTTCCCAAAGGCTACTTCTCCCAACATACTTCTTCTGGTCCGCCTCAACCCTTCGCGCCAGCTCATCCTTGTACTTGTTCGCTGCGTTGCTCGTGTACTTTTGTTTTGGGTCTTTGCTCGCAAGGGCTGCTGCTCCACCATGTGATTGGAAATATTTGGTCGCGCTCTCATTGCCACCAGTCTTCATGCGTCGTAGTTGCTCCCATTGCCACTCTGTCCCGGTCAAGTCAGCATCCAGAAGAGTTGGATTGCGCAATGCTGACTCGGTAGGTCATCCGAGTGGAACTACTTACGGTCGAGGTTGGTGCTCTTGACGAAAGAAATGTGCACACCCAGGTTGCGGTGGTTCGCCGAGCAGTCCAGGCAGAGGTAGATGGCGAAAGGAATCGAGGACCATGTCGGGTTCTTTGCGCCGCAGTCGAAGCAGATCTTATTAGCCTCCTTCCTCCTCAGCTGGTTGAAGAGGGCCTGCGACTCGTTCTTCGTTGCCATAGCCATGATGGACGAGACTGGTTGTGCTGGTCACGTGGTGGAGAGTGTGTGGTTGCGTGTCGGTGCGGCGTGCAAGTGAATGGGAGTAGTAGCAGTAGTGGATATATGGGGTGGGATTATGTTATTTAGTGGAGGGGCCGGCCAGGCGCTTTGAGGCTTGCTGTCAACTTACCCTGGCGGCCGATGTCGTGGGTGTGGCTGATGATCTAAAGTGTGGCGTCCTGGTTTCATAAGTGGCTGGTGTAAGTAATAATAAGTTAAGGTAATCGTCATGGGAACCTAACTTCTGTTTAGGCGGGGAGCTGTCTTGCTTGACGTGAAACAGAACCGCTTCTCACCCTGATCTGTATATCAAATCCAATCCAGGCGTCTCTGCCTTACACATCCACATGAACCTCAGACCATCACTCCATGTGATATCTGATATCTACGCAAAACTTCTGGATATCGCCAACACACGCTGCTCCACTCGCTTGTGCACACCGACTGTTAGCCGTCGCACTACCGCCTTCCCATCGAGACAGTCGAGAAAACTGCCTACTCCCACCCTCTGATGAGACACAGCCGCTCTTAGGTAGCTCTCGTAGCAACTGCCACCATGGTCTTCCCAACACCTCCACCCTCGCAACACTCTATCTTCACCCCAGTCCGCGGGCGCAATGCACACCTCTTCCAGCCTCCAAAGTCGCCGGCGTCCGTCGCAACAACACCCTCACATGCCAGCACATCCACAGACTACTTTTCCAATGCCGCGTCTAGAAAGCGCTCGAGGCCGGACTCTTCCTATCGCGAAAAGGCGTCGGGAGATAATTGGAACACTCCACCAACGTGGACCGCAACAACGCCTCATGACGACGACGTCTTCGGCAGTGCGCAGAACTCGATGACCGTGAACGAAGAGTACAATCTCGCTGGTGGTTACGATACCCCCGGACTCGCTGTCAACACTGAGCTGGACCGTGTGATGGACCAGGACGCACAAGCTCGCAGGTGGACGAGAGACAGAGACGCGACTCTTGGAAGCTCAGGGCCTTCCCTCCAGGGTCCTCTGGCACGGGAGCGCAACGGCGTACCACGGATGGCAGATTTGACTGAAGGACAACAAAATCAAGTGAGCTGGACTCGATTCGCTTTCAGTCTCGTTGGGAAGGCTTTCACTTTTGGAACGAGCGTCTTCAAAGGCTTCTACGCGGGTGGAGGAGACGGGTATACCTTCAACGAGAAGCAGGGATATGATGGTTCGTCTGGCCATGTCCGCGACCCTCCAACTCCAGTACCAGGTCAATGGCAGGCAGACGACTTCTTCGGCGACTTCGAGCAGGATAATCCTAGCTCGCCACCTTCTGCTGGACTCCGACCACCCAACAAACGCCGCCAAACCGACAAAGACGAATGGATCCTCATCGGCACACCCGACGTCAGAGGCCCGAGCCCGAAACGCAAAACCTCAGCAAACTACGTCCCTCAAGCCACCCTAAAACCCGCAGCGTCCTCACGCCCCAGCGCTTCCCGTGCTTCTTCCCGCCGCAGCCTCCTCCCCACCCCAATCCGTCGCCAACCCTCCCACGTTCCTCAAGTCGGCAGCCCCGCAGCCTTCACAGCCGGGCCTGACCGCCGTGCTTCTGTCGCACACGTTCGTCCCTCTACCGCATCTTCCAGACCGCAATCCAGCATCGGCCACCGCAGCAGCTTGAGCGCGGATATGATGAGCCCTGAAGCCGAGCGCTACAGGAAGCGGCAGGCGAAGCAGGACCGCGTGGCGGATAAGGCGATTGGGAATATGAGCCGGCAGCTGGAGGAGCTGATTAAGCAGGGTCAGGCCGCTTTGGGCACGAAGTTTAGTGTTGAGGGGGATGTGGATGAGGATATGGATGATGGTTTCTCTGGGGGGAGGTGGTGATTTTTTTTGTTTGACGCCTTAACGGGTGACGGCGGGTACAACTTTTTCTTCTCTTCTTCTTGGTTTTGGTTGTGTTTGGGCACCAGAACAGCGCCTGCAGATTTTCTTTGGGAGTTCTTTTTTCCGGAGGTGACGTTTTACGCTTCGGAGGCACAACAGGATGATACCCATCAGCGGTCGGAAAGACTTTCGCTTTGCTTCGACTTTGTTTTCTTTCTTTCTTTCTTTGTCTCTCTCTCTCTCTCTCGTTGGTAGTAGGTACTACTTAGGGTAATTCCAATCGATATACGTGAGCCTTGAGCTCGTTAATAAATCGAATGGACGCTTTTGCCTGACAAGTTCTCAATGATGTCTACGTATAGCACTTCAGAAATGCTCCATCGTGTACGTTCGTTACTTACGAAGAAGTTGAATCTGCGATAAGCGAAACCTGGGTACGCGTACCAAAATATGTTTCAGCATATATGTAACTTATACCTAGTTGTAGTGAAGCAGCAAGCAAGCGGGTTGTGGCGCACATGCAGTTTGCGGGACATGGAAAGTGGCTGTGGCGGTGCTGTACAACGACGAGCGGCAGCCGGAAGCCGACGCAGTCGACGATGACCATTCAGGACCTTTCTAGACACTCACTGCCTCACTACCCAGGACTGCTCCAACATATTTATCCTCTCCGCTAGGTGATCATACAAGGACCTCTGGATTCAGGTCAACGCATTCTCTGCTTTTGGGACCGGCAGTTTCTCTTCCCAGCACAATCGCTGCCGTCTACAGTACGCAAACGCAACTCTGTCCGCTTGCTCTCTCGCTAGGCTTCTACCTTTCCGAGCACTGTCCGACCCTACAAACCGGACCTTGATTGGATCAGGATACCAGACCCCTCTCAAAACACCCTTGAACAATATAACCACACAACCTCTCCAACCGCAACAATGGCCCAGACCGAAACCTCAATCAACATCCCCCAACTCCTCGCCGTCGCGCTTGTCGGCTTCTTCGCCCTCCGCTGGTACCTCAACAAACCCCCCGGATCATCCTCTCCCGGCAGCGGGCGCAGTAGCAGTAACGGTGCTGGCGCTTCACCCAACCGCGCCGTCGACCCCGCCCAAATCGCCCAAGTCAGCGCCATGTTCCCTCAACTCGACGCCCGCAGCATAGCCTGGGACCTCCACCGCAACGGCGGCAACGTCGCGGGAACCTCAGAACGCATCCTCAGTGGACGGGGACTGGATGCTGCGCCGCCGAGTTTCCAGCCGGTGCTTCCTGCGCAAGCGGCGGCGCCGGCGGCGAGCCAGGCCGCGGCTAGGACTGGTGGTGGGGTGGATTTGATTACGAGGTATGGGCTGCAGGGTAGGATTGCTGACGGGGATAAGGGGAAAGAGAAGGAGGTTGTGGGGAAGGAGGAGAAGGGGAGGAGTGGCTGGACGAGTGATAAGGCGGCGAGGGCGGAAGGGCTGAGGAGGAGGAGGGAGGAGATGGTTTTGGAGGCGAGGAGGAAGATGTTGGAGAGGGATGCTGCTGGGTCGTGAGTTGGTTGGGTTGAGTATGTGGGTGTGGTGAAGGAGAAGCGAGTACAGTAGACTCTGGTTTTCCCTATGGATTTAGCGCTCTTGTGAATATACATGCATGATTGATGGAGATTATTTGTTTCGTACGGCATCTGCGATTTGAGCGGGTGGTCTTTGCTATTGCTTCACTATGAATGTAGTCTGTTTAAATGTTTCTTGCGCCTCAATCCTCGCCTCACACGACCTTGGACTCACCCTCACTTAATCAATCAATCAATCAGTCAGCCTTACGCCACGATTTGGATCGCCCTCTCTCCGCAAGCACTAAGACAAGCTTCCCGACCGACCGCCGCATTCACGCATGGCTTGCTGGCACGTCCGTCCGAAGCGAGTCTACCTGACTTTAGCTACCACCACCAGAAGTTATCCAATTGACAAACACTACAAACACTACTGCGACATACTCGACTCTGCACATACAACATCTTCCTGCTGCACAGCTACCGCCTGTCAATCGCGCCGCACTCACCGGCCACCAACTGGCTGCGCGTATCGCCAGCCCTGGATCACTTACTCTGGTATGTCGCATTCTTGTGCATGAGGATTGGCAAATACATCTCGAGTGAGCTGTTGCGGGCGTGAGAGCAGAGGCTGGAGTCAAGCAAGAATGCAGAGGCGCACAGCGACTTCATTGGCCTTCCGTCCAAGACACAGCTCTCGCACAACACCCGTGCCACCGCTCCTACCTTTTGTCTCACTTGGCTACAGCGCAAATTGCTAACTTCCACACCACAGCATTCGCTCTCTCCTACGACCATGCGATCCATGAACATGCCCTCCTACGCCTCCCAACAACCTCAGCAACCCAACAGCGCCTCCGCGCGCCAAACACCACGCCTCCAGAACACGCAAAAGCCAGGTCTAGGCAATGGCACAGGATGGGGATTCGGTCTGCCAAATAACTCTGCTGGTGGAGCTGTTCCCGGAGGCTTTGCAGGCGCCGCTGCCGCTGGAGCTGCGCTAGGAAATGCACCAGGACTGGGACCGAGACCTACGCAGTTGAGCGGGTTCGCCCAGGTTATGGGCGGAGGAGGAGCGCAGGCGCCGATTGATATGAGGTGAGTTTGCAGCGCTTGTTTTCTGCGAATGCATGCATGTGGCGGCTGGCGGGCTGTGTGCGGATGCATGAACATGGCGATTGCGATGGTTGTTTGTGCACACAGCTCACTAGCTGGAATATGCAGAGACAATCATGGCATGATTGCTACTGTGGTCTGGCAGGAGATGGTGGCAGACGCCTGTTCTATGCCACCACTTGCCAACATGATCTGCACGGCTGCCACGAGAGCTTCCAATGGCCACACCACCACCCGCACCACCGCCCACACCACCGCTGTCATACGTGCAGGCTGCTCTTGGAGCACCAGCCAAGCCACCAGCCAAACCAGGAGCTAATTCGTACACCAGTGATTTCCCATCGCTCTCCGGCGGCCCACAACCAGCGAGCAATGCAGGTCAATCAAGCTGGAACAGCAACATACTTCGCCAGGCACCTGCACAACAACAACCACAGCCCATTCAGCAGCGAGCTCCACAACAGTCACAAGCGCCTCAAACTACTCAGCAGCAAGCTCAACAACAGCAACAGCAGCAACAACAGCAGAGAGTACCATCGGCGACGCTTTCCCAACAGTCAGCAGACCAACAAGATGACCAACAAGCGCAGCAGCAACCGACAGATCAGTCCAGCGGTGGTGGCGACGAGTTCCCGCCACTTGGTGTACGTACCAACGGCGATCTGTTCGAGCAGGCGAATGGCCACGGAGGTGTGACCCTGCGATCGCCTGATGGGCCCGACGGCTCGCAGTCCCAAGGCAACGGGCAACAAACTCAGCTTCCATTCCGTGAGGCGAGCAACGCGCCGGCACAGTCTCAACAAGCTCCTATAGGACATCCGCTTACACAGACAACGTCACAGCAGGTAAGGAAGAGAACTCCATCCCACGACTGAACTCTCATACTAACGATCTCATCAGCAACAACCTCAAACCATTCTGGCAGCAGCAAATCAGCCTGCAGCGCCAAGCGGTGGTGTCAAACGCTATGCAGACATGACTGAGCAAGAACAGTGGGGACTCGAGGCCCTCTCAGCGGCGTACGAAGCTCGCAAGAACCTGGAAAGCGGACAGCCTGTAGACGAAACACTACCGCCCATCATGCGATCCGCGATCTTCTTCGGCCAGGATTTGAGCGCGCTCGGCATGGATCTTGACAGCATCGATCCCATATATCCTACCTTCACACCATTCCCAGCCATGAACTCGTCCGGTAGCACGTTCGACTTCCACGACCGCCATACCATTCCAGACTTCCAACTTCCTGGCGCCTACACAGTCAACAACGTCCCGCCATTGGCAGGACGTGTGGCTGCACTGAGCGATGGTAAGTCTTGACGTTAAGCTAACATCTCGCCGTGGCCAGCTAACATTCCAACAGAAACTCTCTTCTGCATTTTCTACCAAATGCCTCACGACATCATGCAAGAGCTCGCCGCGCAAGAACTCACAGCACGCGACTGGCGATGGCACAAGGTGCTAAGGCAGTGGTTGCAGAAAGATACCCGCGAAGCAAACACCAACTCCAGCATGCCCATTCTCGACCTCTCCAACGGCGCGCCCATAGCTGTTCAGCCCGTGCGTGTCAGCGAGCGCGTCGAGCGTGGCGTCTATGTCTTCTTCGACGTCATGAACTGGCGAAGGGAGAGAAGGGAGTTTGTCCTCAACTACGACGAGCTCGATCAGCGGTTCGCCATGGGCGGCGCGATCCAAGTCGCCAACGGAGGACCGGTGATGCCGCCTGGAGGTGGTGCTTTGGGAAGCGTTCCCGGTGGTGCGGTGTCGCAGAGTGGTATGGGAAGCAGTGGCATTCCCGGTGCTGGCTGATTGGTATGTGCTGGAAATGCAATGCAGCATGATTACATAGGTAGTTGCTTGTTGCTGTACAAGCGGGTTATTGAGAAAGTTGGTTGTATAACAAATCACAACATGAGCTTATTCTTGCTGTCAATGTTGCCTTGTATATTCAGCTTTTTTTTATTTCCTTCCAAAAATCCAAACATTGTAGGTCCACAACAACCATCCAACACCAACGCAACCCTACACCACCCCCACCATTCTATAAACCTCCTTCTCCACCACAGTAATAACCTCCTTCACCTTCCCGTCCCCAGGAGGAATGACCTGCGTGCCAAACGTCACCGCCAGTCCAGCCTCGCGATCAATCATCCAGAACGTATTCGCTACCCCACCCCAACTCAGCGCCCCAGCCTTACGTCTCCCATCCTCATACCCCTCGACGAAAACAACCCCTCCAAATCCGAAATCATGCTTGTATTTCTCTGGCAGGAACTCGCCGATGAAGAACGCGCCCATCGGGCCTTGAAGGAAGTCCTTGAAAGATTGGGCTTGTGCGGGCGTGAGTTGGGGTTCGAACAATCCGTCCACGGACTCTGGGCGGAGGAGTTTGGCGTCGTTGCGCAGCAAGCTGAGGAGGAAAGAGCGGTATTCGCCTAGAGTGGAATATCCGCCTGAACCGCCGAAACAGCCTGTGGCGCCGGTGTTGAGGAAAGGTTCTTTGAACGGGTACAGTTTCCCATCTGGCCCGCGGACAGACAACACCGGCACGCGCTCCTCAAGCCCCTCTCTCCGCGAAGGGAAGAATGTCATCGTCTCCAACCCCAGCGGCTCCCAAATATTAGCCTTCATGTATTCTTCCAGCGTGGACCTGGTGAGGCGTTCGATCACAAGACCGGCCCAGTCTATCCCTGAGCCGTAAGCCCACGCGGTGCCAGGCTGGAAAATTAGAGGGTAGGAAAAGCGCGAGACGACGTCCGGGCCAGAATTGGGAGTAACTCCAAGGTGGGATTGATATTTGAGGAGGAGCGGGTGGCCGGCGTCGTAGGCTGTGCCGGCGGTGTGGGTTAGGAGGTTCCTGGAATCCAAATCAAGTCAGTACGCTGTGTGTCTCTGACGGAGTAGATGAGCGCTCATACCGGAATGTGATGGGTTCTGTCCTCGCTTCGAGGATCGGTTTGTCGTCGCCATCAAACCCCGTCAATACTTTCTGACTAGCAAGTTCAGGCACCAGCTCCTCGACGCCATCGTCCAGCGCAATCAATCCCTTCTCGACGATCTGCAGAGCAGCAACAGCAGTCAAGAGTTTGGTCTGCGAAGCGAGCAGAAACACAGCATCGTCTTCGATATCAGCCGCGCCGTCTTCGATGGAAGCCCTGCCGGTGGCGTGGCTGTATGAGAAAGATTCTGGTACAAAGTCAGTAGGGTGATCGATCGAGAGCGTTTGTGCTGCTAATATATGCAGTGACAGAGGATGGATGGAATGGAAGGGAAGTGTAAGACGAACCGTCTCGACTCGCGGCAAAGACAACAGCCTGGGGGATTTTGCCGTCTTTGACTGCCTTGTCGAGCTGACTGTTCAACGAGTCTCCAGAAGAAGAAGCCGTCTTATTAGCCGTCATCGTAGTCGAAATCCTAGCTCTCAGTGGCATTATTGCGAGAACAGCAGACCGCTCGTAACACTTTAAATACAATTACTAAACCGGATGTTAGTTGCTTTCAGCCCTAGCTCCGCTTCCGTAGGTATGCTTGGATAGATAGTGTTCAGCTGGGGCTGAACAAAAAAGCACTAACTACATGTGAGCAGCTGCTAATTATCCAGGACGTCCCCCCCAGACTACGACCCTTGCTCTTTCGAGCCATAACGGAGTGAGAACAAGCTGATGGATATCCGCCAAATGAACCTCGGCTTGTTTGCTACGCACACAAGGCAACAATGTTGACTAAGCGAGCGAAAAACGAAACGCGCTGCAATTCAAGCTGCGAAAGCTTGATTAGTCAGTCGGTGTTCATGTCGGCGTTCCCAACAACACCCTACGACTACAGTAGGTTTTGTCTTTCGTAGACCGACCAGAGGAGCTCTAAATCACCCATGATGATTGCAGTAGGTGTTGAACGATAGTGACACAGTCCACTACTCATTCGTTATATTGATAACAAGTAAAAACAAGAAGACCCGCTTATCAGAACATCGCCCTAACCCTGTAAACGCCGCGCTATGTTTGTGCTGCAACAAAAAAGAAAAAAAGATATAGGAGGCCACCGCGCGCTCTTTCTGTCCGGGCACGCATGACGCAATGGAACCAGTTCCGTGGCTTGGAAGACCGCCTCTTAATAGATTCGAACCGTTTCCCACCACCAACAACAAAAGAAACGTCGAATGATCAAACTGTTCTTACTCCTCCGAGATCGTCTCTGGGTCAAGAGCCGGCGGCTCGCCATCAGGCCCAGGATTTGGATCAGATTGTTGAAGCGCCTTGTCGCCCATTTCGATTTCCTTCTTCTCCTGTTCCACCTCAGCAGCAGCGTCTTCATCCTGGCCATCAGCGTCGCCGTTTCCTTCAGCAATCGCAGCAGCAGCAGCAGCAGCCTCTTGCTCGGCCTTCTCTCTCTCAGCCTTCTTCTTCGCCTCCTCGGCTTCTTTCTTGACTCTCTGCTTCTCCTGCAAAATCGCCAGCTTCTCCATCTTGCGCTTCTGCTTCTCATCTTTCTCCTTCTCCTCGCGTTTCTGCTCTTCGCTCTTGCCGGCTTCTTCTTTGCTGGCGTAGTCTTTCCAGCGGCGCCAGCCGTCGAAGTCGATGAGAGCTTGCATGCAACCCCATTCTTTGACTTTACGCTCTAGCCAGACGAAGTTCACGGGCTTGGTCAAGAAGTCGTTGCAACCCGCCGCAAGAGCTTCGTGACGATCAGATTGAAGAGAAGAAGCAGTCAACGCGACGATGATGATGGGAGACTTGAACATGCCGCCAGCGGCTTCGGGGAGTTTGTCGGCAGACTTCTTGCGCTTGATCTCTGCTTCGTCTTCAGTCCCGTCGTTGCTGTCGATCGCGGCGCCGTTTGACTTGCGGTGCTCGAGGGGGCTGGACGAGAAGACACCAATACCGTTGACCTTCTCCAGGCGGCGGATCTCTTTAGTTGCTTGCAGACCGTTCATGACGGGCATCTGGATATCCATCAAAACCAAATGGAAACCACCGCCTCGCCACTTGTCTACGGCGATTTGGCCGTTCATGGCTGTCTCCCATCTGACTTTCAGACGCTTCATCAAACCCTCCAGAATGCGCAAGTTAATGATATTGTCTTCCACAATGAGGACGTTGATTGGCGGAATCGACGCGTCCAACATGCTAGAAATGCCGAGCGGTTGAGGCGAATTTTGGCTACCGTTGCGGTCTTTTCGAGATCTACCACCAGAAAGGGGCTTCCTGCTGGATTTCTTGGGCCTTGGAGCTCGCTGTTGGTGCGTTGGCTGGCCGGAAGATGGAGTTGGTGGGTTGGAGCTTGTGGCTGCTTTCTCAGCGGCGGGTGGAGTTGGCATTGGCACAGGTGCGGAGACGCCGTTAGGGTGGTGTGGGTTTGGATGCTCGGAAGAGATAGACTCAGTGCGTGGACGGAGGGCGCCGCGATGCGACAAGGCCTGCTGTTGTGGGGCTAGACTGCCGTTCGGAGCAACCGCTACAGTGTTGCCATTTGTCGAGTGATGCTGTAGGATGGTAGGTGAGGATGTCTGTTGTCGGGTGAATCTTGGTCTATGCATGCGTTCGGGGTGTCGTCGCGTGCCGCCAGGGGAAGGTATTAATGGTAGTTGGCCGGTGTTGATCACGGAGATGGAGCGGTGGTGCTCGCCATGCGCACTTGGACGGCTATCATGTGAGCCTGCAGTACCAGGCATGACCGGATGCACGATTGCAGGCATGGGCGGGAAGTACTCGGTACCACTCTCCACGGGTCGCTGGTCCTCCATCATGGGATATGCCTGGTATTGATATCGTGGCGAAGGCCTGGGCGTACGCTTAGGAGGAACATCGATAACAAGCGCGTCGTCCACTAGCTGTCCTCCAGGGAAGTATGAATCTAGTGTGCGACACATGGGCTCCTCAGGTCCGAGTACTCTGTCTGTTCGCGGTTGGCCGTGATCTCCTCTTGAAACAATCCTCAGCAACATATCCGGGGAGTCGAATGTCTTCCCGAGAGAGTTTGCGTATTTTCTCAGGATCATATCTCGTACATCGTCCACCAAGTCGTCGTCCTTGATCTGAACCAGCGTGGCCGAGCCACCCGGCCGCTTCACCCAGATCTTGCGCTGCAGCATGTTGGTCATATTTGGTAGACTAGGCGTGAATAAGTCTAATACTGCACTTGGCAGGGCTGTGCTGTCGTTCGTATCTTGGGCAAGCGGATCTTTCGATGCGGGAGCGTCTACCAGCGTTTTTACAATCTGAGCATTGGCGCTGTCAACGATACTCTGGTGTCGATATTCTTCTTCCTGAGTGGAGTCGTGTCGAGGTGATATTTGGCTGGAAGAGCGTCGAGGGGGCTCTGATAGCGGGACTGCTACTTCTACAGGCTGCTCAGCAACGGATTGCTGCTGGGCAAGTGGTGACGGTTTGTGGACGGCTGTGATTGGTATCGGATCGCGCGCTTCTTCGGTAATCGGTGTAGGTGCCTGCACGACCAGCTGTGGTGGTATCCTTACGTCTTCTCCATTGGTCTCTTGCTGTGGTTCTTGAACAATTACAGGTGGATGGCCTGTGGTATCCGGGGTGGCTGGCTGGGAGCGTTGTTCTCCCTCTTCCGCCAGCGTGTCGCTTCCAGAATGGTCGAGCGCCGAGGAAGGCGTTGGTAAGTCGTGTGTGGATAATTGAGGGCTCTTGTCGTCGCTGTCGGCCTGATCGGCTTCCTTGGCCAAGAGGAAGCTCTCGCGAAGCTCTGGAACGGGCTCCGGGACTCCCGCGGCGTGTTGTCGGCTTCTGGGCTTGTGGAGGGAGGAGGCTCTGCGACGAGAGGTGCGCGTGGAGTGGGTGATAGGGTCGGCGGAGCGGGAGCTGTGGGCGGTGGTGCTGGCGATGGAGGTGTTGTCGGTGTCTGGGTGGGAGGAAGAGTGGTGGACCGTGGCTGGCGCCGACTGCTTGCGGCGGAAGAAGGGACGTGATAGCGAGAAGCGGACCATGGCTACGCTGCGCTGCGCTGGGCTGCACTGCTACCACTTGTCGCCGCGTGACGAGACGGCGGGCATAGCCGTGGTGGGTGGTATGGCGGCGGTGTTAGTGCCTTCTAGGGTGGAGATGTAGGAGGGTGTGATATGATATGTATTGGTATTGGAATTGAATAGTGTAGCATGATTGAAATCTATCTCTGGCAATTGCTGCACATTGGAGGAGTGGCTAGTCAGTGCCCTCCTCGGGCTTGCAGCTGCTGCTCGCTCTATCAATCTCAGCATGGACTCCCACACGGGAAGAATGAGTGGCATCTCGCGCATGCCCATGGAATAACGACAGCCCCTATAACTTACCACCTCGTTGCCGGCCCGCGTCCAAGGTCATAATGTGTGCTGCAGAGCCTGCATAAACAAGGAAGCACCCAGTTACATGCGAGCCCAAGCGAATGTTGGCAGAGCGTAGCAGGGAATCGAGATCGCTACTCGCCGCCGGCCAGCTGAGCCGTAATTGCACCACGCCAACGGAGCAGCGTCCATCGATCGTGTCGTGCTGACTGCTGAGAGGATGCTGCCGGAAACACGTGAAGGGCACGGTATCACATGATGCATCTTATCGCGGCCCAATATTCTGCTTCCTCGAGGCATCGTGCCATATGTGTGGCCCGGTATGTATGCTGCAGCCGGCTACCGGGGTGAAGACAGCATACTCAGGACGGTGTGCCTCTGCTGAGTCTGCTCGTGCGCTGCTCTCGTGCCATCATCATTGTAGACGGGCGATGAGTGCGTACATACATGCTGAGGCCCGGCCAAGGTATAATACTGCGGTACCTCTTGTACTGACAGCTTCTCACTGCGTCTGCGTTGCAAGGAAGGTGCTTGTACTGAGCTTGGGATGACAAGCAGACGACGTGTATATACATATGGCCAAGCAATGCCTTCAATACACGTAAGCAACTACATTTTGTTCATCGCCTGCAAATCGACCAAATGACGCACTCACGACCCATCGCGGATCCAGCCAGAAAAGCCATTTTACGCAATTGCTAGAAGATCAAACACGGCAAAGGGCCGTTCAACTCTAAAAACGCCACTGCGCACATCAATACAACTCGCATTCGAGGCATTCAACTCGCGCGCCTAAAGCACTCCACTCTTCTCCTGATAAGGCCTGGCTACGACCAAGTTTTCTTAGTTTTTCTTTTGACTTCCCCTTGTCCAACGCGATCCACATTCCAGAGGACACCGAGTTCCAAAAGCCACCTCCTCCACACTCGAGTTTCACCATCTCAAGCATCTGCCATCGAAAGCTTGCCGTGGCGCGACCGAATATCCATCGCCAGCCTTGCGCGCCAACCACAGCCGCTTCGGCGCCTCTTCAACTCCTCAATGTGCCGTCTTTGCATGCTGGCCTTCATCCAAGCGTCACAGCATTAGCCAGATCTATGTCATCAAGCTCTCATCTTCCTTCCCACAAGGCTCGTGAAGCTCCTTTTTATGCACTTCCAACGCCCAAACATCCCGCAGCATGCGTGGCCACTCACCAAAACCCTTTTCTGGGCGCGCGGCTCATGTACCCATCAGCAAGCCTGAATCTGACGACTTTGCGTTTCTTCCCGCTTGCCCTTCCGTAATGCTATCCTGCTGTGCTGCCCTTGCTCGGTCCAGCCGTGTCCTGGACGTCACGCTGCGTTTGGTTGATACTTTCAACGGCACAACGGTGTGATGAAATATGGTAGGTCTCACCCAACTTTACTGTTCCTTTCTACCATTGTTTACCATTTACTCGTCTACCTATACCTACTTTCTACTGTCCAGCTTCGGGATTTTTCCATCCCCTTCATTCGATTTGACCAGTGGAGAGGACTCCTGGGCTCGCACTGCCCACCGATTCGACTCAACTCGTGATGTCATCCTCAAGACAAACCAGACATGAACATCAACATGGCTTCGAAAAGCCCATGCTCGGCTTCTTCAAGCCCAAGAGTGTAGACAATGAGTCCGAACTGCGCAAGCATTTCGTCGCAGCCAGCGGCGAGTTCGTCGGGACTTTTCTTTTCCTCTTCACAGCATATCTAGGTAGGTGGTGCCAAATCCGCTTACGTCTTACACAGGCATTGAAGAAAACACATGTTAACATCATCTCGCAGGACACAGCATGGTACGCGCGAAGAAACATGTCCGGCTCCGTGAAACCAACCCAACAACTAACACCGACCCCTCTTCAGTCCGTAACCTTCGCCCCCGACTCCGCACCAGGCGGCGGCAACGCCAACCAAACCGTCGTTTTCATTGCCCTATCCTACGGCTTCTCCCTCTTAATCGCCGCATGGGTGCTCTACCGCATCAGCGGCGGCCTTTTCAACCCAGCCGTCACGCTCGGCATGGTGATCACCGGCACACTGCCACCCATGCGAGGCCTCGTGTTGTTCCCAGCTCAGATCCTAGGCGCCATGAGCGCTGCTGGAGTAGTCAGCTGTATTATCCCGGCCGACATCGCGATTGTGCAGACGACGCTAGCGCCGAATGTTAACGTTGCGCAGGGGCTGTTTCTTGAGATGGTATGTGCTGCGATGTAGAAGGAACGACCACCAAAAATCCTGCGAAACTGACATTTCCTAGTTCCTCACGGCCCACCTGATCTTCACAATCCTCATGCTCGCCGCCGAAAAGTCGAAGGACACCTTCATCGCACCCATCGGCATCGGCCTCTCGCTCTTTGTCGTCGAGATCGCCGGCGTAAACTACTCGGGAGCTTCTGTGAACCCGGCTCGTAGCTTCGGCCCTTGCGTCGCGTCTGCGGACTTCCCAGGTTATTTCTGGATTTACTTCTTGGGGCCGGTGTTGGGGGCGATTTTGGCGGCAGGCTTTTATCACTTCGTCAAGGTGAGTTCGAGCATTAGCTTCCATTGTGTATGCTGCAGGCTGGAGTCATGCTAACTGTCGATTTCTTTCTGCGCTACAGTTCTTCAACTACGAAGACGCGAATCCTGGACAGGACAGCGCAGGTGCGGACGAGGAGTTCAACACCAAACCTGCGGAAGGCGATTTGGAGAACGGTGCCAGAAGGGACTAACAAAGGGGGATTCGTTCGGGTTCGAGGCCACTTGGGACAGTTTGACATGACATGCCAATTTGGGAGCATTCACACGCGTGGTTAATTTGTGAACCAGACACAAGGGCTTGTAAAAGTATTTCTATCGACTAATTACTCTAACTATACAGTGCTGGACAGTTTTGCTTGCGTTGTAGCTCGGACCCGTGATAGGTTTGTGTGCGGCACAGCTGCTGATCTTGTATGATAGTTGCTGCAATCGATTATGGGCACAAACATGAGTCGGCTAATCATATACATCGTCAACAACGTCTACTCACCTCAGCGACGAGTTCGCTGGTAAAATCAACGAGAGCGCTTCTGAAAGTCTATTCCACCGTCGAGACACCAAGACGACGTCCCACAAACCTGACTGCAGCAACTATACAACGACCAGATTTGCCGGCCCAGCACAGGCTTCGCTACTATTAGAGTTGTGGCTGCATTTGATACCGTGCTTGGGAGCCTGTAATATTTCTCAGTCATGCCTTCAAGTATTCGATACCCGCCCGGGGCTGTGTTTCACACTGGTGCCGTCAAAGGATGCAGCGAGCCGCAGGGCTACTTCAATACACAAGATTGTGGTTGCCTGAAGGCGATGAGTTGGTGATACTTGTAGCCTCTTGTCGAGGAGAGTGCTGTTCATGATAGAAAAGCGTGTCTCTCTGTGGATTTTTGCCAGATCTTGCTATATCGCTATCAAGGCGTTCCTGCTGAAAACGGTGTTCGGCTTTTGGTGCTGTTACTAATCAGCATGTGCCTGCTGTGAAGATCACCCCACCGACATCACGTTTCTCTGCAGTTTTGAGAAGCGTCTTCAAATCCTTCCTCCTGCAGATCTGTTCCTCGATCGCCTCGTGCCAACATCACAGCCTCACAAAGTGTAGGTGTGGGCCTGGCGATCTGCGTCACAGCCTCATTTCTCACTGGTGATATAAGGGTGACCGAGCATCGAGCGCATTCCTCGTCTTCACATGTACGGGCTTGACTCCACTTGGCACGAGGTCAAACTTCATCACTCAAGCGCTGTTGCTACATCATCATTGCCACGGTGAGGCTGCTGACATACCACTCACGTGCCTGCGTGACCGAACATATTACTCATTGCTCTTCACTATCGAAGCCAACATTCACAATTATTGACCAAAAATTTGCAACCTCATAAGAAGCCAGCAGCCATGTCGTCCTATCCGCCGCCACTGCCACCCGCAGGCACATACCAGCCTCAGCAACCATCCACCTTACGACCAGAAACCCACCGCGCGCGCACCAACAGCAGCGCCACAGCAGAAAAATACCGTCCGCGAACCTACTCCAACCCCCCGCCAAACCAACCAGATCCCACCCTCCTAGGCCCGCACCAATATCCTTACACGCCACCAGAGCCCAGCTACTACCCACAAGAACAACCGCAACAGCAATCACCATATCCGCAGGGCGCCACATCTCAAGCTCCGATCCCAATCCCGATGCCCATGCCCCAACAAGTAGTACCCAGCTACCCCAACCCTCCAACCTCAACACCAGCTTCCATCCCCTCATCCCGCCACAGCAGCTACACCCACCCCCGACCACCCATGGACTACGCCGACGTCGACGATGAGACAGGCCGCCGCCACAGCTACTCCAGCCAGCTTTCGCGCAACTCTCACGATAGCCGACGCTCACGTGACAGCAAACGCTCACGGCACTCGCGTAATTCGGTCGATGGAGGGAAGTCTCATCACAAGCACAAGCATGAGCAGACGCAGCACCCGAATCGCACGAACGAGAGACCGACGATGGGCGACTCGCTGGTCTCGATGTTTGGGCTTATTAAGAGCGCTTTGGGGCCGAGGGATAAGTGAGGTGCTATGGCGTATTGCGGATAGTGTTGATGTTTTCGGGGAAGTTGTAATTGGGAGTCAGGTCTTCCATTTCTGGGAAGGTACTGATGACGGGCTCGAGAAGAGTCGTTTGCATGATTTCGCGGGCTATCGGGCTTGATGGATATGGATGGATGGACGAACAGACAGGAGAGGTTTCTCTTTTCCTTTCTTTTGGGATAACGACATTGACGATACACATGGCCTGATGAATGAATGGAGATACTCTCTTGACCGTAAATGAGCAATCACAACCACAAGTCGGACATTGCTCTTCTCAATCTCATTTTTCCATAATTCAAGTCTACTACGCTACCAACCCAGCGCCTCATTATAAAGCTCAACCCCAGACCTTCTTTCCCCATGAATCTCCACAATCGCAGCCCAACAAGCATCCGCCATCCTCGGCGGCCCACAAACAACAACCGCAAGATTCCTCTCACACTTCGCCCTCGCTTCCCTGATCATAGTCTCAATGTCCGGCCGCCCATGTTGCACAGGACGCGAGGCTGAACAAGCCATCTTCTCCACATCCACGCTCGCCTTCCTCGTCTCGTAAATAGTAAGATCGAATCTCGGATCATTGACTGCTTCTCTGAGTTCATGCTCGTACACATTGTCCATTGAAAGCCGAATACCTGCCGGGTCTAAAGTTTCCTGCCAAGGCGTGAGCATTAGATAAGATTCCTGAAGCAGGATTAGTTGTGGTCACTAAGCGAGTCTTAGTTTGAACGGGCACTTTGTCATCGCTACGATTAACGTGTTTGTTCCTATGCTTTGATGAAGAACGCGCGACGGGCTCCGGTTTAGACCTAAAGTCCGACCCTTGTCGGTTGTATATTTCCTCAACAGGTTGTCGAACATGCTGAGCGCTAGCATCAAACACGTGCCGTTGTTGGAGCACGGCATCGCTGCTTGGGGTAACAAGGGTCAAACCCTTACATCAGGACTCTCGTACATCTACTAGATCGACTGCAACGGTTCCATTGAGCATTTGCTATTGTGAGTAATATGGATCTATACAGTCAGGTTAATAGCGTTGTAAGCCCATATGATTAGGGGTGTAAAATGACGTGCTATTCCAGTCGTTCAAACACCGGCCTGGACGTTCGCAGCCGTCCAAGGTGAGGAAGGCACCACGGACAATCCTGTCAACAATGACATTAATATTCGCCACTCGAAAACCTATTGCGATAGATGCCTCGGCCACCTAATCGGATCATAAAGTCATTGATCATCGCAGATACTGACATGGCATTCAATGACCTGGATTCATTGCCCTTCCATCGATACCCTGCCATACCGTCTATATCGCTTGTGTAATGTCTATCATCCATGCCCACCCAACTTCATCCAAGCTGCACCTCACCCACTAAGCGCAATAGCCGTCTCTGGCACATACAGCGTAGTGAAATTCCATGTCCTGCCATTATCCACCGTCGACATCTCTCCGCCCGTTGCGCCAATTTTCCAACCTCCGATATTCCCAAAAGTAGGATCTGGTTGGTTCAGGACCAGTGAAATGTCTTCCCAGCCTGTAAATCGTCAGTATGAGAGTAGAAGTCAGTGTGGACGGCGGTGCGCCTTACTGTGTTCGGGCGCGTTTGCGCATCTGCCAGATGCACATTCGATGGAGACGAAGAAGTAGTTTCCTTGTTGTTTGTAGCCTGTTGCATTAAAGTCAGTAATTGTTTCTTCGTTACGTTCGAGACAAGCTTACTCGTTGAGATGCTCGATTCGAGCACGTTGTTGATGTACACATTTTGGTCCCAGTAGCCCGTCATTGCGTTGAGCTTGTCTTCGAAAGTCGTTAGAATCTCATCTTCGACTCAGAAGCCGACGATACTTACAGTGCGTCCTGACTCTAGATCCAGGCTGTGCGAAAAGGGCCTGTCCTGCTTTGGCGCTTCCAGCTGCGATGAACGAACGAATTAGCTTTCCTGCAAATCCCAACCATAGAACTCTGCATCCTTACACTTAAGTTTATACGCAAAATTACACCACTCGCCACTGCTTTGCTGACAGTATGAACCTCTAATCCTACCGTCAGCCTCTCATGCTTCTTAGAGCTTACAGTCTATAACTCGTCTAACGTACGTCGGAGAGCTTGACGTGACACCCTGCAAAAAGTCCCCACTGTAGTCGTTCATCATGATTGCACTCCATAGCGCAATGTCACCCGTCACCGACGCTGGAAGCTCTGGAACTACAAGAGTTGCGGAGGCTTCGCGAATCCAGCTGTTGCCGTTGGTGATCAAGGTGATGGCGTCTTTGTTGGCGAGGGCGGATGTGATGAGGGATAAGCCAAAGGCTGTGGCGAGGGCGGGGGTTTTCATCGTGGCGGTTATATAAAACAAGAGTAGTGATCTGTGGCAGGGATGCGAGGATGTCTTCTTGAAGCGAAGGAAGAACGTTTTTTTATAAAGAACACGTGAAAAAGATGGCATGTTCATGATATGAAACGCGCGAACGTTTCGAAATTCTTCCGGAACTGTGACTTCGAAGCCCTACCTTCGTGACTATTCGTTGAAACACTCGCCTCTCGCAGAAGTCACCGACAGCAATGTATGCGAGACACTGTTAAAGGAGTCAAGCTTGCGTACCTAAGCATCGACCACCACGGCCCCAGAAGCGCAACCACTATACCACACCGCGCTCTACACACATACCCTCCACACAGCTCTCCTGTCACACCTATTCCTCACCCGATACCCCATCTCCTCCATCCTCAGATTCACAGTCCAATGCATCATCGGCTCCACATCCTGCACCGCGCGATGACGACCAAGATTCATCGTCAACCTCTTCGTCCAGTCATCGCTCCGCAAGCACTGCACTCTGATCTTGACAGGCCAGAACTCGCCCAACCACCACCCTCTTGCTTGCACCAGCTGGTCGTTCATCGGTGCCATGGCGTCGAAATAGTCTTCGACTTGTTCAGGGAGTAAGTCCGCTTCGCCTGCGGAGGTCGGATAGTCTAGATTGCCATGTGCGGTAAAGTGCTTCAAGGCGTGAGGGCGGCGAGTCAAGGCGGGGAGTTCTTTGTGTTTTGAGAGGTCCATGATTGCGGGCGAGGGACCGACGACGGGGCGTTGGCGCGGCTGGACTTTGGGCCATAGACTGGGGACGTCGAGACCGGTTTCGGCGAGAGCGTCGCGTTTGTACAGGATGCCGGTGTTGCATTTGAATGTCTCGCGGATCATCCATCGGAGTGGAATTCGGGCGAGAACGTGGCGAGTCTCGTTTCGGACTGCACCGCCACCGACATCAGCGTGGGCACCGGCGAACCAGACTTCGAGGACATCAGCGGGCGGGCGTTCGTCGTCATCTTTGCGGACCTCAGCTTCATAGTCGATGTCAGCATCGGTGGCGTGTTCGTGTTCGTGCTCGTCTTCGAAAGGGCTCAAGTGCTGGTACTCCATGCGGTTGTTGGTGTTGCGCAAAGTGATCCCAGACGAAGCCTCGGAAGATTTGCGTGAGAATATCCTCCTCGTGTCCGACAGCTCGAGGTCCCTCGCCCGTTCTGAGCGATGAGTGTGACGCATCCTGTTGCGTAGATCGCGAAACTTCCTGCTCGGAGCTGACATTTCTTGAGTTGTGTCCTGGCGCTTCCAGCGGCAAATCTTGAACTTGGCGCGGTGCTCGTCCAGTGCCATGGCGTGGCGGAAGTGAGAAATGCTGTTGGTTGCAGTCTTGGTGAAGGGCAGTCTTCGGGGGATAAAGCCAACACTGGCAACGCAATCCCAAAGACCGAGGTAGTAGACGCTGACTTCGATGCAGAAGGTTTTCTTGAAACCCTGGCTCATCTTCCAGCCAATCTCCGAGTCGTCTTTGTAGAAGTTGTAGGCGAATTGGACTTGTGCTGTGTTATGCGCAGGCAAGAGGCCAACTTTGTTCAGCATCCCAGCGAGACAACGCGCAGTGTAGGCACCTCGCGAGAAGCCGAAGAGACAGATCCGGTCGTCCTCGTGGTAGTTCTGCATAAGAAACTCGTACGCATCTCTGACATGCACACCAAGCGAGCTGCCCACTGCCATGTCCATGGCTGCGGTGAATCCACCGCTGAGACCGTGACCATCGTAGGTTCCAATACCACTCTGGTAGTATACCACTTGATTGGGGTCGTCTTTCTTCAATGTTGCGACGAAATTGACGACGTTGCTGTTGTCGTGGTCAAACTGATCTCCGGTGCCATCAAGACAGACCACTAGTGTCCGGCCCTTGGAATGTAGATGCTTCGAGTCTTCAGCGGCGCAAATGTCGACGGGGAGCTTAGGTGGTTTGCTGGCGAATGTGTATGCTTCTGCTGCTTTGTGATGGCCATTGCCGTTGGTCAGACTTTCTGGATGCTTTTGTACGGGATACCTGCCGAGTTTCCCATTTCCGTTGATCGAGTCCATTTTGAATGATGATAGAGCACGACGACTTATTGCCTGAGTATGAACAAGGGTGTATGAGAGGGTAAGGCTTAGACTCGATTATGGTGCGGAGACGACATGATCACATGTTAAGGATGGACATGCTACGAAAACCTGGAAGCAAGCAAGTAAGCAAGCCCTATCAAGCACAGATCTCGTACCCATACCTCCTAACGAGAGGTTGGAGGGACAGTAGTCCCAATTTTCCAATATGTTCATGCGGAGACAAGCCAATAGGTCGGAAGCTTGGACAGCACACGCTAGAGGGCTGATCTACAACAGCACTGATCTACAACCCCATGTTCATGTTGTCAGCCACTCGACAATAGCAGGATCTGTGGGATGAGACTTTTGGAGAAGGAGCCGTGCTAGGCAAACAAACACAGACTTGCGCGGTGTATCGTGCTGTCACGCCGTAAGCAGCGGTGTATCTTGAATTCTTGATGGTACATTCGCAACGACTGGTAATACCAACCAGATGAGTGCATCATAGCCACGCAAGCTGCATATTAGTAGCAAACTTGTTTCCGTATAGAGCGACGGCTTGCATTGGCGTAGTTGAGATCGCTATGATCGACAGCAGGGGAGGAGGTTCCGCCGGTTCGTGCCGTGGCCGCAGATCTCCAAACCGCCGGTTCGATCTCGCCTCGAGAAAGTTTGACACGCCGCTGACAGAGTGTGCGTTATTGCAAGACTTCGAGCATGTTGTGGCTCGTCTTGGGCACATTTGAATGTAACATGGGATTATGCTCTCTGGCCATGCTCTTTACCATGGCCCAATTCCGTCCACAAGGCTGACACGTGACCAAGCGGATCAATCCACGCGTTCCAAACTTGCAAAAAGAGCTTCCGCTGCGTCTTCTGAACCTAAGCTCGTTTGGGACAATGCCAGCCTCTTGCATTTTGTATTTTCCCGTAAAGGGCAAGTTTCGATCGCCAACGATCTGTTGATCCCGCACTTGCAAGCTAAGAAGTATAGCTCTTCGACGTGGATCCATCCACCACGTCGGCATCAACCCATCCATTCGGGCGCAGAACTTTCCCAAGAGCTCAAGCTGTCATCATGCTTGTTCCGATTGGCCTCGCACTGAGCAGCTCGTGCTGCCATGCATACGACCCACCAGCGTCCAACATCGTCTAAACTTCTTCCAGGCAATAGACATTCATGTCTGCCCTGACCGCACAACATGGCCTGCGACATGCATGCGCTTTGTCCAACTGACACACGCTGCTGACAGCACTTAGCAGCCCTGCCATTGGCCCATTCTGCAGTTGTGTGACGGCTCGTCTCCACGACATATCTGTCCACCCCCACTCCTAGCCTCCGAGACATCTTCTCTTAGGCACGGCACGAGCAATAGGCCGACTCGGCCCGGATGGCATTGTCGATCAATTGCAATGGCGTCGCGCTATTATCGCTATGGAGTGGGATTAGAGGAGTGGGATTAGAGGATCAGGAAAGGTTAAGGTAGTTACGTAGAGCTGTGGTGCTAGGCCCCCGCCGTCTGTGTCCAATATTTACGGCGGCGACCTGGTTCCCGCGATTCCAGACACCCCTCTGACAGTTCTTTGCTCCTTCTTGCGACTACCGGCGAGTACGGCTTACGACATCTTTATACCAGTCCACAGCTTACTATTTCAGGAAGATCAGGAACCAGGCTGATCAACACAGCACCGGAGCTTTCTTCAAGATGGCTGTTGAACAGCTCAAAAACCTCATTGGCGTCATCCGCAAGGATCCCTCACGTGCTCCAGATGGCCAGTATGACCAAGTCTCAGAGGGAAAGACTTCGGTCGTTGCCGACATGTACAACTTAGATTTCAAGGACAAGAGAGCTCTTGCTGAGGTATGTCACTCATCGCAGATGATCCCGTGCTTGCCACTGAAACGAATGGAAACTTTGTGGGTGGGGATCGTTAATACTCAATTGTGTACTGTCGATTGTCAGCATTGAGTTGGGTTTCTGCTTTGTAAAGACATGGACGCATGCGAGTTGAGAATTTGGAGAGTTCCAATGAGCAAGAACATCGAGCTGACCAGACGACCATCATGTAGGCAATCCCAACTCTTGCTGCAGGCGGTCCAATGGACGATAAAGACCTCCTCCTTGAATCCGGCGTATCCATCCTCCAAAACCTCCCAAGCAACAGCGGCCTAGGCGAAGTTGTCGCCAACAAATTCATCGGCATGCTATGGAACGACCTCCCGCACCCTCCCCCAACTCTCGCCAGCCCCGAATGCAGATACAGACGCCACGACGGCGGCGGCAACAACCCCTGGAACCCAGAAATGGGCAAAGCCGGCTCGCCCTACGCTCGCAATGTCCCACCATCCAAGCCCAAAGGTCCCAACCTCCCTGACCCAGAGCTCGTCTACGAGCAGCTCATGAAGCGCAAAGGACCGTTCCGGGAGCACCCCTCAGGTCTGAACCGCCTGTTCTTCTCGTTCGCGACCATAGTCATCCACGAGTGTTTCCAGACCAGCCACATGGCAGGAAAGTCACACATCAACGAGACGTCGAGCTACGTCGACCTCAGCACTTTGTATGGCAATACCGAGAAAGAGCAGAAGCGGGTTAGGACATTCGAGAACGGCCTTATCTTCCATGATTCAATAGCATCGGAGAGGATCATGATGATGCCGCCTGGCGTTGTGGCGGTGCTGATCATGTTCTCGCGCAACCACAACCATATCGCTGAGTCTCTGTTCTCTGTGAATGAAGACGGAAAATACCGTGACTGGCACACACTGAATGACGAAGAGAAGGCTTGGTAAGTCGGAAAATCCTGTTGCATGCTACGTCATTGCCAATCTGCTCTTGTAGTACCGCGCATCGTGCATGCTTTGGAGAGTGCTATACTTTTAAGCCACCTGAAGCGTTTTCAATCGTTTGATAGATGCAGCAGGGCTAACCCTTCATCCTCACAGGCAAGACAATGACATCTTCCAGCTCAGCCGCAACATCAACGTCGGTTTCTTCGCCACCGTCGTCCTGAAAGACTACGTCGCCGCCATTCTAAACACACCTCGCGCAGACTCAGAATGGTGGCTCAACCTTGGCGCAGAAATCAAGACCGGCGGCCAGCGCCTGGAGCGCGGCACCGGCAGCGTAGTATCCACCGAGTTCGCCGTGCTCTACCACTGGCACGCCGCTCTCAGCGCGGCCGACGATCAGTGGATGGAAGATATCATCCGCGAGGCCATCCCTGAGCTGAAAGACATTGACGACATGACTCCCGAGATGATGACCAAGGTGTACATGGTGTTCGGGCACAAGTTTGCGAAAACGCCAGCCAAGGAGTGGACGTTCGGCGGCCTCGAGCGAGGAGAGGACGGGAAATTCAGCGATTACGATCTTGCAGAAGTCCTCAAGGACTGCATCGAGGAGCCTGCACATGCCTTCGGCGCCCATGGTACACCGGCCAGCTTGAGATGTGTCGATATAATGGGCATGATGCAAGCGCGTAATCAGTTCAACGTCTGTACCATGAACGAGTAAGATCCAGAGCCTGTACGTTCCAAAATGGCCAAAGTTAACATCCTACAGATTCCGCAAGTACCTCAATTTGAAGGCTTATACCAGCTTCGATGAGTGGAACGAAGACGAAGAGACCGCCAGAGCCGCCGAGCTGCTATACGGGCACATCGATAATCTGGAGCTATACCCTGGACTCATGGCCGAGTGCACCAAGCCAGCCATGCCCGGCAGTGGAGTATGTCCTGGCCAGACCACGGGCCGTGGTATCCTCGATGATGCTGTCGCTCTTGTTCGCGGTGATCGCTTCCTGAGCTACGACTTCAACAGCAGCACTCTCACCAACTGGGGTGCATCGAAGATCTCCGAGTCTGCACCTGGCGCGTACGGTGGTATCCTGCCGACTGTCCTGATGAATGCTTTGCCCGGCGCCTGGACTGGAACGTCATCGTACGCTCTGCTCCCCTTCTATACGCCTAGGGCAGCTCGTGGAATCCTGAAGGGCAACAACGTTATCGAGAAATACGACACCGAGCGTCCTTCGAGCGGGAGAGACATCGTTGGCGTGCACACGCAGGCTGGTTGCAAGGCTGTCTTCGAGGTAAGTCCCGCTGATATTGCCCATGAAGTCACCCCATCACACAACGAACTGACGAATCACAGGACCGCGAAAACTTCCGCGTCATGTACCAAAAAGCAATCCGCATCTGCACCAATGGCCACGACTTCATGATCGGCTGGGATCAAACCAAGCGCCACGAGGACCGCTCCCGCTTCCTGCACGACGTCTTCTTCGAGCCCAACTTCGAAGCCAACGTCACCCAATTCTTCCGCACCACCGTCTCCTCCCTTATCCAGACCAAATCGCTCGCCTACAAAGGCTCCCGTCGCTCTTTGAACGTCGTCCGCGACGTCTGCAACATCACCCCCATCCTCTGGCTCGCAAACCGCTTCGCCATTCCGCTTAAAACGCCCGCCACACCCCGCGGCCTGCTCACCGTCCCGCAGCTCTTTGACTGCTACCTCGTCCTCTTTATCTACCAGTCCTTCAACATCCTCCCACACAACGAGTGGAAACTCCGCGAAGCCGCCTCCAAGGTCGCCCCCCTCCTCCGCAGAATCTTCGAAACCCACCTCCGAACCCAACAAGGCTTCACCGAGTCCGTCGTCGACTGGATGGCCAAAGGCTCCGCCTTCGAAGTTAAGCCCGAAGCAGACCGCTTATACCACGCCCTCAACAACTCCACCCTCCCCCTCGGCGACCTCGTCGGCGACTGCATCGGCATGGGTGCACCCGTAGCCGGCAACCTCACCCAACAAGCCTCGCTGCTAATCGACCTATTCCTCTCCGACGGCTACGAACCCTACAAAGCTCGCATCGTGGAACTCGCACACATGGACCCCTCCGTCTCGGAGCGCGAACTCCAAGGCTTCGTCTTCGAAGGCATGCGCCACGCCGGCGTCGTGCCCGGGCTGCCTCGTGTCGCGGCCAAAGACGTGGTCGTCTCGGACGGCGCCCGCGGCAAAGTGCACATCAAAGCGAACCAGACCGTCCTCATCGCCACGTCCAAGGCGGCTATGGACCCCGTCGCGTTCCCGAATCCAGAGAAACTCGACCCCCACCGTCCGTTCTCATCATATACCCTCCTCGGACACGGGTTGCACTTCTGCTTCGGCGCAAGATTGGTCGGGTGTTCACTTGCGGCGACGTTGAGGGAGGTGTTCAAGCTCAAGAACATCCGGCGGGCAAAGGGCAAACAGGGCAAGTTCCAGATTGTGGAGCATGAGGTTGGCGGCGCGAAGACGAGGTTGTATCTTGATGGGAATGCGAAGGAGTCGCCGATTCCGACGACGCTTGTTGTGGAGTATGACGAGGAGTGAGTGATATGATGTTGGGAACGGGATGAATGATGATGGTTTTAGAGAATTGATTATGTAGGGAAAAATGATTGACATGTTCGCTTTTCAATTTTGATTTTTGGGTATTGAGACCAGACCATCGGTATTGATTTTTTGGTGAC
This sequence comes from Graphiopsis chlorocephala, assembly GCA_022828445.1. Classification (NCBI taxonomy): domain Eukaryota; kingdom Fungi; phylum Ascomycota; class Dothideomycetes; order Cladosporiales; family Cladosporiaceae; genus Graphiopsis; species Graphiopsis chlorocephala. The sequence continues at coordinate 1,511,495 of JAIZZJ010000014.1, read as the reverse complement.
ATTTTTTAATCATCTATGGTAGGTTCTTTCTTCCAAGTCCTTTACTCAAACAGATTGGGAGATGAGATATGCATCTAGAGTGAGAGACCATTGTTAATTCCCAACTCGCCATTGGAAATGATCTCACATGCCGAAGCAATGTTGAGGGAAGCCTGATTCAATCACACATGCGTCTTAAATACGACAATTCCAGCGCCAAGTGCATTCGAATAATTCAATTTTTCGTCCCAGACGCATCATATATACAAACAACCATACATCATAAAGTCGTATCCGCCCATCACTGACGCAGCTCGCATACATAGCCTTCATCGTCTTTCCATTCGCTTAGATCTCAACACTAAACTCTCCATCAAGCTTCTGATCCAGCTCGATAGTAAGCACACCGTTCTCGTACTGCCAGTCATCGTCTCCACATTCCTTCTTGCCATGGCCAGACTTGCCGTACGAAGGGCTCTTGCTCGGCTCTCCCACGCCGAGAATCTTCACAGCGCTGACACGTGCATCCTCGGCAGTATAATCGAAACACCCACTGACCTTAAGCACGCCGTCCGCGTACTCGAACTCGATTTCGGAGGTGGATTCCTGTTCGATGGAATCGCCGTCATCGAGGTACAATTTTCCACTGGCTTTGCCGTCACGATCCAACGCGACGATAAGATGGAAAGGCTTAGTGCGGACTTCAGTCGTCGTCAGCGCTCCTTCGGAACGAAGAGGAATGATCGCTCCGCCGCGGACGTGCAAGGGGATGTCCGTGAAATCGACGTCGTCGAGAGTGATTTCCGCGCCTTCGCCTTCGACGACTTCCCATGTGTCGAAAGTGTAGAAGCGGTCGTCGGGGAGGTAGATTGTGACGCTAGTGCTGTTCTCTTCCGTGACGGGGGAGACGAGGACGTCGGCGCCGTAGAAGAACTGCAGGGCATTGCCGAAGACGTTGGCATCGTGGGGGTAGGCGAAGAAGAGCGGGTTGATCAAGGGCGTACCGTCGACGGTCTGCTGGTGGAGGGCGGTGTAGATGTAGTCGAGGAGGCGGTAGCGGATGTCGTAGGCGTTGCGGGCGGCGGCGGCGACGGTCTCCCAGACGTAGAATTCTTGGGGGATGGAGGTGTCGCCGTTGTGGTTGCGGGAGAAGGGGTTGAAGGCTGTGGAGAAGGGTCAGCTTTGACATTGATTTCGAAACAAAACAGCACAAACACGTACCTCCAAGAGTGGCCCAGCGGGCACAAAGGGTCTCAGTGGTGTTTCCTCCAAAGCCACAGATATCAGAGCCAACCATAGGGATCTGGAAGAATGATGCGAAGTCGAGCATCTGCTGGATCTGCCACCTGTACTGCTCCCAGGTGCTCAAGTTGTCGCCGAGCCACTTTCCAACATCCTTGCCAGCGCCAGCGAAAGTCGATCTGGTGATGACGAGAGGACGACGGGTGGGCCTGCGGGCAAGCAGGGCCTTGCGAGAAGCAGTGCTCATCATGGTACCGTAAAGGTTGTGCACATCAAGCTCGACGTGGCCATCGTAATGGATGATGTCAGTGTCGAGCGTGAAGTTAGACAGACCACCAGGCCCCTCAACGGTGTTCTCGTTGTCGATTGTATATGGCGGTGTCAGGTAGTTCCTGTTGGGGTATCCAATAATTTCCGCCTCTTGACGCTTCGCAAGTGGCTTGCCTTCAGGGAGGGCACGCTTGGTGTTTGGTGCGGCATCAGCGGCAAGCCATGGAGGCGAGTAGACGTAGTTGTCAGGCGGGTATGGTGCAGCGCCAGGCTGGAACTCTGCTGGGAAGCCAGGGATTTCGCGAGGCTGGGAGCGAAGAGCAGGGCGAGCAGGAGGGAAGCCACGGTCCTCAGCGGTCTCATCAGGGTCGGCGGCGTACAGATTGAAGTTGGCAGCTTCATTCATATCGATCCAAAGAGCGTCGATATCAACTCCAGTGTCGGCATCGAAGAATGAGAGGAACTCGTTGTTCCAGTACTCTTGGACGTTGGGGTTAAACCAGTCAGGGAAGGCAGTGACGCCGGGCCAGACGACACCGCGGAAGTCAGTACCGTTCTTTTGAACAAAAAGACCTTGATCCCTCGCAGTCGTGAAAGTATCGTAGGTCAAGTTATCATACTTCTGCTCCTGGTAAGCAACAGCAGGATCGACCATCACAACGTAGTGCTGATCGTGGTCGTGCAGGTAATCGACAATATCGCGCATCCTTTCGAGAGGGAAACGATCAGGATCAAGCGTCATGATGAAGCGCTGGTACATGTAGTCAATGTCGGTCCACATGGTCTGCATTTCGAGTCAGTATAGTTTTTCAGGCATAAATTTGGGCTGCATTCTCCGGTCACGTACCTCCAGGGGAATTCCCGCAGCCGAGTAGTTAGTAATAACCTCCGCGACAGCGTAGAAATCGCGGTATCCATAACGGCACTGGTGCAAACCAAAGCCCCAGTAAGGCATCATAACCGGAAGTCCAGCGACTTCAGCGTACTGCTGAGAGACCTCAGTCGGAGTTTCACCAGCCATAAAGTAAAGATCGAGAACACCACCAAGCACATTGTACTCAAGGTACTGCTGGCCGTCCTCAACATCGATCTTCACGTCCATGCCAGAGCTCGAGAGAAGGAAGACACCGTGAGTGCCGTCCTCGCCGCGGTGCTCGAAGTACACCGGGTGGGAGCCGTACAAGTTTGTGCCAGCGGGAATGCCATAGGAGTCGCGGTTCCAGAAGGTGCGGACGTAGTCGGTGGTGTTCAGGCGGAAGTTGTCGGTGTGTTCGCCGAGACCGTAGAGGTTTGGGTTTTCGGGGAGGGAAGTGCGGAGGCGGAGGTATTGGTCTTGGAAGATGAGGGAGGCTGCAGAGGAGTCGAACAGGACTTCCTCGTTGGACTTGCGGGTGACCTTGAAGCTGAATGGGCTTTCCTCCCATGAGAAGGCGAGATCCGCATCGTCCGCAGAAACGCCATCTGTCTCTGGGCGAGTGAAGACGGTGTTGGGGACTTGGTAGGCGGTCAAAGGAGTGTCCTCGATCTTGACGTGAAGGCGCTTTGCTTTGGAGTTGTTAGCAAATGATTGATGTTGTCGACTTCGAGCAACGTACTCGTATCGTAGCTAACCGTCAAACGAAGGTTCTCAATGTCTTTGCCGTAGGTATTGCAAGCAGGTCCAGCCAAAGCCAGATCAGCCGAGAGACCAGTTCCCGACTGCTGGACATTGCTGGCAGAGTATCCAGAGGGAACACAGGTATCGTTTGTCTGTCTCGGAGCAATAGCTCGTGCAGAAGCAGCAGCCACAAGGGCACTGCCCGCTAGAAAGCCGTACATGGCGAAAAGAAGTGATAAGTAGATTCTGCCTACCTTGCAGCTTGCCAGGGTGATCATCGACCAGGCATCGCCATGTTTATATATCCCTCCGCACCGGCGGTTCTCACGGTGCTACAAAGCGTGGCTGCAGCATTGTTGACGGCGGCCAAGAGAAATAATGTCGAGCTATGTCATCGAACCTTGCAGCAGGCGTGCAGCACACGTGAGCGCGTACCCATGTCTTTGCGGAGCCGTGGACGGGAAGCCAGTGATGATGGACATCGATCGTCGTAGAAATCGCTCAAAAGGCGCTGCAGGAACGGCGGAGTCAGGCGGAGTTTTGTCTCGCTTGTGCTCAGATTTGGTTGCTTCTATAGTGCAGAGGGCGTATAGCGCATTGACGTGCATTGTACATGTATCTCTCGCACTGAAGCCAGCCGCGTCTCCAATCGTCAGTCGCCGTTATAACTCCCTCCACCTCGCACAGGCCCTGGCATCACCCGTGCAGCACATCTAACTCCACTCTCACTTTCCCCGCCCCCAAGACCACGCCGTCGGTCTTGGTATGGGGATCAACGCAGGGCCGCCTTCTCGAAAACAAGTCTCATGTCCGACAAAAGCTCCGTCCTGCAAGCAATGGCCGCAAAAGATGGAGTTGCTTCGCTCAAATTGTCGCTGGAACCGACCGAAGGCGTTCGCGTTGAGTACGAGCACAGGATGGATGGAGAATAGTGTGGTCCTCCACGCTGGAGCCGAACGCACTGTTCTGCTCCAGGACTCAGAAGAGGTGGAGTGAGTCCGGAGATGAAGTTTTTTTTGGGAATGACATCGCTTGGGGAGCTTGCAGACATGTACATGTCACATGCATGTGTATTGAAAGTAGTCAGGAACTGGACCGCGGTATGGATATGCTAGCCGAGTATAGCGTCAGCTAGCCAGCTAACCGCAATAATGCAAGACATGGAGCTGCTTGCATGGAGATCGAATGAAGCTGCATGTATGCATGCATAACAAAACAACCCGACTGTCGCATCTTACCGAACCCGAGTGCACAAGGAATCTTCTTGCTAAGTGTCTAATTACTCGACGAAGCAGGTAGGCCACATGATTAGGTGGAACAATATATTGGTATTCTTGCGACAATTAGTGGAGAATCGCCGAATCCGAATCATAATTTTAAGACAAGCGACCTTTCCTTCCATCTCCACGATTCGAGGCCCAGACACAGGCTGTATGATCAGAATTCTCGACAACACTATAGACCAAGACTCATCCATAACAATCCCGCGAAGCTCGAGCAACCTCACACCTCTAAGGCTCTTCCTTAACAACTACCTCGCCTTCATGCCATTCTCTTCCGACAAACTAATCAAAGCGTTTAGGCTTCAGAGCGCCTATTATATACAACCTCCCGTACGCGCTTCAGACAGGCCTTCGCAATTCTTGGCAAGCAAGAAAATAATCACAGATGTCGGGTCCGGCTGCGAGCCATATATCGTCGGCGAATGCGGCATACTTGGACCTGGAAGTGTTGGAAAAAGCCGACCATAGTTGGAAGACTGTCGGAGAGCGGCCTGAAGCTTGCCCGTGATCGTGTGCTTGCTTATGTATTCACAGCGTTATAGCCTGCGAGCGCTTCTTGGATGAATTGTCCGGAGTCAAAGACTATGCTATGTGCTTCATTTGTGGTATTGAGGGGAGTCGCGACCAAGGGTCGAGGCATGACGTGTGGTTGTGGAAGGTTAACGGCGTAGTAAGGATGAAGCTTCTCGCTGGAACTGACTGATGGAGCGCATTGTTCGCATTGAGTACGAGCAAAAGTTACACGGAGAGTCTTTTGATCGGATTGGAATGGAACGACCGTAAGGAAAGAATGCAATTTGCTGGTATCTGATGGGAACAGTATCTTGTGCTCCTGCTTGCACATCACTATTACTGCTGCTGCTACTGCTACTGCTGCCGTCGAGCGCTAGTTGCTGACGCGGTGTTCGTTATGTAGGTCGGGGACGGCCAGATCTGCATTAGTGTGTAAAGAAGAAAGACACGAGCACGAGGTGTGGGTTTTATTCATAATGATGCGACGTGACGGGATGGAAAGCGAAGAATTAGATCCTTCCTGCTTATTAGGGGCGATGAGGATAATGAATCCCCCCTTTCTAGGCGAAACTTGTTACACAACAGCATTGTGGACTTATCCAATGCATTCATTCGATCGAGATTTCATAAGATCGATCACCACTGTCTACATGTAGGTAGGTCAAGCCCTTGCGATGACTATGCTATATAGCCGAGTTAGCCAGCAAGCAATAAAAACATACATACTCACATAACGCAGCGGCACATCTCTCTCGAGCTATGTAGCCAAAACACGAAACCAAAGCAGGACATACGAGGTGCACATGCTTCACAAAGAAGGGGAGAAGAAAAGTCCATGACGATCGTCCCAAGATTTCGAGTGCAAAGCTTCCCTCCGGAGTTTGGTTCTGCGGCCCAAGATCAGTCGGTCATGAGAGCCCACAAGGATCAAGCTGAAGAAGAGCTTTGAGAGCCTTTAAGATCTACATAGTCTATCTTGATAGACGATCTTCCATCTTCGCCGCAAGAAGATCGCCTGATCGCCGGGCTAGCGCATCATCAATCATGCACTAAGAGAGAGGTAGGGGTCCTGCACCGGAGAACTCAGCTACTAGTACACTATTGTAAGCATGAGGCACACGAAGCACAGCAGACGAGCACACACATGGAACCAGAAGCTCGATAAATTTATTATATGAAGCTGCCGAGGCCCCGTCTGTATGAAAGTAGGACTTGCAAATGAGACACAAAACGATTTGCTTTCTGTGGTGAGAAGATGAAATAATGACAAAAGTCATATTAGAACCAACGAACATTCAAATACCATTTCATTCCATTCCAAAGTCCAAACACCTTCGTCCCAGACAGAAACCAAACCCAACTCGAAGCTATCTACCGCGAGCAAACCAGGAAACACCGAATCCCAGTGTGTCTCTCTAGATACCAAAAGTCAAGTGCTCGCGCAGCACCCCGTTTCCATGTTCGTAACCAGAGAGGAAGAGCCCGAACAGAAGACCATGGAAGCCCGCCGCCTCTCCCTTGCAAACCAGGACCAAAAGAGCTCCAGAACACCCGCATCGTATCTTCATTAAGGGGATCATTGTCGTTGTCGTTTTTCGTTGATTGTATCGCGACGGAAGAGCAAAAGAGGAAATAAAAGAAAACGAAGATGAAAAAGTCGAAGCTATGGCGATTACATGCGTTTAGCGGTCAAAATGCCGCAAAGCAGGTGTGACCTAATCAGCAGCTAGCCAAAGCCTCGCCGATGGGAGAAGCCAGGATGGTGACGAGTCCGATGCCGCCGATGATGGCACCGGCAGTATACTTGCCTGCCTCGATGACGGCGGTGCGCAACATGCTCTTCTGGGAGTGTGGCTGCTTGATTTTGCGCTTCTTTGGCTGCGGCTCGGCGGGGACAGCTGTAGTTGCGACGGTGTTTGTAGAGGCATCTGCAACGTTCGCGGTCTCGATGACCTCGCTGCTCGTGGGGGCCTGGGCAGTGGTGACCTGCTCGTCAGACGTAGAGATCTCATGTGCCTTGCGCTTCTTGCTGTTGCTTTCTTGGTAGATGCTAAAGTCTGCTTGGGGCAATGCGGGCAAGTGCGCTGCACTGTTGGGTGCATAGTAACCGAAGGAAGAGTGCAGCAGTGGGGAGCCTCCTGAAACATTGCTGTCGAGGTTGAGTGAGAAAGCCCCGTTAAAGTTGTCGTCTGGGGTGTGAAAGGCGTTCGACGGCATCATACTGGACACCGTGGACACTTGCTGTGGGTGGGACTGGCTGACGAAGCTGTAGTTGTGGAGGTCAGGTTGTATCAACGTCTGTTCAGGTCCAACATCCCACTTGTTACTGTGACCTGAGTCAGCAAATACGTCTTGGGAAGTCTCTTGAAAGACATTGCCGTACGAGCGATACGCCGGGATTCTGTCTACGCTCGGGGCCGACACCTCGCAGCCCCGCACAGGATCATAGTGTGGCCTAGGCGCAATGAGAATCTCGCGAGTCTGCTTATATGCGCCGTGATTTGGCTCGTCACCGAGAGTCCCAGGCTCGTTCGACAGACGGCGCTTGCTTGACATGATTTCCGGGCCTTCGTCGTCTTCCTCGTCTTCCACTGCAACGTCATCGGACATGTTGAACTCCTCATTCATGAAGCTCTGACGGTCAAAGTCTTCGTGGGATTCGCTGTTCTCGTCAGAGTCTTGGCCCTCATCGGAAAAGTGGTGGTCGTCGTCGCTCCACGCGTTGTACCTGGGATCTTCGCCTTCCTCGCTGTTGACATCTGCATGATCAAAGACTTCTTCGGCATTGGGTGCAGTCTCTGCAAATCCCGTAGCAGCTTTCACAGCTTCCAAGTCGTCGCTCTCTTCGAAGGCAGCATACGATTCACCGAATTGCAAAGAGGAGTGTGACGCGGACGCGGCGTGAGGGTCTACCGCCATGACTGGTTCGTCTGCATAAGTGTCAGGGACAACAGCTGGCTGGGCCGGTACACGACGGGTGAAGGATGTGTTGTCGGCATCCGTGTTAGCGAGGAAAAGTGACTGACTCGGTACACGACGGGTGAAGAACGGTACGGGCTCATCGTCGTCATCATCTTCAACATTGATGACATTCGAGCGAGACGAGCCAGCTTGGACGGAAGGCTGAAGGGCAGGCTTGGCACTGCCTTGATCGGGTGTGGTGTGCACAGATGAAGGGTGCAGATCGGCTCCTCCGTCACTGTCATCGTCGGAATCGAACTCGGACTCCGAGTCTGACGGGACACTGATGCCTTGTTGGGTGCTCTTCACTTGTGCGGTCGTCTTCTTGGTGGCCGTGCTGATGCAGTGGAGAGTGACAGTCACGCCGTCGTAGTTGTCTATGATAGTATTAGTGCGAGAAGAAGAAGGAGAAGGAATGCTGGCACGTAGGAACTCACTATCAGCGCGGTTGACGCTCTCACCCAGCCTGATGGTGTCGCCCTCTTTCAGCTGGAAGGGCCTCGTTGGCACCAGCTTCTGGCCGTTGACAGAGGTACCGTGCATGCTGCCGGTGTCCTTGATAAAGACTGTGTGCTTCTCCTCCGTCCACTTGTTCACCTTGAGCTCGAGCTCGGCGTGTCTGCGGGAGATGACAGGGCAGTCGAAGAGAGCGTTGTCGGGAGTGGCAGAGAGGTTTTTGGCCTCGGATCGCGACGAACGGCCAACGTTGACGGGCTCGTCAGGGCGGAGGATAATGTTGCGGGTCTGGAAGGTGGTCGGGCGTGTGGAGCGCAAGGTGATGGTCACGGCTTTGGGTTGACTGTCAGCTGCGGTGGGCGAGTGCGGAGGCGCATACCACTGCGAATACTCACCATCTGGGTGGTAGGTTGGAGGCGCCATGCTGAATGTATGGCGGTCTGGGAGCGAGGGAAAGGTCGTGAAGGGAAGAGGAGGCATGCGTATGGCAGCTCGGGTTGATGTGGGTCTTGGGTCAGGTGTTGTATGGCGAGAGGGTGCGGTGGGGCGAGGAGCGAGGTGGTAGATAAGGGCGTTTGAAGGTTGGAAGAGAGGTGGTGCGGCAGTCGGCTCAAGGTGGGCGGTGTTGGCGTGTCGTCACCGTGGCCGCGGACGTGGGCAAAGGTGAATGGAGTCGTGAGCAGTGTAGTAGTGTAGTAGTGCCTTGTTCAAGGAGTCGTGAGTGGGCGAGTGAGCGTGTGTGGTCCAGCACCTCCTGGTCGTTGGCGGGGTTTGCAGGCAGCAAGACATGTGACTTGGTGTGCACCTTGATAGCCCAAGGCAGAGCTCCTTACCTCCAGTCATCGCGGCCTATCACATCACGCTGCTTACGCCTCCGCCGCTCTGGCCTTCACTGGTGACATGCCACCGTTTTGAGGTCGGTGCAGCTTTCACCTCTACAAATTCATGTTTGTCCTCACTCGAAAGCCTATCAAGATGCAGTTCAGGTAACTTACATGCATCGGCAAGCTTGAAGTAGGTGAAGTGTGGATCGCGATCCTTAGCGTAACACTAGCACCTTGTAATACAGATGCCTCTTCCCTGACCCTGACCATGTTACATACCGAGGCGACAAATCACTGCATTTCTCTGGTCGGTGGAGCACCGAATTTGCGCTTGGATTGCTCGCCGTATGCTCGTAGCTAAAAACATATTGTAGAGCAAAACGTGACACGCAACACCGTACCATCAAACACCTCCTACTAAGGCGAGTAAGGGTACCCTCATCGTTCTCGATACCTTACCCCGCCAAAGCCAGATGTCGGATCAGATAGCACGGACCATCCGACAACGTCGACTTGACTCTGAAGAAAATCGGCAGTGAGAGGCGCGCGCCCGTCGAATCACATCCGCGCAATCAAACCACACAACACCTCCCACTCGGAGCACCACAAACCCCATGCGCAGACTCCGATAGCACATCGCCCGACATGGAAGCCACTTTCGAGGACACCGGCAAGGAGCAGGTGCTGGACCGCCACCCCAAGCGCATCAAGTCGCTGCAGTTCGGCATTCTCAGCCCGCAAAACATCGTCGCCCAGTCCGTCGTCAATGTCGCCGACCGAAACTTGTACGACCTCGATCGCCCGCTCGGACAGCCCCGGAAGCAGACTGCAAACGGACCTCTGGATGAGCGACTTGGTACTTCGTCAAAGACTGAGAACTGCGCGACCTGCGGCGAGGGCTTGAAGGATTGCAGTGGTCACTTTGGACATGTGAAGCTGGTGCTGCCAGTCTTCCATTATGGCTACTTCAAGAAGATCATGGAGATCCTGCACTGCGTGTGCAAGGAATGCAGTCAGGTTCTGCTGCCCGACAAGGAGAAGCGCAAACTGCTGCGCCAGATGAGGAGGCCTGGTATGGACGGACTTAGAAGGGATGCTCTCTGCAAAGCAATCGCAACGGACGCGCGTAAAGTCAAGATTTGTCCACACTGTTCAGCATACAACGGCCAGGTCAAGAAGGTACCACAGCACCCGATCAAGCTCATCCACAATAAATTCACCATCTACACATCCTCGAGCGCACGGAGCAAAGTGAAGCCCAAGGAAATGGAGAAATTTGAGGCGTCTTTCAGTACGGCGAGGGAGGAGAACCCAGAAATTGAACGACACATGAAGAAGGCAATGGACGACATGAACCCTTTGAGGGTGCTGCAAATCTTCCGCAAGATCCCCGGTCCGGACGTGGAACTCTTTGGCATGAACCCTGCTATTGGAAGGCCTGAAGCCATGATCTGGACTCACATCCCTGCGCCACCTGTAGCGATCCGGCCATCTGTTTCGCAAGAAGCTGCGACTACTGAAGATGATATCACGAACAAACTTGGAGACATTCTGCACATCAACAGCTTGATTCGTGCAGGTCTTGCACAAGGCCAGCCCATTCAAAAACTGACTGAGATGTGGGAGTTCCTGCAAGTCCAGGTCGCCATGTATATCGACGGAGGTCTTCCTGGACTCGGACGTGACTCAGCGTACGGAAAGGCTATGCGCGGTTTCTGTCAGCGATTGAAGGGAAAGCAGGGCCGCTTCCGTGGTAACTTGTCCGGAAAGCGTGTCGATTTCTCTGGACGTACTGTCATCTCGCCTGATCCTAATCTGTCAGTCGAAGAAGTTGCCATTCCCCAGCGCGTGGCTGTCAACATGACATACCCCGAAAAAGTCAATACACAGAACATCAAGAAGCTGAAAGCATGCATCATGAGGGGAACCAAGCAACATCCTGGTGCGAATTTCGTCATCAAGGGCAGAGATGGACGCAGACTTGCGCTGCGCGTTGCAAGCACCAAAGCAGACTTGGAGAAGATCGCGAGTCGCCTTGAGTTCGGCGATACCGTCGAGCGTCATCTGGAGGACGGTGATGTGGTTCTCTTCAATCGACAGCCTTCGCTGCACAAGCTCTCCATTCTGGCACACAAGGCTAAGATTAGGCCATGGCGAACATTCCGTCTCAACGAGTGTGTTTGCAACCCTTACAACGCAGATTTCGACGGTGACGAAATGAACATTCACGTCCCACAAACAGAAGAGGCACGCACAGAAGCCATCGAGCTTATGGGTGTGAAAAACAACTTGGCAACACCAAAGGACGGCACTCCCATTATTGCAGCCATTCAAGATTTCATCACAGGTGCTTACCTCACCAGCCGAAAGGACAAATTCTTCAACCGAAGGCAGTTTGTACAATGGGTCAGCTTCATGTACGATGGCATGCAAGTGAAAGATCCTTATACCGGCAAGGAGTACTCTGTCAAGATCCCACATCCCGCGATCATGAAGCCCCAACAATTATGGACTGGCAAGCAGCTGTGGGGACTTCTGATCAAACCCCATCCCGACTACCCCGTTAACATCAACCTCGAGGCAAAGTGCAAGCAGTACGTAGTGCCCAAGGAGAAGGGCATGATCCCCGACATGGTGCTAAACGACGCATACCTGGTCATTCGCAACAGTGAAGTCATGTGCGGTGTCATGGACAAGGCTACTGTCGGTGACGGTAAGAAGGATTCCGTCTTCTACGTCGCCATGCGTGACTTTGGTCCTGATTACGCTGCTTCCATGATGAACAGACTGGCCAAGCTGTCAGCCCGCTGGATCGGAGAGCAGGGATTCTCCATCGGTATCAACGACGTCTACCCCAGTGACAAGCTTCGAGCGAAGAAGCAGGTACTTGTCGACACCGCATACGGAAAGTGCTTGGCTCTCATTGAGAAGTTCAAGGCTGGCCAGTTGGTGCGCGACGCTGGTTGCGACGAAGAAATGACCATGGAGAACCAAATGTCGGGTATCCTGTCCAAGGTTCGTCAAGAGTGTGGTGACGCCTGTTTCGACGAACTCAGCATTTACAACGCACCCCTGACCATGGCAACCTGCGGTTCCAAGGGTTCGCTTATTAACGTGTCACAAATGGTTGCCGTCGTCGGTCAGCAAATTATTGGTGGTAAGCGTGTGCTCGATGGCTTCCAAGACCGTACCCTGCCTCACTTCCCCAAAGCATCAAGAGACCCGCCTTCAAAGGGTTTCGTGCTCAACTCTTTCTTCACTGGCCTTAACCCTTCAGAGTTCATCTTCCACGCCATGTCTGGTCGTGAAGGTCTGGTCGATACCGCTGTCAAGACCGCCGAAACCGGTTACATGTCTCGCCGTCTCATGAAGAGTTTGGAGGATTTGAGTGCGCAGTACGATAACACAGTGCGTAGCTCGACTGGTGTGGTCGTACAGATGAAGTTCGGTGACGACGGCTTGGATCCCGTGGATATGGAGGGTAACGCAAAGCCCGTCAACTTCGAGCGCACATTCTCGCACGCTGTGAGCAGCACCTGGGACAACTCAGAACGTGGTCTGACAAAGGCCGAGGTGGACGAGACTCTTCGCATTGTTGTGCAAAGAGAGAAGAAGGGTGTTGACAGAATCTCGGAGAGCGACCAATCTTTGCTACCTTACAACGACGAGACGATCGAAAACACAGACCAACAGGAAAGCATTCGCAATTTTATCGCCACCGTGGAAGACTTCGTCAACGACAAGATGAGCAAAATCATCAGCAGCCAGAAGCGCGGCGGCGATCACGTCAACCACATCTTCAAACTCTCGCAATCCGCTCTCGACCGCTTCCTCTACCTCTGCTTCCACAAGTTCGAAAAGTCCAAGGTCGAGGCCGGTCACGCCGTGGGCGCCGTCGGTGCACACTCCATCGGTGAACCCGGTACCCAAATGACGCTGAAGACTTTCCATTTCGCCGGTGTCGCCGGCATGAGTATTACTCAGGGTGTTCCCCGTATCAAGGAAATCATCAACGCCAGCAAGAACATCAGCACGCCCGTCATCAGCTGTTTCCTCGACAGCCCCTACGAATCGATCGCCGCCCGCATGGCTTCCGCACTGATCCAGAAAACCTACCTCCGCGACATCGTCGCCTACGTCGAAGACGTCTGGGGCATCGAAGGCGGCTGGATCAACATGCGCGTCGACTGGGTCGCAGTCCGCAACTTGGGCCTGCGCATCGGCATGCACCACATCGTCGCCGCGATCGAAAACACAAAAGGTTTCCGCGCGCTCGGCGTCACCGCCGTCCCCAAGGGAAACTGCCACCTGCGCATCTTCTGCAGCGTCGGCGAAGGCGACGACGCCAAACGCAAACGCACCGCCTCCCGCTCAATAAAACTTGCCTCGGGCGAAGAAGCCGGCGAAGACCTCTTCATGACCATCCAACAGCTAAAACGCAAACTCCCCGACGTCGTCATCAAAGGCTACCCCGAAGCCCAGCGCGCCATCATGAAGAAAGACGACAAACCCGACCACACCGGCCGCGAGCCCATCTCCGTCCTCGTCGAAGGCTACGGTTTCCGCTCCTGCATGACCACCGAAGGTATAAATGGCTACAAGTGCACGACCAACAACGTCCTCGAGTGCCGCGACGTCCTCGGCATCGAAGCCGCCCGCACGACCATCATTCGCGAAATCTCGCAGGTCATGGGCGGCATGGGCATCGACCCGCGCCACATGCAATTGCTCGCCGACGTGATGACGTACAAAGGCGAAGTGCTCGGCATCACGCGCTTCGGCCTGGCCAAAATGCGCGAATCCGTGCTCCAACTCGCGTCTTTCGAGAAGACGGCGGATCATCTGTTTGAAGCTGGTGCGAAGATGAAGGCCGATGAGATTTCGGGAGTGAGCGAGTGTATTATTATGGGCCAGAGTATGAGTATTGGTACGGGCGCGATGAAGGTTGTCAGGCCGTTGGAGATTGAGGTTGGGCTTGGAGAGAGGGGCGTGGAGGGGCTGAGTTTTGGGGATGCGGTTAGGCCGGCTTTGAAGGCGAGGGGGGAGAGGTTGAGGGCTAGGAGGGCGGCGCTTGTGGGTGCTGCTGCTTAGGGAAGGGCGACTCGGTTTGTGAAGCATAGCGAAATGGCGTTACGGGGGATGATATGAGATTTCTGAACATAGGCGGGGTGCGTTGTATTATGGACGATCAGGTCATGTATATCAATGCTTATGTCTATTCACAACGTCTGCTTTGTTTTGGAAGATAACGTAAACTTTCGAAGAATCGCCCGCCGGTTGATTTCATCGCTGAATAGCAGCACTGTCGGCATCGGTGGGAAATGCGATGCAGTACTCAAGCGCATATGCTAGATGCAGCGCTCGGAACTAGGTATCGTAGACTAAAAATCCGCCGAGCCATACTGCAGCAGACCATAGCCAGAACTGACCAAAAGCGTGACAGTTGAACGTTTCGTCATGAGGGACGTGTTCTAGACCCCTGTGACGCGCAACGGGACAAGCCTCCAAGGCCTGCTTGCTGCGACTTGAGCGATAAAGCGCGTGTACGTACCAGATTGCCGCGGATCGATTGGGATGGATTTGCGTGCGCGCTCTTGAAATGTACTGACGGACCTTTGTAGACTGCTATAGGCAGGAATCGTTGGGAGGATTGCAGAAGGGATGAGAAGGCAGGGACGAAGATTGAGTTTTGAGCCGCGAGCTTACCCATATTGAGAGTCTCTCAGATACTGGTGGTTACTAGCTAGCTTACTCCCAAGTCCACTATAGGAAGCGCTCTACCTAAATGGCGCTGCCTACTGGCCGCTCATGATTTATGTCTGTCGAGATGAAAGATTGATATAGGTAACGTGAATACTAAAACTTCTCAAGGAGAAGTCTTCTTGGTCTTTTGCTTCGGTCTTCTTCTTGCTATATGTCTTGCACATTCTCTACGATACGCTGCCATCATTCCACCACGACCCCTAAGATCCATCTTTCTTCCATCATGATCTGCCGCAACAACCTTTTCGTTCTCTTTATAGCAGGAATAGCCCTGAGCCAAGCTCAAGCTATCGTCCCCGAGTTGTCAGATACCATCTGCGCCGGGAGCGACAACAAGACCGAGCCATCCTGCTGCGAGAAGTCGTCAGCGCAGTTGTACGACTATTGCGCACCATGTATGCCAGAACCCTATCAGCTATGAATACCGTGCCGAAAGAGTCATTACTAACCAAAAGTGTAACAGCCTCCTTCTACCGCACTAAGGAGGGATTCGTAGACTACTGCGCCAAATGGGGCAGGACGCCTTCTTGTTGCGAGCCACAGCCTGAGAGTAAAAAGAAGAAAAAGAATGTACGTATGGGTTTGTGGCGTAATGAGGTGTAAGTGCGATCTTTTCTCTGACTGAAGAATCAGAAACTTCCGAGGCAGCGTCATTGCAGGGACTACGAGATGTGAAAGCAATCTTCGCGAGAGGGGAGGATCTTGCTTTTGGGAGTATGAGTTCGGGATAGCGAGGATTCCGGATGGTATGGACATGAGAGCAGATTTGCAAGGCTTCCGGGGCTCGATGTCAGCGATTACTGTATTTCACGTGAGAGTTTGTCCATAGGCGTCGGCATCCTGGCTCGCATATCTGACCCCCTCAATCAGAACGGCATTCTTCATACCTCCCCAATCCAAGCTCACATTACAAAGACCGCCGCTTCAAACGCAAGCATCACCAGCGCCTGATAAACTTTTTTTTAACATCCCGATCCTGGTAGTAGCCTCCTTCGCAACTCTTGCCTTCTCTTCCAATGGCATCTTCCGAACGTCAACGAGAAAGCCGCGCATGCCAGCAGTCTCGAGTGCCCAAACCTCGAGCATGATGGAGAGATATTTCACACCTGTTGTGAGCTTATAGGAGCGGTCTCCAACATAGAAATGTGTTTTGAAGAGATCCATGTTCCCTATCCTTCGCACCCAATCGCTTGTCGTTCCATGAAGTTTTCGAAGACACATATGCTGCTGCACTGCTGTATCAATCCACTCGATGCAACGCTCGACCGAATCGATCGCCGTGCCCTGGATGAAGGTTGCGATCACCCTTTTCAATCTCGCTTGATCTTCTTCGTCTGGTGACTGGTCGTTGGCCGGGCGGTGTTGGATTTCACGAAACATGGGCTTGCAATCGGATAAGTTGACGGAAGCATGGATGTACATGGCATCCTGTAAGGATTTGTCCATGTGGATGGTTGTTACGGTCGGATAGTTTTCATCGAAGCTGGAGGTCTCTATGGCCACGTTGAAGCCTTGTAATTTGTTGGAGTGTAGAACTTGAGCTTAGTGGATGAGGTCGTTGGTGAAGTTTGCTGTGGCCAGAACATTGGCTGAGGATTCGGAGATGCGACCGCGGGAAGTCATGTAATCTCCAAGTAGGGACGGTATGGCAAATACTGCTACAACGAGCACGAGAAATGATGTGACAAGAGGCATATTGATCGTCGTAGACGAGTTCGTTTTTATCGATTCTGGACCAGGTTAGCTTTTGTAAAAGTTGAGGCTTTGTAGAAAAGACATGAGCTCTCGAAGTGTGAGACTGGTTTTGATGTAGCTGTTCGGACGTTGCAGTACGATATGTCAGAGGTGGTTTCAGTCGGCATGAGGCGAAAATCTGAGACCTGCAAGTCTTGGACGACAAAAAATGGGTTGCTTCATGCTGGTAAGACAGCATCATATAAGCGACAACATGCATATATATATATATCCAGACTTTGTCGTTAAGCACTGTACCAAAGCGACGGATTGACTTCATGTTGAAACAAATTGCTGACGTTGCAAGGCACAGGAAACTGTGTCTTTTTACCGACGTCTCGGTCTGTATATACTGTACGCCACACCTTGGCTGATAGGCTAAATATACCTTTGCTGCATTAGTAGCTCTCGAGACTAACACATGTATCATCCGTGTCAACTGTTAATGTTCGTAGATCTGACAATACGTACGAGGACGAGCAACTTAGGGTTTAGGGTAACGTGACTTGCACTTCAACCACACGACACATGACGGTCAATCGTTCATGAAGTGTACAGCGCTTGTGTCCTTCTTCTCTCTCGCGTAAAGATGATTGTAAGTATATCTAGATGCATAGCTCGAATGAGTATTGCGGCTCTTATTTATGCGTAAATTGGCCGTCTTGTTTCTTTCTAGAATGTGATACCTCCCACTGAGCTCCACGGAAAGGCAGTTGGTCTCACTAACCAATGGCGATCTAGTGAGTTATTTTGATCATAATGAGTAGGGCGAAAAGCGGGATGCGCCTTTATTGCCTTGATCATAAGTATTCGAAGTAGGAGGCAGTGCAGAGAGGAGACGCTCAATAAATGTGTTGTCAAAACGAGGGTCCTGTTTCTCCGCGGCGGCACGTCCCGAACAATCGCGCCAGTGCACGTCAGCGCGCGCCTGAGCTCGTTGGCTGTTGGCTGGCTGCCGGAGTTGGGGAGGCGACAGCTATCACGAAACGGCCCAGGGTTAATCAAACCATTTACCGCTTTGCTTCTCAGATCGCAACCCCGATGATAACATTGACCTCGCCGCTCAGGTAGCGCGAATACGACACAAATCCACCTAGCCATGCTTCGCCGGTTAGGCTTCGTCGGGAGCTTACTCCTAGGCCTGCTATCAGTCCAGGCGACAGCAAAGGACAAGAAGGGTCCCTCTGTCGAGTATACGGCCTTCGACAAACCTCCGCTTGACCACTTCTACTTCGAGGACAGCGATGTCATCATCCTCACTATCAAGGACCAAGGCAAGGGCAACACTTACCGATCGGAAGATGCGGGAGTACATTGGAAGCCTCTGAAGGGCGTGGAGAAGGACAATGTTTGGGAGGTTCAGAGGCATCCCTATATCCAGGGAGTAGCCGTGGTGATTGGAATGAAGAAGACTCATTGGATCACGAAAGACTCGGGCGAGACATGGCACGAATTCAAAACAGAAGAGGATGCGACCATGGGTCCGTCCAAGATCGGCTTTCACGCGACAGACCCGGATCGCATGATCTTCCATGCTGCCGAGTGCAGCGGATTGATGTGTCATATTGGAGAATACACGACCAAGGACTACTACACCATCGATGGATTCAAAGACGGAGCGAAGCTTCTCCACAAGGATGCCATCAACTGCATGTGGGCCAAGAGCGTGGATCAGTTCACGACTGGAGATGAAGATCTGGACAAGAACCGAATCATGTGCAATGTGAGGGGAAAGTGGGATATTTTCTCAACCAGCAGCCGCCTACTGGTATCGGACGACTTCTTCAAGACTGAGGGTGTGGAGCCCGCGTTGCAAGGAGACCGCCCTGTGCCTGGTATTGTGAACTTGGCAGCAGTCAAGGGATACTTCGTCGCAGCCGCCAAGAGTGAGGGATCTGCTGAAATGGCCATGTATGTCACTGCCAACACGAAAAAGTGGCATCGCGCTGAGTTTGGTACCGAGCACAAGCTGGAGGAAAGCGCATTTACCTTACTCGAAGGAACGAACTACAGCATGCAGGTTGACGTAATGACTACTGCTCCGTTGATGCCAGCGATGGGGGTATTGTACACGAGTAACAGCAACGGAACATATTTCACCAAGAATTTGGAGCACACCAATCGCAATATATTTGGTCTGGTAGATTTCGAAAAGATCCAAAACATCCAAGGGATTGTCATGGCAAATGTCGTCGACAATTGGGAAGAGGTGGAGGCCAACGGTATGACGATCAAGGACATCAAAACTCAGATCTCGTTTGATGATGGCCGGACATGGAAGGCGCTGAAAGCAGATGGAAAGGACCTGCACCTTCACTCGGTGACAGATCAGCGCAACGAGGGTCGCATTTACTCTTCTCCCGCGCCCGGCATTATCATGGGTGTTGGAAACACTGGCAAATACTTGAAGCCTCGCGAGGAGGGTGATCTTTATGTGTCCGACGATGCCGGCCTTTCGTGGAATCGTGCGCTGAAGAATCCCCACCTGTTCGAGACTGGCGACCAAGGCGCTTTACTTGTTGCGATTGAAGATGGCGAAACAGACGAAATCAGATGGTCTCTCAACCATGGCAAGGACTGGAACAAATTCGAGCTCAAACACAAGGTTCATCCTCTGACTCTCACGACCGCACCGGACTCCACCAGCTTGAAGTTCATCTTGATCGCCGACAAGGGCAAGGGTTCCGATGTCGAACATCAACTCATCGCGCTGGATTTCAGCAAGATTGATGTGCGCAAGTGCGATGACAAAGACGATTTTGAGGACTGGTATGCCCGAAAGGATAAGGATGGCGAAGCCGAATGCATCATGGGCCACACGCAAATGTTCCGACGACGAAGGTCCGACGTAGAGTGTCTGGTTGGCGAGGAGTGGAAAGATCCTATTCCGTTCGCTCAAGACTGCAAGTGTCAAGATCGCGACTACGAATGCGACTTCGGTTTTTCGAGAAACGAAGACGGTAAATGCGAACCGAGTGGTACCTTGAGAGCGCCTGAGGGTGCTTGCAAAGATGGACAGGATACTTTCCAGGGATCTTCTGGTTACCGTCTTATCCCTGGCAACACATGTCTCAAGCGTGACGGTGTTGTGAAGGACGAGCCTGTCGAGCGCAAATGCGATCAGACCAAAGCTCCTCCCGCATCTGGTATCGTCAACAAGGAGATCACTACCTTCAAGGGCGAACAATTCGTCGAATACTACTACCTCGAACGCTGCGATACATGCGAAGGCGACGACGAGACTGTCATCATGAGAACCGACCGTAGAGAAGCGTACGTTTCTCGCGATCATGGCAAGAATTGGGCCCCTGTCGTCAAAGACCAGGAAATCGTCGCCATCTACCCGCACGAGCACAACAACGACCGCGTCTACCTGGTAACACCCAGCAAAACGGTATTCTACTCTGATAATCGTGGCAAGAAGTTCCACCACTTCGAAGCGCCCGAGGTGCCGAACGTTGACCACCTGCAAATTCTTGGTTTCCACCCCAAGGAGAAGGACTGGCTTATTTGGACTGGCGGTCGTGACTGCGACTCGGCCAAATCTGACTGCCAGACTATTGCCTATGTCTCAAAGCGTAACGGCGAAAGTTGGGACCCTCTGCTCAAGAGTGTCCGCAAATGCCAGTTTGTCTACCGCGAAGGTCGACCGGACTCTGACCAGCTTGTCTACTGTGAGCAATACGATAAGGAAGACACTAATCAACCTCTCAACCTGATGAGCAGTTCTGACTGGTTCGAGCATAAGACAGAAGTCAAGCGTAACGTCATCAGCTTTGCGACCATGGCGGAGTACATCGTTGTGGCCCTCCGTGACGAGGACCAGAAAAGCTTGAAGGTCGACGCATCTATTGATGGACTTGAATTCGCCGACGCGAAGTTCCCGAGCAATTTCAAGGTTGCCCACCAGTCTGCGTACACAGTCCTTGATTCTAGCACACACTCCATCTTCTTGCACGTTACGGTGAACAACAGGTTGGATCAGGAATATGGCTCCATTGTGAAGTCGAACTCGAACGGTACAAACTACGTCATGGCCATCAGCGAAGTCAACCGCAACAAGGCAGGCTATGTTGACTTTGAGAAGATGCAAGGTCTCGAGGGTGTTGCTCTGGTCAATGTAGTTGCCAATGCCAAGGAGACTGATGGCGGTGCTACGAAGAAGCTCAAGACCATGATTACACACAACGACGGTGCAGAGTGGGCCTACATTCCGCGCCCTGAGAACCCCGAGAAGTTCAAAGTCGACTGGTGCAATGGCAACATCGACAAATGCGCGCTCCACTTGCACGGATACACTGAGCGCGATGACCCACGCGACACCTTCTCTTCTCCCTCTGCAGTCGGCTTGATGATGGCTGTCGGCAATGTCGGCGAATACCTGGGCTACAAGAAGGACGCTGATACTTTCATCACCAGTGATGGTGGAATCTCATGGACCATGGTCAACGAGGGCACCTGGATGTGGGAGTACGGCGATCAAGGCTCCATCATTACCATTGTCAAGAAGGGTGAGGCGGTCAAAGAAGTTCAGTACACTCTCAACGAGGGCAAAGACTGGATTCCGTTCACATTCTCTGATGAGCCGATGATTGTCGACGATATCACCACTGTCCCGTCCGACACGAGCCGCAACTTCCTCCTCTGGGGCCGCATCAAGGGTGACCTTACTACGGTCAACCTAGACTTCTCAAGTCTCAAAGAACGTCATGACGAGTGTAAACTTGATGAGAGGAATCCAGACAGCAGCGGCAGCGACTACTACCTCTGGGAGCCAAAGCACCCTCTCATGGATGACAACTGTCTCTTCGGACATATCGCGCAATACCACCGAAAGAAGGTTGACAAGGACTGTTACAATGGACCCGAGCTTCAGCATCTCCACAGCATCGCCCAGAACTGCACCTGCACACGCCGCGACTTCGAGTGTGATTACAACTTCGAGCGTCAACTCGATGGTTCCTGCAAGCTCGTACCAGGTCTTGAACCGCCGAACCCTGCAGCCATCTGCGAGAAGGACAAGAAGGCTGTAGAGTACTACGATATCACTGGATACAGGCGTATCCCATTGTCGACGTGCGATGGTGGCCAGGACCTCGAATACACTACTCGCTCGCACCCATGCCCAGGCAAGGAGCAGGACTACGAGAAGAAGCACGGCATTTCTGGTGTCGGCCTCTTCTTTGCAATCACCCTGCCCATCCTGGCAGCAGCGGGTATTGGCTACTGGGTCTTCAAGAACTGGGACACCAAGTTTGGCCGCATCCAGCTTGGCGACGGTGGCGCGGCTGGCTCTCGTATTGGCATGGGCGGTGCGTTTGACAGCGATGCTCCCTGGGTCAAGTATCCCGTACTTATTCTCAGCGGCGTCGTGGCCGTTGTTGCATCGATACCAATGGTTGTTGGCAGCATTTACGGAGCAATTTCCTCAAAATTCGGACGTGGAGGTGGCAGATATGGTGGTGTCGGAAGGCCGTACACTAGCCGCAGCAGCTTTTCACGTGGTCGTGGCGGATACAGCGTTGTTGATCCTGACGATGGCGAGCTTTTGGGTGAGGACAGCGAGGATGAGGTTTAAGGAATGAGGATATCATTTGGGAGGGAGATTGTACGAGTGTCTGGTGAACTTCTTGTATATTGTTTTGCGGTGCATGGAGCGGCAATAACCATTGTAGTATAGTCGATTCTTTATATGGCATGCTTACGAATTGGTATGGTCTCCACTGTTTTGTGGCTCTCAGCACTAATTGTGGTCTTGGTTGTTCTTCTCTCAAGAGTCATGAAGCCTGTTAAGTCGAAGCGTGTGCATGACTAGACATGATATCCGCATCGCTGCATTTACAGCGATGGTCTTTCTACAGCACTACCAGCCATGTTCATTGTGATCGACTACTCACGGCGGGAATTAACACGCATTTGTCAACGCTTTGGCTTTCTGCACGCTTCCACCCCACTTTCTCTCCCCAAATGACACCCGGCACTCGGCTTCGGCAGCAACATCGTGTCCACCGTAGCACAAGTCGCGATATCTTTGTCATCATCACAGCGAGTGCCTTTGCCGGCCGGCCGGACAGAGCGTTAGCCGCAGATAACACAACCCAACCAACAATGGTGTGATTACCGCCAGCAGTGGACGACAAGCTCAGCCAAATTACTAGACAAGTTGCCATGGACAAAGTCCAAGCATCATCGTCTTCACAACCACTCATGGCTTCCCCACAGCCACCAACATACAAGTCCGTCCCCAAGGACAGGACATACAGTCTACCGTCTCAGGATGGTGCCGACTCCACGAGCGAAAATGACATACACGAGAAGAATTCACTAGAGCGTCGACTGCGTCGCAAAGTCGACATTCGTCTTTGCACCATTGCCGGACTTCTCTGCTCGTTAAACCTTCTCGACTCCGGTGTCATCTCATCAGCCTCTGTTACATCGATGCTCACAGACTTAGACCTCACCGGCAATCGCTACAGTGTCAGTATCTTCATCTTCACAATTGCGAGCATTGCCTTCCAGCTTCCAAGCACGATTGCCGTTCGCACTTTCGGCCCACGGAGATGGTTCGCCTTCATCACTTTCAGCTTCGGCTTAATAACCATGTGCACTGCTTTCGTCACGACTTGGAAGCAGATGATAGCTCTCAGAATCCTGCTTGGAATGGCGATGTCTGGAATCTATCCTGGTCTTACGTACCTGATTTCGACTTGGTACCTACGGAGCGAGCAGCAAACGCGATTTGCCTTCCTGCAATCGGGCGAGGTCATCATCTTAGCCACTGGAAGCATTGTCAATTTCGGGCTGAACAAGCTGGATGGTCGTGGAGACTTGAGAGGCTGGCAATATATGTTCCTCGTGCAGGGAATGATATCATGCGTGATTGGAATTCTTACCTATTTCTGGATGGTCGACTTCCCGGAGCAAGCACATAACAGCTTGTGGTTCCTAACGTCAAAAGAGCAAGAGCTTGCCGTCTCTCGTATCCAAGCGGATCGCAAGGATGTTGAGCCCGAGAAGTTCGCCTGGTCGAAAGTTCTGATTCACGCCGTTGACCCTAAAGTCTATGGCTTCGCGGTTCTGTTCTTCCTGCTGAACCTCGTGTCCACATCACTGTCATACTTCCTTCCCATCATTCTACAAAGTGGCATGGGATTTAGCGCCGACAAGTCTATCTTGCTTTCAGCACCACCCTACTACTACGCCACGATCCCTGTGCTCCTCTCGTCCTTTGTCAGCGACAGATATCGCATCCGCGGACCTGTCATCATCTTCAACTGCCTCTGCCTCGTCGTCGGCTTCTGCATGCTCGGCTTCGCCTCCAACGTCACGGTCCGATACGTTGGCACTTTCCTGGCGACAGGCGCATACATCTCCAACTGGGCTGCTCTTTCAGCATACCAAACAAGCAACATCGCCGGCCAATGGAAGAGAGCTTTCACGGCAGCGTTTGTGGCAGCGTTCAATGGCGCAGGTGGGATTGCTGGAAGTTTCATTGTCAGACAAGATGAAGCGCCGCGCTACGTAACTGCTGTTTGGATCTCCATTGGCAGTCACTTGATGATTATTGGGCTTGTGGGTGTGTTTTCGGGGTGGTTTTGGTTTGCTAATCGGCAACAAAGGGCTGGGAAGAGGGTGCTAGAGGGCATTGAAGGGTTTAGACATACGTACTGAGACAAAGTAAGTACATCTTGCATGATGCAGAGAACGCAAAAAGCTTTACTTGAGAGACAACTCCATGAGACAATGGACGAGACACGAGAAAACATTTCATTCGATATCAACCGAGATTTGGACCGTATGACAAAAGCAGTACGAACTCCTGTCAGATCTCCATTTCTCACAACACCACATCACTCTTCAAACTCAATTACTACTGCAATACCCTTCATCGACAACAGCTGACAACACTTCATCCATCACGGCAAATTCCAATAATGGCATTTATCAACCGACAACCGATCAAACCACACCCAACCAGCTAGCTCAAACAGAACTCCAAGCCATCATGGCATCTTTCACGGCAATGCAGCAAAGTGCCAATGATGACAGGACAACCATGCGTCAACTTATGGAAACCATCACTCGTCGACTCGCCAATCCAATGGAGCCCATTGAGTCCTTATGTATTAACCTCCGTTACCCGTCGGACGAAAGTACTACCCAAAGGCGGGCTTTCGGCGTCACTATCAATCCACCTGTCCCATCAGCCAACGGCAGCGGCTTCGATCAGTATTGGGTCCCCTTTTTCAACAGCATGCCATCAGGAGACGTAGATCGACTCCATCGTTTGCATCAATTCCCGCAAGAATGCCGCGAACGGCGCGACGCCTCAAACGACCGGGGCTCAGGGCACATCTGGCTCTTCTCAAGTCATCGATCAGGACCGCCAAGGGGTCTTCGACAACGCAGAGCTACAGAGGCTCCACCAGTCTGGCATCGAGAAGGACAAGCGCATTGAAGAGCTCGAAGATGCCTTGAAGGAACCTCGAGAAGATCAAACCCAGAGCACGACGGCACACACCGAGAATCCCGCTCGAGGGCGCAACGGAGCTCAAAAACCCAACGAGAGTGCTGAGGTCGAGCCAAGTAGTGCTGCTGAAAGGCGAGGCCAGTAGGGCAACGTGGCACCAAAACCATCGGACAATATGTCAGGGGATGTAAAAGCAGACTCAGAGCACGCGAGAACACTGCAGGAGCAGCTCTACACCCAGGAACTCCCTGATAACGAAAATGCTCAGACGGCACCCACTGAATCCATTGTGTCCGGAGCTAGCTTGCATGACCGAAACAGCGACGATGAGGACTTACCAAGCCCTGGAGTCAACGATCAAGCAGTCGAGGGCAAGAGAAAGCGCGACAAGGGCAAGGTACATTCAAACGATGCCACGGAGGACGAAGCTTCCCATGATTCACATGCAGCATCACAGACTTCTTCGGCCACGGACACAAGCTCTGATGACAACGCGGCGCTGGCCGTTGCACAGTCACCAGGCATAGGTGATACACCTACGCCTGTGGTACAAATTCGTCGACAGTCTCGACGCCAGATTGAACTACTAGAACAGCGCAAGGCTGATGAGGAAGCAAAACGCATTAAGCATGAGAAGTCTGAAGAACTGCCCAGCAAGCCCCAGAAATGGTGGGAGGATCCTAATACCGGGAAGAAGGGCGTAGGCTATGTCTCGGTTGCAAGTGAACATGAGAAGACAGCCTTACCATCAGATCCTGAGCCTAGTAAGAGAGCACCCCAAAATGCTCAATCTTCGGCAACCAGTAAGAATAAGCCTGGCACCGAAGCCGAGGCCGACCAGGCTACCGATATTCCCGAGACCCAGACTCCGGTGGGTCCAACAGAAGATGAGACAGGCAACAATGAAGTCCAAGACCAGGACATGTCCCAGCAGCTGGAGTGACCCAGCAAGATCGGAGACACGGACGCTGCTGATGTTCTCAATAAAGCCTTCGGTCGGGATGACGACAGCGCTGAATCGGAAATACTTGATGATGCGTTCGAACAATCGTTCGCCAATCATACAAATTTTGCAACCGCAGACGAGAGCCAGGACGGCGAAGCAGAAGAAGACAATGACAATTTGGAAGATGGAATCGAAGCTAGAAATCCCAATGACGCTCATGTCTACAGCAAGCGTCAGAAAACTATCACCAAACACAGGAGCGGCTATCGATCGACCGCAGGGCACGGCAGTCGGCACGGAAGTCATGCGACATCATGGACCCGAACATCTGCCAATCATGGCAGCAATAGCGACAGCAGACCAACTAAAACTGGCGAGAAGCGCAATTCCACCTCGTCAGCTTAAAGCGAAGAGTCAGATGGTAAGCTTGACAGCTTTACGAATCCCGACAGAGACCAGCACTAACATCTCAGCAGCAGAAGAAGAAGCTCCTGGCCGATCACCAGAGAACAAAAAGAAACCGAGCAATGCGAGGCCGGGTACAGCTACCAAGAGCAAGCAGTGAGCATGCGTCTATGTATGTATCGGAACAATATTCAATTCTGGCTACAGGAAAGAAGTAAGAGGTGCATGCGGAGAGAAGGGAAGCAATTTGTGAAGTTCCGGCTTTCCAGAGTTGCGAGCAAAGAATAGAGGCAACACTGATCCACGTTCCACTTGGGAGATGGAAACGGACTGTAATGTAGCATCAATGGACGGATTTCCAGAGTCGAAGAGTCTTAATCTTCATCCACTCTCATTTCATTTCTTTGTGAAAGATTAAGATTCTATCAGAATACCTGTGCAGCTCCAAAGTCTTTGTCGATGATACGAACGAGACATGACAGCCATAATGCTGACCAAGATTCATCTGTATCGTATATCCAACCATTGTGCTACTGCCTTGACAATCAATCCGACTAAGTGAGCGTTACGGACGAGACGATACATAAACATTCGATGCTCGCAATAGTTTTGACAAGAAGCGCAGGTCATTATTCCGCTCGGTCCAACTCTCGCTCATCTACCTAAGGTCGCCGTGTCTATGCAAGCCTACGGAAATAGAGAGGACCCACAGTCAAACCTCAAGCCAGTCCAAAAATGACCCAGGATCATGTATCGTAGTCCCACGCCGGGGTCATGTATACCAGAATCCTCCTGTCCCTTTGTTGTCCAAGATCACCATGCAAAACGTAACGCTCAACATCCGCAGAAAAGGGGTATTGCAGCTCTCTAGTCGTCGTCGCTGTCCATGTCTTCATCGTCGTCGAGACTTTCCATTGCTTCTTTGATGAAGGGTGAGGCCTGGGGGAGAATATCAGTAAGGTGCAACAAAAACAAAGAGCTGGAACAAAAGCAGAACTCACCTTGACATCCAAATTAAGCGCCGTAGTGAACGCTCTCAGCGCCTCTCCCTTCTCGCCCAGTCCCTTCCAGCACTTGCCGAGCAAGAACCAGACATTTGCCTCATCGGGCGCCAAATCTCTCAGCACAAGTAGCTCCTGCAACGCAAGCTCGAACTGGCGCATGTGCATTAGAACTCTCGACTTCTTGAACCTCGCCAGCGCGCTCTGCGGCGCCAGTTCTAGAGCTCGCGAGTAGCAGTCGAGAGCATTAGGCTTCTTGCGTAGCTTCTCGAAGATGACACCAATGCAAACCATGAGCGTGGCGTTGGAAGGATTGAGCTGCGCCGCGATTCGGTAGTGGCGCTCGGCGTCTTCGAGCTTGCCCATACGTTCGAGGCTGCGACCGAGGCCGTACCAGCCTGCGTAGCTGCGTTTGTCGGCGGTGACGGATTTGCGGAAAGAAGAGAGCGCGGCGTCGAATTCTTCATTTGCGATGTACTCGTGACCCATGAGGGTCCAGGCGTATGCGAAAGATTCGTCAAGCTGAGCTGCGCGCTTGAAAGCTGCGATGGCTTGGTCATGTTCTCGGGCCAAGGAGAATGAATTTCCGATGGCACACCATGTTTCAGGCGAATCGAAGGCTTGTTCGCGGAGAGAGTGGCAGAGGAATGCGAGTGGTGCTTCTTTTTTGAGATGCCAGAGTACAGTAGAGTAGACTCCCATGTCCTCAACGCGTGCAGGCTGGAGCTTCAACAACTTGATAAAGTAATTCTCGGATTGCCGGTAGTCTGAAGCTTCATAGTATGCTTTTGCGAGCTGCGCGATCACCCATGGCGTGTCGTGCTGCGTGCTTGGTAATGATTTGAATGCTTCGGTGGCGGTGGGGAGGTCGTAACGCGACGCTGCATAACTTCCAATGGCTAACTGTTTGAAGTTCTTCAGCAAGCTCAAGATTGCTTCTTGTTCCGCTAATACATTGGCAGGCGGTGCTGTCGGAACCTTCTGCGTGGTGGCGCTTGTTTGTGCTGACGTGACGGGAGGCTTTTCGCCGTTGCGACTGGGTGCCCTTCGAAGTTTTTCTCTTTCTTGAGCCTTTTCCTTCTCCTTGTCCGCTGGATCGGGCGGCATTATCTTGCGATTCCCACTGACAACCCTGCCAACGGTGCCTGTAGTTCTTCCCCTTGCACCTGTTGCAGTTCGCGCAGGTCTTGCCTCTCGATCACTTCTTGTGGTCACTGTTGGCACTGTCTCTGTGGTTGTGCGAGTGCTTCGAGTGGTCGGCGCCTGACCGAACAACCGGTTGCTCCTACGAGGGGCGGCTGAGTCAGGTGCAGCAGTGCTGGACTGAGAAGCATGACCAGAGATGGTGCGCTTATGCCCGCCACTGGTCTTCCTAGTACCAGCTTCAGTAATTGCGTCCTCGACTTGCGGATCTGAAGATGTGGATGGTTGTCCACGTAAAGCTGGGTGTCGTGAAGGTTCCACTTGCTGCCCAGGGCGAGCTCTCCTCGATGGTGCTAGTGGCTGTTGCTCCTGTAAACCACCAGCTTCCTCGCCAGCATATCCTCCCATAGCCGCATCGTCCTCAAAGGACGTTCCATTGCTGTTGGCAGTTGGTGTGTCCCACTCGGATAGTGGAGCCTTCAGCCCGCTTAGTGCTGTTCTGCTTCTCGCCTTAGGTAAAGCGAAAATGGGCGCACCCTGCTCGCCTGCTGTTCTTGCGTTGAATGGATCTCCCGAAGGTGTTAAGACATTCGCATGGTTGAAATTGTGTTGCGCAAGCGCATTTGATGTTTGTCTTGGTTGGTCTGCGTAGACTTCGGCGGCACTCGAGCTCTTCGTTGCTGCTATCATCTCCGCTGTTGGCCTGAACATCTTGTCCAAGTCGAAGTCCGCACCAATCTTGCAAAGTCCCTCGAAACTCTCCCAAATGAATGGATTCGCTTTATGCGCCTCGACATAGCACTCCCCAGCTCTTTTTGAATCGCCATGCGCACGCCATAATCTCGCAAGGAGCGTCTGCACAGCTGCAGCATCCGGTATATGCCGCCTTGAAGTCTCCGAATGCTTGTTCCAATTACTCCTGCCCTGCCATAAGGTCTTTGCTTTTTCCAGCGCTGTTGTGCCCTCCAGGTTCTTTCCCAGCTCCAAGCAAGCTTGCGCGAAAATGTACGCGCACCCAAGATGTCTGCCGCCCGAGCCATATCTATGCGCCGCGTCATATGCGGATTTGGGCTTCCGTTGTCGCAAACTCGTCAGCGCGAGCAGATGTGAGCTGTCCGGATTTCTCGGCTCTTGAGCGTATAGGCGGCCAGCGAGGAAGGCGGCATTGTCGAGAAGCTCGTTGTCGATGTGGTAGAAGATCAGCTGTCGCAATTGCGAGGCGGCGACGCCGGTAGCAGGCGACATGCCGGAGTGTGTTTGTTTCGTGTTGGTCGTCGCTAGGGCGCAGTCGTAGGAAATTGGTGTGGTTGTTTTGAAGGCGAAAAGGAGTGACGGTGAGGGCGAAGAGATTCACGTGCTTCCAGGTCGGCCAACATTGGCTGCTGACAGGGCGATCACGAGCAAGACAAAGGCGGCGGCAAGAGCGCAGAAAGCGGGTTTGTTGTGTTGTTGATGCAGCGTGAGGCAAGGCGTGTGTTGTGCCCGGGGATCATCTCATCTCGTAAGCAGTCGTGACTCGTCAGCCGTTCCCGAATGAAGCGCTGGAGGAGCAGTCAGAAAATAATATTACAATTATTGCGCGGTGTAGAGAAGTGGCAGAGCGTGGTTGCTGTGGGCTGGTGCAATGTTGTGCTGCTCTGTTTGGCAGGCGCTTGCAGCAAATCGTGCACGGCCCTGTTAATGTCCAGTCCAAAATGCGGGGATGCTATATCACCACAATAACGCCAGCGAGCCTGCTTCGTGTGGCTGCATGTGATGAGAGACTAGCATAGATCACATCTTCACACTTCCGAATCGGTAGAGGAACGCCATCATGGCTCAGGTGCGGGCTGCTACATAATTGAGCATGAAACAACTTCTAACAACGCCCACCAGAAAGCTCTCAAGACGCTGGCAGCTCGCAATACGGCCGTCCTCAATCGCATGCACATGATCTCCCTCGGCATCAACCTGCTCTTCTTCATCGTCCACTTCCTCTTCTCCTCCCGCAACCTCTTCGCCTGGTTCATCCTCAACCTCCCGGCTCTGGTCATTGAATTCTGGTTCGAACGCATTGGCCGTCCGACGCACGCCAATGGCGACTTGAAGCGCTCCGGCGAGGACTTGGAAGCCAAGGGCTTGACGGAATGGATGTGGGACATCACCTACTGGACCTGGTTCTGCGTCGTTCTCGCCGCATTGGTCGGTAACAAGGCGTGGTACGCATGGGTTATGGTCCCGGCCTACTCGGGATACTTGGCCTTCACGACTTTCACGGGTGCGAGGAAGGGCTTGGCTGGTATGGGTGGTAATGCTGCCGAGGGAGAGAGTGCCGCGAGTGGACCTGCTGGCCAGAGCAAGAGACAGGCGAAGCTGGAGAAGAGAGGTGGACAGAGGATGCAGTACAGGTGATTGTGACGTGCGCATGCATGCTCATGCCATTGGATTTACTATTGCGGACGCCAATGAGAGGATGTGCCGAAAGAGTCATCCACCGGAAGTGAGACTTAACAAGCCGTCATGAACACCACCAACGCGCAGATACCGGTTTATTTTATCATTGAGAATAATAAAATGGGCAATTCCGCGCCAAGTTATCTTCAACAGGCAGAGCCGATGTGTCTTCGAGTCCTGGGATAGCACGACAGCCCGTGGACGCACTTGCTCTTTCGCGCCCAGCTCAGCACCTACTTGACGATTGAAGAAGCTCTTCCACATAACACTTGTCCTCCACAAACACATCCACAACCATTTCCACCATCTGCATATCCAACCGCCATTCATTTTTTGATCCATTACAGAACGAAAGAGCACAATATCCAAAACCACAAGCCATGCCTCCAGCTCGCCGCAAGACCCACCTAAAGAACGCAGACGAAGCCATCAACATGGTTCTTGATGCTAGACCATTCGTCGAAGCATCCATCGAGGCCTACAACCCCATCGAAGACAGCAAAAAGGAGCTGATTTCTGACAATATCAGAATCGCCTCCGACAATCTTCCAGCTGTGCTCGGCCTCTTCCACGACATCCAAAAGAAGTGGTCCGGCAAAGTCAAGCTCGCCGATGCCGTCTGGCTCGCGGCCGCAGACGACATCCTGGAATGCCATTACGCTTGCAAAGATTTGCACAAGATCCTCGACGATTTGTACGTAAGAATCGGGTTGCAGGGCGGTGTCGCATCTTGTCGCAGCGAGAAGCTCTGGGTGCGGAAGGGCGAGACGGTGAAGGAGCTTTTGGGAACAATTCATGCAAGCATAAAACGGCTGACACCTCCTTGAATCGTCACGAATGTTCGTTTGCTTAACGATATTGAGAATGCGCTCGCACAACCCCAGGCTAGCGCTGATGCTATCGGGCCGGTGGATGTGGCGGCAAGAGGACCTTCGCTCCCATTGATCGAGCCACACTTATGTTGTCGGAGGAGAAGAAACACCCATTGTGATTCCGGATGCAGAGTGAGACTGAAAATTGCGCATGTTTGCGTTCGACGGACGCTCTCAGTGGATTGAGTCTTGCTTATTGCGTCGGGAGGAGAAGATACATCCATTGAGTTTCTGGAGAGAGGGAGAGAGACTGAGAATTGTGCATTACGCTTATCATTTGCTTTTCTGTGTATTGCATCGCGCCTTCTTTCAATGTGCCGCATTGCCACGGCGAAAAAAAATGTTCCAAATCTGTGCTACAGCATGCACGTCAGATCCGATCGTCCGACTTGTCTGCCGCAATTCATGCCAATCATCAATATTTATTATACGGCCATCACAATCGAGCGCTTATAGTCCTGCCTCTGCTTGATTGCTTCCTCACCACTGTTTAGCGTTTTGTCATCGCAAGGCTGAGCTGCTCAGCCTCGTCTCTGCAGGCACCCGGCGGCTACGTTCGATCAAGCGAGATTGGGCACCTGAAGGCACCCCTCGTGCTTCGATCGAAATATTTATGTTGTGAGAAGCCGGCTCTTTTACTATAACAACCTGTCTTCGTTTACACATCTAATTTCCATTAAGATTCTCTATCCTCCGACGTTGCTTACCGGATTGAAGCCTGTCATTTCCCAACGACACTCGCTCCAAAATCCAACAAGCCAAACAAACAACACAAGAATACCACACAGCCTAGAAACCATGTCTGGAATCGAAACGGCACTGGGTGTCTACGGCCTCATCACCGGCACCATTACCATCATCGAATCATCAATCCAGATCTACAACGCGGTCAAAGACAAGTCCGGCATCCCAGAGAAGCTCAGGAAAGTCTCCGAGACGCTTCCGTCCTTGAAAGAACTCCTTAGAGGCGCCGAAGCTCAGTTCGGCAAAGACCAACCCGTGGAGCAGGCTTGGATAGAAGTCGGCAAAGATGTGCAGCGCTGTAACGAGGCGTGTCAGGAGCTGCAAGACCTTCTTTCGAAAGCCTATACCGAAGACGAGGCGAGCAGAGCCCGGCGGTTCGTCAAAGCTGCTGCGACCACGCTTAGCGGGAAGGGCAAGACGGCTGAGCAGCTGTTGAAGGAGATCCAAGGGTACCTTGAGGTGTTGCTTGACCGTCAGATTCTGACAAACGCGGCATTGCTCGAGGAAATTAAAGCCACAGTTGACGAACTTCTTCCACGGGATGGGCATGTCCAGAACAACGTGAATGGCGACAATGTCGGTCGTGATAAGATCTCGTACACGTCTAGTGGATCGGGGCACATGTTTACGGGGAATAATGGGACATTCCATATTGGAGGTACGTCAATCCATTAGTCTACCGGGAAGGCGGCCAAAGAGTGGACAATAGAGACTGGTTAGGCAAGATGCGGTTTGCGAGGATGAGCATACATGGGGCGAGATTACATGTAGCTATGTTAGCTACTTTGAGTAGTGCGGCCGCAGAGCCAACATCGATGGTATGTCTTCCTGCCACTTGCTATATCGACACATGCTACTCCATGCAAATGTTGAAAATGGATACTAGTCAATCTGGTCTGCTCTTGCTGCCGGTCAGGATGTGTACACAGAATGTGATCGTGGGTGGACAATCGTCTTCAGAGGCTGCACAAGAGTATACCACGCTGACCACCTATCGTCAGGCTTGCCAGACGATCTAAACGACGAACTCAGAGTTCAGAGGTTACAAGACTGGCTAGGCTTCGCCGAGATCGATGATCGGGAATGTGATATTCAAGAAGCCCACAAAGCGACCTTTAGATGGGCTCTGCAACCTCGCGAAAACCCTGACGATGTGATCAACTCTGGTCCGAATCTTGCAGAATGGCTCCGTGACTCCGGCAGACTCTTCTGGATACAAGGTAAACTCGGCTCGGGCAAGTCTACTTTGATGAAGTACTTGTGGCAAAGTCCGCAGCTTCACGACTATCTTCGCAGCTGGGCGAGCGGCAAGCCTTTGTACCGCGCATCCTTCTTCTTCACCAAAAAAGGCACGTCTGAGCTTCAGAAGTCGCTACAAGGGCTGTACAGAACACTTCTCGCACATCTGATCCGAAGCGACACGGGCTTGACCCGAATCGCATTTTCTCACTGGCGCCTCCGCGATGCCGACCACGAGCCTACAGTAGGAGTACTCCGGAGTGCATTGTTACGGATACTGGAGCACGCGACTTTGTCTCGAAAGTACTGTTTCTTCATCGACGGCCTCGACGAATACGAAGAAGCAAATCCCAAATTGCAGGCTGGGCTCGCGCGAGACATCCTCAACCTCGCCGACTTGCCCGGCGTGAAAATCGTGGCGGCCAGTCGTCCGGAAGCATCTTTTGTAGGCCGATTCCATGGGCACCCGACACTGCGCCTGCAAGATATCACGCAAAGTGACATCGAGAGCTATGTCACTGCGGAACTCGGACGAGGAAGCGCGGTCTCAAGGTCGCTCACCGAAGGTGAGATTCTGCGCTTGGCCGACCAAGTGGTTCTCAAAGCCGAAGGCGTTTTTCTCTGGGTTGTGCTTGTCGTGGCAGACCTGATCGTAGGCATCGATGACGTTGAGTCCTACATCGAGCTGTATGATCGACTCGACTCGCTGGATCATGATTTGTACGCCCTCTTCAAACAGATACTACTCGAAAGGATAGCGCCTAGCCATCGCCAGCAGATTGCCCGACACCTGCTGATCTGCAGCTACAGCCAGAAGATGAACTCCTCCAGCCAGGTTGCTGTCCACGCAATCGGCCACCAGGTGCAGGCGGGATCAGCTGGCACGCAGCCTGATATAAACAATGCAGTCAACACCCGGCAAAGAATCGCGGATCTGATCGTACAATTGCCGGTTCGCTCTCGTGGACTTTGTTCGATTTCCGACTCGAGGGTGGAGGCTGATGTCTCTGTGAGCCTTATTCATTCGTCCATGTCTGAGTTTCTTGCGGATCCAGACATACGCACGATTTTGAAGGAGCAAGCCGGTGACTTTGAGACTGGTTTGGCGGTAAGGATTGGCTTGATGGCTCATCTCGTGGTAGCTATTGAAGAGCTTCGCGACGATGCTGACGGCCTTGAACGCGAGACACTGCACTTGTTGCTCGACATCATGCACTCTCTTGAGATAGAAAGATACGTTTCAGGCGTCATACCGCTACGATCCATGACTTTCTTGGAAGAGCTCCTTGAGAAACCTCAGGAAGGCTACCCATTCCCGAACCTCGGTTCCCTAACCTGGTCATGGGACTTGCCAGCCATAGGCAACGGGTTGCCAGAACTGAAGACTCGCGCAGGGCTCCTGGAATACGCGACTTTCGAAGGCTTCACTTACTACCTGCAACACCACCTCGAGCTCAACCACAGCATACCACACACGAACGATGGTTGTCCACTGCTATTCTACGCCGTCTCCGAAGAAAGCATGGCCGCCCAAGTCTTCTACGACGACGCAACCTCCACAACAGCCCAACGTGTCAAGCCCTTCGAGCTGCTCCTGCAACACGGCGCGGATCCGAATGAGATGTACGAAGGCCGGACGCCATGGGGAGAACTCCTGAGGCGTTTCCGAAACGTCTGGCGCGACTACGAGTCTTCCAATCGCCAGTGGGAGATCGCCCCAGATATCTTGCGCGGCGGGTTGAACGCTGCTCGGCATATGCTTCACCATGGCGCGGATCCGAGTTTCGGCAAGGCCAAGATCGATAGTACAGGTAGCGCAGATCCGGATTCAGATCCACGCGAAGACGGCAGAAACTCCGACGACGAGGACGTCGTTTCGACGCGCATCTTCGGAGACCTGCTCACGGTGAATTGCTGTAGGTCTACGCCACTGGCGGATTGCTCGTGCGATGTCGCTAGACTTTTCAGGCCGCAGTTTACGGAGCTCGCGGAGCTAGTGGAGCAGAAGAAGCTGGAAAAGCGACTTGGCTTACTTGTGCATCTAGGCTTGTTTGGTGTGCACATGGCCAGGCTGTTCTCTATATCGTACTATGTGTGGGCGGGCTTGATCGCACTGTTGGCAGGGCCGCTGCTCATGTTGTTTGTTTAAGAGGCCGAGAAAGACTCGACGTTCGAGATGAGCATTGGGTAAAACCAAAACTTAGATGACGACGATACTATAGATCCATGAGCGGTTTGTACCCTAGTTTCAAGCATCCAGATACATTTTGAAATTGATAAGATTATGACATGCCATATGCAATATGTACAAATTCATGTAAAACTATACACGCTCTCAAGTACGCGCAGCGTCAGCCGCCGCCGCACTCTAAAACGCAGAGACGGGCCTCCCAGCAGCGCTGTTCCTCCTCAGCTCCTCGGGAATAGGCGTGGGCGGGCCCTGGTAAGTCTTGCGGCCACGAACGGCGTACCAGACTCCAGCAAAAGTGACACCGGCCACGAAGACGACAGACGCGTAGTTCATGGTGTTGAGAGTGACGGGGAGGGCGGAGGGCATGGAGAAGAGAGGGATGGCGAGGCAGATCCAAGCTGGGAGGAGATATAATGTCAGCCTGTGAATTGATGGAGCTCTGAATAAAGGAAGAGTAGGACTTACCAACAGAGACGACATTGGCAATGATGCCACCGACCGTGCCGAGGTTGAAAGGCGAGCCGACAAGGTCCTTGCGGCCGCGGAAGAGAGAGATACCGATGGGCATGACGTAGCTCAAGTTCAGGAAGATGACACCGACACCGTTGAAGGCATTGAAGGCGGCGTGAGAACCGAAGTAGATGAGGGCGAGGAGGACCTGGAAGATGAAACTGCCAATCATGCCGTTGAGCGGGATGCCGAGGCCGAGGTGGACCTTCTTGAGCCAGCTGGAGGCAGGAAGGGCACCGTCACGAGCGAAAGCCCAGACACTGCGGGAGGTCGCAGTGGTGCAAGCAGTACCGCAGAAGATTCCCAAAATCATGAGCGGGCACGAGAGGATGAAGGCACCAGCTTCACTGCCAACTGCTGAGCGGAGGATGACGGGCACGGGCTGTGCGTAGGGGTCGTTGAGGAAGGCGCTGATATCGGGGAGAACAAAGGTCAACGGCACGAGGAAGATGAAGCCGATGATGAAGTTCATGACGGTGGCGCCGACCATGGCCTTGGGAACCTGGGTGTGAGGGCGCTCCACTTCCTCGGACATGGAGATGACCATGCCAGTGGCAGAGTTGGCGTAAGCAGCGTGGAGGACACCAACGACCCAAGACCAGCCGGGGGTCCAGCCAGAGTTCGGCTCGAACGCAGTGAAGACGTAGCTCGCGCTGCGGCGGCCTTCCTTGGCGATGGCAAGGATGGTGCAGATAAGAGCGATAACGCCAATGAAAGTGAGGTACATAGTTGCAGT
Organism: Graphiopsis chlorocephala; assembly: GCA_022828445.1. Classification (NCBI taxonomy): domain Eukaryota; kingdom Fungi; phylum Ascomycota; class Dothideomycetes; order Cladosporiales; family Cladosporiaceae; genus Graphiopsis; species Graphiopsis chlorocephala. The sequence continues at coordinate 1,474,183 of JAIZZJ010000014.1, read as the reverse complement.
CTGTGAATGTTAGTTGGCATAAATTTACTATGCTTCATGCAGCAATACATACGTCGAGCAACGGCAGCCATCTGTTACCGAGAGCAGAGATTAGGTTCACCAGGATGGTGATGCCGAGGAAAATCAGATAGATCTGGTAGTCGGTGGCATTGAAAATACCAGTCTCCTCACCATCGGCGCCGGTAGTACGGAAGATGTTGAGACAGCCAATGGCGAAAAGGGTAGTACCGAAGTTCACGGACAAGGTGATGGTGATGTTTCCAAGAAGGTAAGCCCAGCCGCAGATCCAGGCGAGCACGCGGCGGTACTTAGGAGGAGAGACCATGAAGGTCTGGTAGTAGACACCACCAGCGGTAGGGAAGACGGAAGTGATCTCACCAAGGGACGCGGCAACGGCGACCATGATGGCACACACGGCTACCCATCCCCAGATGATGTTGGTGGGACCGCCGCCGTACAGAGGGTAGACAAAGGTAGTGGCCAGACCGTAAGGGACCGAGGCCAGCACGCAGGACATGAAGGCAACCTGCCATGTTGATCGCGTGCGTGTTAGCTCAGACTCGTAGCCGAGTTCTGCGAGGTGGTCCTCCGCTGAATTGGGCCTAGGTGAGGGTGAGTTCGCGAGGTCCTCGCCGAAGCCGAGCTCCTCGTGCTTCTTGGACGTGCGCCTGTCGTAAGACATGACGTTATGCTATAGCACCGATTCCTGTTAGGCCAGTGAGTTGCAAAAGGACAAGTTCGTCCTAGAGAGGCCAGAGGAAGGCGCAATGGTAGATCCGGAAGAGCTGCAATGGAGGTCCGGCGGATACAATTAGGGTTGTACTTGCTGCAAGGGCGTTTCCGGGTGAGTAAGATGGCAGATCCGGGGCGTTGCAACGGTCAGGTGGTATTAGGCGCTTGGGCAAAGAATGGAGGATGAGCCGGGGAGGCTGTGGGTGCTATGGGAGAGTGCGTGTGGGCGCTGAGGAAGATGGTCGCTCTGGATGGCACAGCTGCTTTTGGGCCGCAAGAACAGGCTCGAGGCGGAGGAGGTTAGAGGAAGGGACACTGTCACTAGCCACGGGGAGTGGAAGCTGCGCAGAGGTAGAGAGAGAGCAAATAGATTGTTTCGTGGGGGGAGATTGCTGTTTGGCGGTGGTAGCAGTAAAGCAGGAAGAAACGCCAGCAGCAGGCGAGGTGGAGGAGGAGTAGGTTTATCAGTGGCTGCCCTCACACGCGAGAGACGCATGCAGAAGTCTGAGGCACTCAGCGTACATAGGGCTATGCGTGGGCTCTGGCGGGCTTGGGTGGGCTAGGAAAGACGATGCGACGGGCGGCGCTCTTAGGCCGCACTAGAAGCCCACGATAAGAGGACCGTGAGCGTGGCCAGCCAGCAGGGACCATGTATCTCTCGAACTCTTCACCACGCGCAGGGAAGACTCTGCACCCAATCACGCCCGCCCACAGCCAACAGACTTCACGCACTGCGGACGGAGCTACTTCCCGCCATGCGATCATGCCGACATTGTAACTTACTCTAGACCCGTCATCCGTCGTCTCCCGCCGCCCGAGACCACCAGCGCTACCATTTCCTCAACCCCCATCCGCCCATCTTACATCACCCGCCCGCCGCCACACCTCATCCAGCGCCGCTCTCTCTGCGGCCGCGCTCGGAAGTCCCGCTCTACGGCAGAAGTCTGGCAGGATCGCCAAGCTCTCTAGTCGACACCCGCCAGCCTCAGTGGCTGCGCTGCCGGAGATGAGTTGATTCGCAGCCTGCAGTAGTCGACTTCACAAACGCCCTTCACCACTGACTGCATAGCGCACGCGACACTTGGTTTCCCATTTGTCGTACCCTTAGCACACGGTAGGCCCGGCCGCGAGCACCCCTCCCACCAGGGTTCTTATCGCCTGCTACTCCACCCTCCGTCAATGCAGCATGTCTGATACAGAGGATTCACGCGTCGCGTCCCTTGGACGAAAAAGGCGCCAAAATCCCGATGTCCTTCAATCCGCGCGCGAGGCTGAGAAACGCCGCAAGATTGACACCAACGCGAATTTTGTCGCGCTGGACAGCGATGATAACAGCGAAACAGTCAGCGAAGACCGCGAGAGTGGTGAGGTGAGCAGCATCAGCATCAACAGCAGCACTCACTCCGACATCCCCAGCAAAAACTCCAACACCGCGACCCCTCAAAACAATACTTCCCGTTCTCGAAAACGTGATGCGCATCCTTCGCGCGCCCCTGATCCTAGTGCTGCGACAAGCCGCGACGGGATCGACCTGGATGCCGTCTACCCTGATACGCTTCAGAAGTTTGTTCGTGAGCAGTTGGAGGAACGCGACGATTTCGAGTCAGTCGATGCTGTCCTGGCCGAGTACTCCCAAGTCAACAAACCCTATCGCAAACAGGCACTGGATTGCTTGCAGGATATCAATCATGGTTTCCGAAAGCACCTTGGTGAATACAGCTATGCTGATTTGAAGAAACTTGTGCAAGACACACGTGCTTTTTACAAACCTCTAGAGATCGATTCAGCGATCAAAAAAATGTCAAAAAAAATTGGCGCTGGAGAACGCGACTTTGGCGCTCAACTGCACGCAAAGTGCGAAGAGGAGCCTTGGAAGTCGTGCGCCGAGGTCGTTTTTGACCAGCTCAAGACTCACAAAAATCACATCAAGGCATGTCGTGTCCTGAGAAACTACCTCGACGACAGCTTGATACCCGAAGAAGACAGGCCGACCAATCAACCGGAAATCATTGAACTTACGGACGATGAAGAAGAAATGACAGATCGACCGACCGCCGACAAAGTACTTGATGGCCGCAACAACGTCCGCCTCTTCGAGCTCTCCGAGGGTGAGCTCCGGGACCAAGCTCTGTATGCTAACCTCACCAATCCTGATGACCTGGTACGATGTCTCTCCTGTGGCGACAGAGGCCACATGCAAGCCGCCTGCCCCGCCAATACATGCTCGCACTGTCGTTCCAAGTCACACTTTTCCCGCGCCTGCCCGTCGCACCAGAAATGCAGCCGCTGCCGCCAACGGGGCCACCGTTCTGTCATGTGCTCAAGACCATCCAAAATGGCAGGCGGCATAGGCGACGAGTGCGACGTCTGCGGCGAGCGCGGACACGCGGAGGAAGAGTGCTCGGGCATCTGGACGACTTTCAAACCTTCGCGCGACAATGTCAAAGTCATTGCTGAGGATGAAATGGCCAGGGCCTGCTACAACTGTGGTCGCACGACCCACTGGGGAGACGATTGCCCGGCGTTGCCGGACTTCGTGGAGGACTGCATCACTTTCGACACGTGGAGTGGAAAGAACGCTTCGAGGTACATCGCTGGCCAGCCTGAGGTCGTGATCCCGCGTAGTGAGGCAGCTAGTGCTGGACAGGGGAGCGCTGGTGGCATGCCGGCTCACCAAGTAGCGATGTTGGGCGAGTGGGCATAAAGGAAAGCATGAGATGAATCACGACGATGCTCTACGTGTAAGATCTCAGTACGAGTACCTGTTCATAGCTCTTGTACCGGCTCAAGAACATTTAATCCTTCCGGGGAGAACGAGTTTGCACAGATTGAGTCCGCGCAGCGCATTTCTGCCAAAAAGCTGGAACATTCTCAAACCAACGTCCTTTTTTAACGCTTTTTTACTCGCCAACGGTGCATGAGGTACATATGCATCTATATCCCTCACAGCGATGCAAACATCCACTTCCTAACGTCATCTCATACAATGCTAAAATATCTCAAAAGTACGCCCTAAAGTCGATGCGCAAATTACCGATCCGTGACTAAAGAAACAATGTGATTGAGCGGCGCGGTCGTAAAGCTAGTACGCGAGCGCTTAAACTTTATTTTATTTACCTCGCCGTGACGTATGTTTACGTACTGATATTTGTACCGAAAGTGTTGGTATTAGGGCCTGGCAAGAATGTCAGAGTGAATGACTTACGCTTGGTGACTAGATATCGGAAGACCTGCTCATATCGGATATACAAACGAGGTTAAAGGGTTCTGGGTACGAGTCCTGTGAGGTGTGCTTGCTTTCACGGCATGTACCTATCCTAGCTATTGACAAACTTATGGCAACCCGTCAGTCCGCTGAATGAGTGGATACCAGAGTCATTGACAGACAACGAGCTTCACGCAGCCTCCATAAACATATCTCATCTAAATGTATATACGGACACTGCACTCGAGGGTTATCAGCAGTTTCTGTTCGACACGTCCCAGAACAAGGCCTCTGCCAATCTATTTTTCGACCACCGCCACAAGGATGGTATCTTCAGACAATTGCAAACGCCGCTTTGCACCTCTTGGGCAATCGGGCACAGATGGTGCGCCTGCGCTGCAGGGTATTGTTTTCGATATGGATGGGACGCTTTGTAAGTGATGAACAAACCAGTTCTTCTCTGTCCAAACACATACAATACAAACAATCAGGCTGCGGTCATGAGATTCCGCACCCCAATGTCCTAACCCTGTCCATGGAGAAGTATCTAGATGACCTAAATCAACCACCTCTGACAAAAAACAGGCGAGCCCCAAAACTACATGTTCGGCGAAATGCGTGCCGCTCTCGCCATCGACAAAGGTACCGACATTCTAGACCACATCTACTCGCTGTCCTCGTCAGAGCAAGAAGCCGCACACGCCAAAATCCAAGCCATCGAGCGCAAAGCCATGGAATTGCAAGTCCCGCAAGCAGGTCTTGTAACCCTGATGGAGTTCCTCGATAAACATGGCGTGAAGAAGGGGATTTGTACCAGGAATTTCGAGTAAGTGGTGTTGTTTTTTGCTAGGATGATTTGAATGCTGGAGTGCCGGCCGGGTGGCGAGTTTGTACGCTCACTTGAGGCTGTGACTGACGAAAACAACAGCACTCCCGTAACCCACCTCCTAACAACCCACCTCCCCTCACACATCTCCGCCTTCAACCCCATCGTCACCCGCGATTTCCGCCCTCCTAAGCCTTCCCCAGCCGGCATTCTGCACATCGCCAAAGCATGGGGCGTCGACACAAGCGGAGCGAGTCCCGATCCCAAGTCTGGCAAGCAGTTGCCATTGATCATGGTCGGCGACAGTATCGATGACATCATCGCGGGCTACGATGCTGGAGCCCTGACGGTGTTGGTCAAGAGTCCTGGGAAGGAGGAGTTGGAAAGCGATGAGAGGACGCATGTTGTTGTTGAGAGGCTGGATGAGTTGGTTGGGTTGCTTGAGGGGGGGATTGAGGCGAGGTGATTGGGATGAAGTGAAGTGGGAAGTGAGGCTCCATAGTTGTGAACAGATCTGTAGATGTTGCTCATAATGTCCCAGGGTTCTACTGGCGAAAGATTGATGTGGTCGTATCAGTGATCTTGTGGATTCTCAAACAGTGAGAGCATTGCATTTTATTCTTGCCGCGAACAGCGTGTGACTGCCGCGAACAATGTTTGACTGCCAGCACCGTCATCGAGCCATAAGCAAGCCAATGTACATTCAAGTTATTTATACTATTGCCCATAAACGTGTGGCAAACTGGACTTATGACCTGGTCTACACATTGTTTTGAACGAGTTTTTGGTACTATGCTACAACACAGCCTTTGCTCTTGACTGGATCTTAGTTGTGCTTCCATCCATCGCGCACTTTTCGTTTTGTACAATTGGGTTCGTGGTGCGACTTTGCACCAACGTGTCATGATGGGTCCCCTGATAGCACTCACGACAATGATTTCCTCCCATGCGCCTACGGTGAGGATCGTGCCAGTGTCCAATGAACGCCCATTCTGCTCTAGACCTACCGCCTTCGGTCGAGCAAGGTTTTTTTTTTCTCTTTTCTTTTTACATTTCCACAGACATGGAAACATCACTCACTCCTTCTTCTCGGCGCTTTCAGACTTCTTAAGCGCGTCCTTCTTCGCCTTCTCTTTACTCTTGCGCCTCTTGTCACTGTAGTACCTCCACGCGCGTGTAATGCCAGCGGTGAAGAAACTCTTGATGGTTTGCGAAGTGCTCGGCCACGCCACGGTCTGCGTGACAGTCTTGACCATGACCTTGCTGAGGTCCTCTTGCGCTGCGATGCGGCGCTCGAAGTCACCACCTTCGCGTTTCTTGAAAGCCGCTTGCGAGTCTTCATCTGCTGCTGCCTCCAGGACACTATCGAACGCGGAGCCAGGGATGCCGAACTGCTTCTTGTACTGCCAGTAGAGCTTGGTGCGGAAGGCTTTGGGTAGACGGCGAACCATATTGCCGCGCTTCTGGGGGTCCATGTCTTGTTGGAGGTTAAGGCCGTTTTCACCGCCAAGCACATCGTGCAGTGCTGGCGAGGAGCCAGTGTGGCGGATTGCATCTTCCTTCTCCCAGCCAAGAGCGTGAGGGGTACGCGGGTCGACGAATGTGAGGTTGGGAAGGTTTGTGATCAGAGGCACGTAGAGTTGACGGAAACCTGGGAGTTGTGCTCCGACAATGTTGGATACTTTGTCCGGGTTCTCGCCTGAGAAGTAAGAGTTCATGCGAGGGTCACCCATGTATGAGAGGCCAGCGATTCTCTCATAAAGTTGGCGTTCGGTGAAGTTTTCAGGCAGCATGAGAAGAGCCGTGCGCAGCGCAGAAATGAGGTTGACTTGGTTGGCCAAACGCACGCGTGGGTCATCGCGCAGAATTTTGACAGGCTTCTGCAGACGTCCAGCCAGATACAGGGTGTTCCATTCGCTCAAATCAGCCGAGAGAGTGTCGAGGTTCACAACGCCATATTTGATCATGGTGCCATTGACGGTGATGTAAGGGTTGAAGTAGACACCAGCACCCATTGAGTCCTGAACCTTGGAGATCGCCGCGCTGGAGTAAGGCAGGTACTTTAGACCGGAATAGTGTTCGGGATGCTGCGCCAAGTTGAGAGAGTGCCAGTGCTGGGTATGCGAAACACCGAAAATGAAGTCAATGATTTTGGCGCCTCCACTCTGCCATTCTTGTACTGCCTTGGAAGGATTCGGGTGTGGGCTCAGTCCATCGGCACCGCCGCCCGTCGTGTTGCTCTGGCCGAAAACGCCGGAGCCGTAGGCGAAAGCATATCGAATGGGCGCCCGGAACTGCCATAGTATCTGGCGCAGATCTTCTTTGAAGTCCTCATTGATCTTGATGTGCTGGTTGTGGCCGAAGTGTTCGTGCGGCAGGTCCGAGAAGCGGCTGATCTTGGCCAACTCAGCATCGTCTTCCCAGTTTGGCGGCAGGCTTGGGTGACCTGGTTTTGAAGTTGGTTGTGCATCGCTCTTATCCTTTTGCTCCTCGAGAGTCCATCGCGTAGAAGTGAAGGCGCGGGTATATGCTGATGTTGGCTGAAGCAATGCAGGATGCGCACGACGAGCTGTGATGTCAATGGCACGAGAGTGCACGCGTAGCAAAGAGTGGAGGAGCGGCGACCTCTGCGCATCGTGTTAGCTGGTGTAGAGGGGCATGGATAGTTGGCTGTGATACCCACTGCCAGTGTCTGACGGGCCATGATTGCGGCAGGCGAATGGGAATGAAATGGTGGAAGAGACGGATAATATGAATTTAAGCCACTAATGCCATTGTTAGCAGAGCGCAACGCGAGAGTGAGGTATAAAGAGCGACGGCAGGCAGATGATCAGCAGTGAGGTTTGAGGTGTTTCTTGTAGCTCCACAGGAAAGTACCTTTCAATGTTCCGTACCCAGCTAACAGCGAGACAGCCAGCCAAAGTCCGAGGCCGCCCGCAGAACGCCGATCGGCTCGGCAGGAAGCGACAACCAGAGCCGACTTTGTTTACCAACGCGACCCTGCGACAAAACACGAATTCGCCGATAACAGACGACTCCACCGCCACCACCGCCACCCTGGCGAGATACACTTCATACTGACCAACATGGCCGACAGGATATCCACAGAGATGCAGTCTTTCGCATCACGCGTCGCCACCTTCCAGCAACCACATCAGCTCAGCAAGCGCCGCGCTTCATCACAAGGAAAGAAGAAAGCACAACAAACCGCAGAATGGCCACATGACAGTCCATCGCCGGAAGAAGTATGCTCTAATGCTGCCATATGTCGGATCGCATGCTAACAGTCTGCAAGCTCGCACGCGCCGGCTTCTTCTACAAGCCCAGCCCAGACTCCAACGACAATGTACAGTGCTTTCTTTGCGCAGTAAAGCTGGATGGTTGGGAAGCTTCAGACAACCCACTACAAGAACATCTGGCACACTCACATGGATGCGCATGGGCGCTGTGTCTCTCATGCTCGCGACAGGATGGCGAACCTGAAGAGACGCGCGATCCCATGTCGGAAGAGATGGTGAATGCTCGACGCGCGACTTTCGAAGCCGGAGATGGCTGGGCACACGAAGGAAAGAAAGGCTGGCGATGCAAGATCTCAAAAATGGTGGACGCTGGTTGGACCTGCGACTTGAGCCCAGAGACCGAGGATGGAGCTACTTGCTTCTACTGCAATCTGAGCCTGGATGGCTGGGAGCCCAAAGACGACCCATTGGATGAACACAAACGGAGAAGCCCGGACTGCCTGTTCTTCAGACTACAGGAACAATTTGGAGATGCTGCGCCCAAGAAAGGAAAAGGAAGAGCTAAGAGCAAAGCAAGGACCAGTACGGCAAGCAAGATCAGCAGGCAGAGTTCCGTCTCACTTGCACAGTCCGAACTACCAAGTTTCGTGGGCTCTGTGGACGAAGTTGCTGGTGCAGATGATAGTATCATGACGACCGGCACTACCTCGTCGCAAGCGGGCACGAAAAGCAAGAAGACGACCGCAAAGGGCAAGGCTGCGAGCAAGACAGGCAAAGGCAAGAAAAAGACGGCTCCGGTAGAGGATGAAGATGAAATGCAGGTTCAATATCCAGATTTGAGCCAGAACGACCAGCTACAAGAGCCCGAGGACGAGATCAGGGTCTCCATGAACTCACACGAAGTCGAAGATGTGACATCTTCGCAGCCGAAGAAGCCGGCGAAGAAAGGTCGGCAAGCCAAGCAAGTGGACTCTTCCACTCTGGACGCCGGTCAGGTGGAACCACAGCCTAAGAAGAGGGGACGCAAGCCCAAGATCAAGAGCGAGCCGGAACCTGAGCCAGAATTTCAGCCGTATGCACTTGAGCGAGCTCAACCTGAGACACCAGAGTTGCAGACCGAGTACGAAGCCAGAGAGAGCGAGGTCGAAGCTCAACTACAGGATGAATTGGACCAGTCTATGGACCTCCCAGATGCTGAATCAACACCACAAATGAAGACAAAGTCGAAGCGCGGCGTTAAACGTGCATCGAATGGCACACAGAAGCATGAGCGCGACTCAGACCTGGCGAAAGCCGACTTCCCAGCTCCCCCGAAAGCTACGAGGGGCAAAAAGGGTGCGAAGGCCAAAGCTGTCGCCGCCGCTGAGGAAATCGAGGTCGAAGCACCACCTCAAGAACAGCAAGATTTATCTTACTCAGCACTTTCTACAGACATGGAAGCATCGAAGCCTGCCAAGGGAAAGAAAGGCGCCACGAAGAAAGGCACCAACGGCCGCAAAGCCTCCTCCACGCGATCATCCAAGGCGACCGCTGCTCCAGAGCCAGAGCGTGAGATGGAGCAAGAGGACCTCGATCGGGACGAACTGGAAATCGAAGCTGAGTTGGCTCGCATGGCTGAACAGCAGCGCGCAGTTGAAGATAGACTCATGGCCGAAGCTGCACATGCTGAGAAGGAGAGGGCGCTTGAACTCCGTCGTCTCGAAGAGGAAGATCGTCTTGCCGAAGAAGCGCGCATTGTTGAAGAGCAGCGCGTCGCTGAAGAGGAACGCATTGCTGAAGAGGAACGTCTGGCGGAGAAGGAACGTCTGGCGGAGGAGGAACGTTTGGAGGAAGAGCGCTTAGCTGAAGAGGAGCGTGTGGAGCTTAATGCGCTTGCTGAAGAACAACGTCTTGCTGAGGAGGAGCGCCTTGCCGAGGAGGAATTAGCTGCCGAAGAAGAGCGTCTCGCCGAGGAGGAACGCCTTGCCGAGGAAGAGCGTCTCGCTGAAGAGGAGCATCTCGAAGAGCAACGTCGTCTTGATGCAGAGAAACTTGCTGAAGAGCAGCGTCTTGCTGAAGAAGAACGGCTCGAAGAAGAGCGTGTCCTGGAAGAGGAACGTATGGCCGCAGAGGCAGCCATCCAGGCTGAGCAAGAACGAGCACAAGAGTTCGAGTCTTCCCCTTCAAGAACAGAGGTCACGCACAGCTCAGGCCGTGCTTCTCGTCGGTCTCAACGCAGCGCTGAGCAAATCAGCGTTCTCGAGTCTGACGAAATCGATGACCAAATCCAGGGCACTTCTTTGCCCGCTGTAGTCGTCAACGCCAACATAGAGGCAAGAAGCTTCTCAAACGCAACTCCTAGCCCTGCTCAAAGCGACAAGGAGAACGTGCCCTCCTCCGCGATGCCGTCTTCGGCTGCGTTCAAGAAATCACAGCCCATCCTTTCGCCCACAGCTGCTCGCTATGCTCTGGCACCAGCAACACCCAACCGTCTGCGGTCGCCCAACAGACTTATTTCGCCTTCGAAGCAGAAGCTGGCGATGACAACCACAGTTCCATGGGAAGCTGTTGATCTTGACGCTATGCTGCTTGCCTCGCCTCAAGCTACTCCGGGTTCGCTCGCTTTGCAACTTGCCCAAGCTGCAGGCAGTCTGACTGAAGAGGAGAAGGGTATGAGCGTAGAGGAGTGGGTAAGGTGGCGCGCTGAGAAGGAGGCTGCTGAGTTGAGGAGGAAGTGTGAAGCTTTGGTCCTTGGATTTGAGAGGCAGGGTGTTAGAGGTCTTGAGTGCTTGAGGGGAATCGGCACGACTGGTTGATTTGAGTCGGAGACTCGTTTGATGCGTGATGACTCTCCTACTTTCGGGGTCTACCAGGGCTAATGATTTCGCACGGAGTCTTGGGTCAACCTTTATGTGAACTTGGTTATGAACATTGGCTACAAGGCTAGCTGTCTGTATTATGCAGACTCACTTTGGGTGTTTGGAAACATACATAACAGTGTGGTATGGGCGGGGCTATAGGGCAAGCATAATGGCATTGTATGTTTCAATCTATCATCCACTCCGAACATGAAATTTTCCAACATACGGTTAATAAACGACAAATGTTTAGTAAAGATTTATTGCGCACTACACACTCCTTTGGACAATTCGTGTACAGCGACACGCGCCCTCGATATGTGCTCGACCACAATTACGAGTCTCCTCACAGCACCTCCGTATCCCATGACCGCTTTCACAGCCATGTCTGTCGCATGGAACAGCAACCGCCTCAAAGAGCGCGGCTGGCTCATCACCGAACCCATGATTATCACAGTCGTCGGCTACATCATCTCAGTCGCCACCCTCAACCCAGCCGCTCGCCACACCGCTTCTTTCCTCTACATCAGCGGCAGCTTTTCTGCATGCCCGCTCGTTATAACGTGGGCGGTATCGACTCTAGGCCGTGCGCCTGAGAAGCGTGCTGCTAGGAATGCGGTTGTGAACGTCATGTGTTCGTTGGCAACCTCGTCACGACATTTCTCTTCCCGTCTTCGCGCGAGCCTAGGTATTTGATGGCCCTGCTGCTTATGATGACTTGGAGTTGTGTGACGGTTGGGTGTGCGCTGTTTTTGGAGTGGTTGCTCAGGGGAGGGAACAAGAAAATCGAGGAGGAAGCAGAGCTACAGGGCACGTCTCACGTGCCGTACACGACATGAGTGCATTGAGAAACCAGATGACAGGGTAAATAAGTGCGGTTCGAGGCGGAGGTGAGTGTGCACTGGAGCGCCGGTGCGCAGGCATATCGAGCAGGATGGCGTGAGGATGGGATCAATAGTCGAGCACACGAAAGATCCAGACTACAAGGTTGAGTTCAACAAAGACAATGAATGTGCTGAAAAGTTAGTCGCTGCTTTCTTTGGTATGGCGATCATGATGCAAACCTGCAAGGATTTGTCACCAGCAAAACGGTCACCTTCTAGAGCGTGAGTGTGGTGAAACAAGTTCAACGCCGAAACAAGCCCAAGAACAGCAAGAGACATGATGACTACTCATATGGCGGTACTGGATATAGGTTGAAACCACAACGTTCATGAGGACCCCTGTGATACCACTTGAATAGCAGCTGCGAACATCTCGGTCGATTTAACCTCAGCTGATCATCCGGGAGGCTGCATCTTGCGTCGAGAGCCGCATCACCCGTCGCCGTGTAACCAAGATACAAAGATACATGCAGAGCTCGAGCGCAACAACGACGATCTACGTACAACGGCAACAACGACAACAACGAAACGCAGAGCTTGTCTCCTCGATCGGGCTCGCCTGGATCGGTCCCACAGCCACCAACGGCCGGCCTCCTCCGCTACCGCACGTGCTGCCCTTTTGCGAATGTGCTGTTAGCTTGTCTATGCCATCCCTGCTCCCCCATGTTAAAACTGGATCTAATCTCGGCAGAGCATTGCTGACTCCACGCACGAGTCAAGAAGCCAGTCGCTGTTGTCAAAACATGTTACCTTTCCACAAGGCGGAAGTTGACAACAATATCATGTTCCCTGCATCGCCAATTCTACAGACTCGAGGGCACGACTACTGACTAAATCAAGCCTCCTGTCACTGGCGGCTGCGTGCCTGTCACGGGCTATCCTTCGAGCTTCCGTTCCCTCAAGACGCCGAGACACCTGCACGCTAGTATCAGGGTCTCTCTAAGGGCGAGGCTTGCTTTTCGCGCTGCCGCGCCGCGGCCTCTATATTACGCGAGCATAGACGGGGTTGGTCTCGGCTACGGATGGAGGAGGTACCTCTTGAACTGTGTGCCTGGCCAGCTGCAGCACCGAAACATCTTGCCCCGTCCACGGTCAAGTAGTTCGCAGGAAACAAAGCTCCTGGTGGACAAAGTAATAGCAAGTGGAAGCCAAGTCAAACATTACGGCCGCGATCGAGGCTAAGCTGCTGCGCCGGCCTTGTTTTGTTTTGAACGTGTAGACAGTAGGTGCGCGATTGCCGGGGGAGCCTGCCATGTTTGCACTGGAGATTTGCCCTTTTTGCCCGCAATATACTGCGAATCCTGCCGGGGGCCCAGTAGTAATTCATCCCAAGCCTCGCCTGATGCGCATCTGTGCTGCGGCGCAACTCTGCACACCATGACAGGGCGGCTATCATCATCATCCTTATCCTCACTCCCACCCGCTACTGCTGCTGCTACTGCTGCTGCTGCTTCTTCTTTTCGCGATTTGTTGTTGTTGAGCCTATATATATCCTTTGCTGCGACATGAGGAATACCTGACTTTTGCGGTGACGTTGGATGTTTCATACCGTTGTACATAGGCACGGTACATAGGGGACCCTTGGAACCTACTTACCCCTTCGGCGCCTGGATCTCGAAGGTTGGCATCTGGTGACTGGTTTCTGGACATCATTTCTCTGGACAACTCATCTGGTAATTACTCTTGGGATACGACGGCCAACATGGCACTTGGATACGGCCCAGTGAAGGGCTCACAGACCGAGACTCGAAGCCTGGCTAGCAGCAATGGAAAATCATCGCATGATGGGCGCGAAGGTGGCGCGACCAGGCACACTCGCGCTGACTCGAAGACGAGGTAAGTTGCCTTTTGCATCAGGACATCATGCTCGATTCATTTATTGTATCATGCCCACTGACACTTCACGCAGCAGCAATGGAGGCTTATCTCGCAACAAAAGCACGAGAAAGCCAGAGCCTAGATTTACGCCTCTGCCAGTCGGCGCCAACCCTCGCATACTCTGTCTGGATGGTGGCGGAATCCGAGGAATCGTCCAGCTGGAAATCCTGCGTGGCATAGAACACGCTCTAGGCGACCACATTCCAGCTCCAGCCTTCTTCGATCTCATCGTTGGTAGCGGCACTGGGGGCTTGATCGCGATGACCTTGTCGATGCGCGGCCAGACTGTGAATTCATGCATCGACCAGTTCAAGACCATCTGCGATCGCGCTTTCAGGCCGAAGATCAAAGCTGCAGCGCCACTGGTGCGATCTATCAGTTCTAGACTAGGGAGTGGTAGACGGTACAGGTCAAAGTCGCTGTATAGTGTCTTGCAAACGACGTTCGGCGAAAACAGCAGCCTACTGGAATCTCCAACTTACTTCACGCAGGGCAGTCGCGTGGCTGTGACATCGACGCATGGAGCTGAGCAAGAGCCATTCCTACTGGCGAACTATCCCAAACCGGAAACGTTGGAAGTGCAATACGACCAGGACCCAAATCTCAAGGTCTGGGAGTCCGTGGCTGCAGCTATTGCGGATCCCGCATTCTTCCCGCCTTTCGAACATCAGACGCAGACCTACCTGGATGGAGGATTGAAATGTGGCAATCCTGCTGCACTTGCAGACAAAGAAAGGCGTCTGCTCTGGCCCGAAGCCGAGGATCCAGACCTCTTCTTGTCACTAGGCACTGGCCAGCACAGACTCGAGGTTCTGCAAAGGTTACAAAAGCAATCTAGTGGCAGCTCCGAAACGGACACGACATCTGCCAGGCCTGCAAGACCACGCATGTCCAGACGATGGTCGTTGCGGAAAGAAGAAGTCAACATCGACGAAGAAAAGGCATGGGCTGCGCTCAAACTCGATGTCATGCGCGATGGATTCGAAGAGAAAGGTAGGAACTATCTTCGACTAAACCCGGATCTGGGCAGAGCACCTCCTTCGAATGACAACAAGCAAGAAATTGAGCATCTGCAAGATAATGTGCGGAAAGGACTGCAGGGCTCGCACAAGGCTAGAGCTCTGCGAAATATCGGCCATCGACTGGTGGCATCCTCATTTTATCTGGACTCTCGCTCAACGGTGACGGGCGAATTCGGCGAGCGAGCATTCTCAGGCACACTTGCTTGCCGTTTCAAATACGGTAGCACTCAACTCCGCGCTCTCGGCCACATCCTTCGCGATCGAGCCATCGACGGCTTCGAGCCGTACTTCCTGATCAAGCCCGATGCCCAAAGCAAATACCAATCCTCAAAAGTCGTCTTCACGAAAGAAATCATCCGCGTCATGATCGAGCGCGGCATCTTCGCCCTGCCCAGCATCTCCATCCCCTTACAAGACGAGCCCCGCGAAACAACCATCAACCTCTTCTTCGAGCCCGCCGACACCCTCGAGCCAGACGGCTTCCCCATCAGCGGCTTCCCGGATGTCCTCGACAACACCCTCACCCGCCAGCAGTCCAACCGCGACAAAGCAGCAGCAGCATCCCCCAACAACAACCGCATCCGCCAGCGCGCGAAATCTTACCAACCTCTCAATACCTCCGGCCTCGTTCCCACATTAGGCTTCCTCTCCCGTGCCAAATCCACCACCACCGTGCCCTCCGGCGTCAACTACAAGCGCGCCACCTACTCCCACCCCATCACCAAAGCGACTTCGCCGCGTTCGTCTCTGCACGACATCATCGCCGAGGAGCACGACGAGAGCAGCGGCGCCTTCGTCGAGCGCAGGAGCAGCCAGTTCTGGTCGTACATCGGCAATCGCCACATGGCGAACAGCCCGGAGCTGTATTCTGCTGAGGAGATCGCGCATTTTGCGCCGAACAGCCCATATACACATGCGCATGCGCGGACGGGGTCGGTGGCTACGGATTTCGAGAACGATGGGTATGGGTATGGGTATGCGGATCAGATGTGGAGTCCGCTGGAGGGGAGGCCAGAGAGGGTGGTGTCGATGGTGCGGGGGGATGTCAATCCACCGTAGAGGGTGGAAGGTAGTTGTTGGGACATAATTTGATATGGAAAGGACAAAATTTGAGAGGGCCAGGATTACCTGGTCCTCTTGGGAGACCTCTTGCGGCAGCTGCTATCAGCACAGCACCACTGCTGGGCTTGTAGCCATATGGAGCGCCACCGAGGAGAAGAAAACTCGACGGCGATGAGTGGATGCCAGACAGCAAGTGGCGTGCTTGTCTTGGTCTCTCTGGAAAACAAACAGGTGGACCTGAATTTGAAAACCTATGGAGCCTTGGAGGGAGGATTAGCCAGTGCTCTTGCTGGATACTGCCATTGTCTGGAAGGCAGGGCGATATTGAGTTCTATCGCAGTCCCGGTGCAACGATAGCCGGCCGTAGGCGATCTTACGCCCTATGAGGAAGAGGAGGAGGAAAAGGAAGGAGAAGACCACGAAAAAGCGAGAGTCGATTTCGAGACGATGCAATTGAAGCTCCAAAGAAACTCTGTGTCAGAGAAGCAGAGCACGCGGCGACTCACTCCTGCAGGATGTTCAAAGTGGGCATCAGCAGTCCACGTTACCAAATGGTTAATTTTCATGGCAATGTAATCACCCCTTACGAATACGATTTGGAATGTGTTGGCAAGTCCAGTTGCAAGCCTTTTTCCTTTCACGTCGAAGATGTGCCGGGATATCTGTTCTATGCGCTTAGCGAACATGGGTACGAAAGTCTTTTTGCTTGTGTCCTGCTTCATATTCGTCCATTCGTATACCCGTCGGGCTGCTTTCACACTCGGGCTGCAACACATACAGTAGCCCATAGCAATCAATTTTTTGCTTTGACGTCGTAATGCTAGGATTGGGGATATTAAAGCTTGCGATTGCCTTGGCAGTTTCGGAGCTCATGAGAAGAGCTCGGTCGGAGTCTGACCGGAAGTTTAACGCGTGCATTTGTGGTTCTGCAGTCCGCGGAGGGAGGAGGGCTGCGAACCGCAACGGCTAAGGCAAACGTGGTCGGCAACGAGATATACAAGTAAAACCACACGGTATGTGCGACCTCAGCAAAACTCAATGGAATGCAATGCAATGCAATGCGAACGGAGCTGCCTCCTCGACCTGTGCGTGGCGATAGACGATAGACTGAGGCCGCAGTCCGCACCGCAGTCGCCAGCCGCGCGCCATGCACAGCGAGCGGTAGCGGTTGGGTTAAGACGGGGTCGAACTCAAGCTAGTGCGAGAGCCTGCGAGAGCGAGGGTTTGTTTTTGGATGCGCGAGATGCGGCAGGATTCAGGGCCTGCAGAAGCGAAAAGGCACTATTTTGGAGCGCCAACGGTGCTGGAAGAAAGGAAGAAAGCAGCCTCCGCACAAGCACGCATGTGACAGCGCGTTGGCGTTATGCATGGGATGGCGGGAAGAGCAAGGCGTGGATGATACGATACATATGTATGGCACGCGTGTGTGTCAGCATCTGACAGTTCTGTCGCGTGCTGCACTGCAAGTGTTGGAGGTAACTGGATGCACTGGATGTATCATCAGGTAGATAAGCTTGATAAGGTACAGTGGTTTGTTGGCGGATGTGGAGCGGTGTCCGATTGGCGTGGCGTGGGCCCAAGGATTCATGTTCTAGGGCATTTTATTTATACTGTGTTTGGGCCCAGGCGCATCTCAAATAGCGGGGATGCCCTCGGTGTAAAGAGAAGAGACTGCTCGCAGGGAGAGAGATGTCGGGGTTCGGAGTCTTAGACTGGAAGACAGGTAGACAGACCTCGGTGCTTGCTTCGTCTGGTTGCAGATGGGAGTGCCGTGCATGGACAGCGTGCTCAACAACGGCGGTGCGTATGAGACACTACGCGGACAAGCACACGCACTGCTCGCTCGAATGCGTGTGCGTGGGAAGGGTGCGGACAGCCGGACACGAAGGAGTGCTTGCAGTTGCGCTTGCTCCCTCTGTCGGCTGTAGAGTCAAGGCATGTTTGCGAGCGGCGTGCCCTCGAGGCACTCTATCAACACAAGCACAAACACGGCAGCTGTATCAATGGGAAACGCGCGATATAAAAGCACATTCAGGGCATTGACCGTGGTTGCACGAGCGTGCGAAGGAAGCAAGCCGCAGGGAGAGCCTGGGCCCTCGTAGACTCCCTCTTGCATTTCCAGCTGCTCCTCCACTCGACCTCCGTTTGCTCTTCTGCACGCGCGACCGCAGAGAGCTACCCTAACTCGGCCTCTCTTTTGCCTCATCTCCCTCGTACTGCCTGCCTGCCTGCCTGCTTGTTGTCTGTGCCGGCCGCAGCACTGCATCGCACCGCTTTCTCACCACCACCTCTCCACTACTGCTCTCTCTTCCCCAGCACACGTGCCACCCACCGAACGACCACCTGCGCCCTCTCTCTACTCGCTCGTGATCCTTCCGCCGTCTTCCATCTGCAACCTCTGCAACCCGTCACTCTTTTTGCTGCCTAATTGCCTGCTGCCCTGCTGTTTCCGCCGTTGATCGTCGACCCAAGCTCTTCATCCTGCACTCTACCGCCCTCGCCGCCCAAAGGCCCACTCGAGCCACTGCACTCCGCCGCCGATCCTGGCACTTCGTCAAACCGTCGAAACTCACCTCACCCTCCAGGCACCAAGCACCAAGCACCACGCCTCCGGAGACCCGCCGGCAGCCGCTGCAGTTATCCGTGACACTGTACCCATTGTTTGCTTGCTTGTTGTTGTCTGCACCCAGCTTTGTCATACGCTCCAGCCGCGACAACAGCGACTGCCGCCACTTGCTCCTTCCTTACTGTGGGCAGGCACGCAAGCGCAAACTTCCCACCATCCCGGCCCCTTCCTTACATGGGGCCTGATCCAGAGGGCTCATCGAAAGCTGATGCCCAAAATGCTCTTCTCCCTCTCGCCCTGAGAGCCTTTCCTTCGCCTGCCCTCAGCGATGGCTCCCTAGACTCTCCTACGCTCCAACGAACTTTGGCCTCTGCGACCACGCCCGCTCCATGGACGCCGTACTCGGCATTTCCTGAAGCATCTGCCATCATGCCCGCGGAACCCGGCGCAGCACGAGAAACCCTCGTCAAGACTCCTCAATCAGAGCAACCGGCTGACAGTCTCATGAGCGATATGAACCTCATTGTTGGCGGCGCTCTGGCTCCAATGTCCGACACAAGCCTTCAGCGTCCACTCTCAAAGGCGGGACAAGGCCTACGTCTGCCTTCTTTCGAGGCCATGGGCATTGCATCACCCCATCCGGACAACATCAGCCTACCAGGTGCTCATAACGCCGCAGCAGGTCTGGCGCGCGAACGTATTCTTGGTCTCACATTACGATCGCGTTCAGACCCAGGGCGTGTTGAAGGTACAGCACTCCTCACACCAGACATTGGCAGCGCGTCCGACCTCCCACAATTACCGTCGCCCAAATCAAGCTCACATCCTCACCCAACGCCACTTCACCAATATGTGCATACGCTCACACCACCCGCCGAGACTGGCGAACCTGACTGGCGACCGTCAATAATGACAGCAGTCGTGGATTCACCAAATACTGAACCTGGGATGCCAGTCGGTCAAGCTGAGGCGTGCGATCAGTCGGTGCAAGCGGCCAGCGGTGCCATGCAAAACGTGACTATCAGTACACCCGCAATTACTGGAGAGCGTTCTTGGCTGGAAGAGGCTGTACAGGCAATCCGTCAGTTTCAACTCACATATACCTGGGAGAAACCACTAACGAAGTAACAGTTTTCAACCTCAGAACATCATCAGTGCCCACACCACTATTGAAGGTCTTGTCGCATGCACTGCCCAGTCCGTCCCAGACAGGTCATGCATACACCAGCATCATCGAGGCCATTCACGATTCGACACCTTCGAGTCCTACTGCTTGGATCAATTTGTTCCACGCAATCCCCGGTCGCTTTAACCTCGAAGAACTACCTACGTCACCTCCGAACACTCCTGGTCCACCTATAGGCGGCGACGACTACTTTACTCAGAAGATCTTCGGAAGTGCAGTACCAATCACCGATTACCAAGCCGACCTATCATCGATGCCTCGTTCACCCAGACCCGTGGTCCCTCCTAACTCGATCGACGTGTCCATTGTTGAGCGCTACATCCCTCCATCCAGCCCGCGGGAGTTCAAGAGCATGTTCAGTGTCGACGGACCTTCGATTCTGATAGACCGACTCATTGAGCTATCACCGCAGAACGGCAGCCTCGTCTTTATTTACCCTACACGGACCGGCGCAAACACATTCATGCACGAATATCTCTCGCCAATCCTGGATCCAGTACTCAGGTCGACCGTTACTGCAAACGGCCTCTCCTCCGAACTCTGCCAGTCTCTAGGCTCCATGCCTGCTGTCAGCCTACTTCCCGAGCACGCCGAACTCGAGCGGAAGATGACAGCGCTTTGCGCACACCTCACGCATCGCAGCGCCACAATGACCCGCTTCCACGGCTCACGTGCGACCTTTAATTTGGTTCACTCGTCTACCAAAGAAGTATTATTGAACAGACAAGTCTGGGCCAAGGACTGGTGGACCAAGCAAGAAAAGACCCGCGTCGCAGAAGTCGTCATGCGCAACGCGCAGGAGGCCCAGACGAAGAGTAGCAATCGCCACGTTGATAGGCCACCTTCAGCAACAGAGCTGTGGCAGAAACTCCTCAAAGACGTCGAGACCCGGCCTTACGACACTGGCTGCGAGCCCGGCAGAGGCGTCGAAGTTGCTGTGTTTGTGATCAAGCGGTCGGAGTGATAAGCTGCAAAAGATGCAATACTGGTTTCTGGGCGGGTCGTAGGAGCCAGCGACATGAGACAAAATTCTGATGACCTTTTGAATGAAATTACTAGAACAAGAGAGCAGCTCTCCGTGCTGCCTGGAGTTAAGCTGAGCTGCATCTGCCAGGATTCGGAACGAATGGGAGAGAGGGGGAAGGGAAACCAGGCTTTCGGCTGGGCGATCAGCTCTTTCCCTTGTCATCGGCAACAGGAACACGAGAGGAGGAGAAGAATCAAGAGCAGCAAAATGGACTGTTTGGAATACAAGAGAGGCATTTTCCACTACTATTGTTGAAGGAAACAGAGCTGTTAGTTTTACGTTGCATCTCTATGCTTTTTTCTTTTTGGTTCTCTCACCTTTCTTGCTTTTTCTTCGAAACTGTTTGGCTGTCCCTGCATTTCCCATAGTATTTCTTCCGATCGATTTCCCATACACTGGATTAGGAGTGGCCTAAGGACATAGTATGTTTAATTGGATCTCGTATGGACTTTCAAGTTCGAGTTCAAGTTCGCATGGGTGATAGTTATTTTTAGGGTACGGGTTAGGTTACTGCCAGTGCTGCAGATTTTGCTCTTGAATGGACCATATACGCTCAACATACCCTCTGTGGTATTACAGTGGATAAATTGTGGTATAGCCGTGTCGTTGGTCATAATTGTGTGCAAATTACGTGGGTGGCGATGCTGCGTCGTTGGTTGATGGCCTTTCAAGTATTTCGTGCTGTTCTCAACGAACACTCACACACCGACACACTACATGTGTATGGACTCGCCCATCACTCAGTGAGAAAATTGTCCTCGAGTAGTTGCCTCTTTGAGATATCAACCGAAAAATTGTAAACATGTCCACATTTAGAGCAAACCAGGTGAAGTGATCGACAATGCTACGATGGCAAGATCTCATATCACGAGCCCATGACCTTACACCTCAACGGATTCACAAACCTCACTGCCAAGGCAATTCGAACTTTTACACAAAACGATGCATTCAATTAAGACGCGCACTCAGGCGGCGTCGTCGTCGTCGGGCTATTACACAATCCTCCATTATCCGTCGTGACACTGTTCGTGTGCCTTGAATGACCCTCCACCTATGCTATGCCGACCCACCCGAAACGCCGTTTCTCGAAATGCCTTCACTCCTCAGCAGCTTTTGCCTGATCCGCCTCCGCCGCTTGCTGGCGGCTCTTCTCGAACATGGCCTTGAAATCGGCGTTGCTTCTGGCCGAGCCAGCACCGTTGACGCCGCTCTCAGTGTTGAAAGCATCGGGCTTAGCAGCAGAGCTACCGCCAACGCCACCGAAACCGCCTCTCTTGAATCCAAGCCCTCCTCTTCGGCCGCCACGCTGTTGGCCTGGCCTTGAGACAGGAGCTGGACGTAGGCCGCCGAAGCCAGTAGGAGGAGGCGCAGTGCCATCTTGAGCCTTCTTGCCCTTCGCAAATATCTCGGCGACGTCACCGGTTCTGACCTTCTCGCCCAGCGCAGAACAGTCCACGCCTCCACGAACATTAAATGCGACTTTGATGTCGGCAAACTCGACTATAGCAGCGTCTTGCTCTCTGCGCAGTTGGATCTTGATGATTGGGCCGTGCTTCTCCATCTCCGAGCGGATGCGTACATCGTTGACAGTGTCGGGGAGGTTCAGGATAGCGATCTTTCGTTCACGAATGGTCTTAGCCATCTCTTCGCTACCGGTGTTGTGAGGTGCTGATGCCATCGAGACGTCGGAGCCGCGCCTATCGTTGTGACCCTTCGCTGATGGTTCAGGAGAGGCCTCGTGCTTGATAATGATATCCGTCTTGCGAGCTTTATCCTTGGGAGCGTCTCCGCCACGAGGGGTTGAGAACGAGACGTTGAGAATGCGATCGTAGAAAGGCTTGTTATTGCCTTGCTCTACAGCTCTGGTTGCCTCGTCGGCGCTGGAGAAAACAACAAAGCCATTACCAAGACGCACGCCGTTGGCACGCTTCAGCAGATTCATGGAAACAACGTTGCCAAACTGACTAAAGAGCTGCCTGATCTCTTCCTCATCAGCGCTGTTCTCCAGGTTCTTGACGAAGATCTCTCTGCCTTCGGCTTGCGCACCAGAGCGATTCTTCTTCGCTTCTGGGTCGGCGATCTTGGCCAGCAGTCTGTGGTGCCCATCGAGCATCTTGCCGTCCATCGCGTTCTCCGCAGCCTGCGCCTGCTCGGCGGTGAGAAATTGCACGTAGCAGAAGCGGCGGCGACTGTTATACTTGAGACTCGGGAAGCGAACATTAACCACTTCGCCGTAGCCTTCAAACAGCTTGCGAACTGTAGCCTCATCATACTCTGCTGGGTAGTTGGCCACGTAAAGTGTGCTCCGGCTACCACTCTGAATGTGCACTTCGCGGCCATTGAGCTCTTTGCCATTGCGCACCTTCGCGGTGTTGACGTCTTCGGGCACTTCAAATTCAACCGTTGCGATAGCTGAGCTTTCACTTGGCTTCTGTACAATGTTGACAGACTTGATAGTGCCACAGTCGCGGAAGAACTTCCTCAGATCCAGCTCCGCGACGCTTGAGTCGAGGTTGGTGACAGTAATAGTCGAGTTTTCGCGGTCTCGCTTGGCTTGCGCACTCGCCGATGCAGAGTGGTCTTCAGTATCAGCAGGCTGGGCTTCCTCCTTGATCTTGGACTTTTTGTGCGTGTTGTCTTCCGAGACTTCATCACGCTTCCGCTTTCCGTTCGTTGATGCTTCCACTGCCTCAGGAGCCTGCATAGCAGCCACCTGCTCCTCAAGTTGCTGCGCTGCTGTTGCCGCAGCCTCTTCGGCTTCCTTTGCTCGTCGTGTGGCCGTGCGCTTGGAGTACTCTCTCGCTTCAATACCGGCAGCTTGCAACTTCTCCACACTTTCGTGCTGCTGGAAATGCGTCATGTAGAGATCAATGGCGCTTTCGGGCACGTCGATGTTCTTCTGTGAAAGCATCTCTTCCACAACCCCTGTAGCTAGGTGAGGTGCAGTCTCTGTTGTCTCGATGCGATGGCTGTCACTTAGACGGTGATGCGCCCAGAATAACAGCTCCCAGTTGTAGTACTTGAGCCAGAACTCGAAAGACTTGCACTGCTTGGGCACAAGCGTGCGCCATATGTTGCGAGCGTCATCGACACGTCGTGCTTCGGCAAAGAATTTCATTTGGATCCGTTCCAGTCTGTAAAGTGGATCGCCCTGGAACTCTTCACCGTAAACCTTTGTACCGGCTTGCTGGACATCTTCGAGAGCCATCATAATTCCGACTTCGGCCGTGTCAAGGTCGTCCTCTGAGCTTGTCGAAGTAAACGCATTTCGACGAAGGTAGCTGCACCACTCCACAAGTACTTTCACAAGCTCTTCCATACCGCCAACGTCCAAGAGACCAGAATTGGTGGCACGATGCTTGATTGCCTCAATTTCGTGATATGGCTTGCGCTCAACGTCAGAGCGCAGGATCCGCTTAGCCCAAAGTTCGCCAGACCAAGGACAATGCCTTGTAGCGCGCTCCAGGAGGGGAAGTACCGAGCTAGACGGGTCGTGTGAAGATGGCTTCTCGCTGACCACAAAGTCCACATAATCGAGCCACCACTCCGTGTAAGTGGGAAAGCGCAGCAAGGCACGCTCGAACAGAGCAGCACGGAGCTCTTTCTCATAAGGACCACCTCGTTTCTTCGACCTGCGGGTCTTCTCCCACTTCAAGTATCTAGTAAACTCGCCGAATGCTTCATTCTTGTCACCAGAATTGATAGCACGTTCAAGCTTGAGCTCGTGTTCTTCGCGAAGACCCATCTGGACCTTGGCGTGTTCCGCAATTTCATTGATCTGAGACATAGCCGCCTCCCAGTTATCGCCGTGGATCCTGGTCATCAAGGGCCAGAAGAGCTGACGGGTTTCCTCCCAGCCAGCACTAGGAATACGTAGTCTTTCGATGAAGTGGCTTTGTGTCCTTTCAAGGTCCTGCCTGCTGGCCGTATCGAGGTCTTCAGGTTTTATTGCCGAGATGTACCGATTCCATATGATGTGGCTTTGGTCAATTCGCCACTGTGTAGCCGGGACAGCTTGTTCCAGAACATTGACAAGCATGTCTTTGGTGAAAAGATCTTTGCAAACTTCCTTGTCGTCTTCGCTCCAGCCCGTTTGGTTAGAGCCGGGCAGGTTGTTACACGCAGCATGACTTGACTCGATCCAGTTGGCATAAGCAGACCACAGAGCGACCGAAGTTGGTTCATCCTGCACTGCTTTTTGGAATAGCTCAGTGACGGCAATACGTTCCTCGCTCGATTTGGCAAGCACAACTTCGTCTGAGAGCCACTCTAGCCAGACGTCTTCGCCAACCGCGAAGCGCGAGTCCATAGACTCGCGTGCTTGACGAAGCTCGGCAAGCAAGCCGAAGGTTTGCGGGTCTTGGCCTTGCTCGTCGCTTCCCTCCGGAGGGAAAGAATGAGTGACAAAACCCTTGTGCAGAAGGCTGATGAGCTGTAGGTGGGAGTCGTACGCATATGAGCTTTCGCCGAGATGATTTAGCAAATCCGTTACGGTCTGCGATTCAGTCTCGGTCAGGGCGTTTGATGTGAAGGTGCGCGGTGGTGGTGTTTGCGCGGGAGCCTCGGCCATGGTGATGTCCGCCACGGATTGCGAGGAGATAGTGCGGCCGATGGGTGGTGCTGCAGCAGATGATTGAGCGACAACTGAAGGCGAACGGCGTGTGGAAGTCGTGTTTGCAGAGTCGTTTCGTGAATAGGGCTGACGTTGTAAGGCAGCTAAGTCTGGAAAGAGGGGAGCGGGATTAGCCGTCGTAGACATTTGGGCGACAGGTGAACTTGCGCGAGACTCACCGGCCAGCGTGTCCATCTGAGGCGTAGAGCGTGTCGAGCTTTGCGATGAATGCCGATGCGCCATGACTGGACGCTGTGTTTGCGCCTGCACATAGCCGTATGTGCTTTGCGCCTCTCCTCCGCCGTGGGCTGGATGGTGTAAAGGCCTGAAGTTTGCGGTGCTGGCCTGCTGCTGATTCGACTGGTATACCTGGTGATGGTGATGCGCCTGTGGATTCGCATAACTGGGTGTCGACTGTCGCTGGCCGCTTGTGTCCATCCTGTCTGGAGACCGTCTGACCTCCTGGCTAAGGCCTGATTGGTTTCGTTTGCCACCAGCAGGTCGGCGTGGCTTTCGCGGCAAAGGCATGCTATTTGATGGCTGCTGAGGCATTGGTGCAGCTCTCTGAGCGCCTTCATCAGGCGATAGCAACCTGTTAATGTCCATGGTGGCCTCTTATGTGAAGTGGACAGCCCTATGAATACTAAAGGTCTAGAAATGCGTTTTAGTGGTGCGCACGCAGCTCCCTCGGCGCGGCGGGTAGTCGCGCGTATTCAGCCCTTCACGAAGGGACCACTGCGAACTTTGTAGATGCAGCAACGGGCAGCACACAAGAGCGCGCAAAGAAAGAGAGACAAGGCAGTGTATGAGATGGTGGGATGTTGGAGCGACGAGCAACACCTCGAAGACGACTAGCTGCGGAACTGCGCCCGTCGCATCCGTCTCGCGTTCGGCTGCGCTCTGAGTTTGCTAGACCACCGCCAACACAACGACTTAACCAAAACTCAAACTGGACGTGCCCACTGCGACCGCTTCGTGCGAGAGCAACCCTAGTTTCATGTCGAGACCACACGTCATCATCGAATTTACCATCCCTTCGGTGCTTCTATCTTCGTCCGAGGTCATCAAGATCTAAATCCATTTCGATTCTTGGCTCTATATGTGGAGGCTCGATTATCGACACGGCAGAAGTCAGGTCTAGCACATAGTTGCTTGGAAATGTGTCTGATGACAACTGCGTCCATCTCTTCGAGGAGCTCTGCTAACATGTGATCAATTGCCATCACCAAACGCGCAATCGCGTTCATCTATTCTAATTACAGAGCCCCGTGTTGATCTATCGAATCGGCAACGATCGGCCAAATCGTCTTCGTCCCCACGCTCGGCGTGGTGGGAAATGAAACGGATACGGATGTAGCCTCAGGCAAAAGATTGGTGCTTGCCTACTCACGTGACAAGAATCGATTGCACCTGTCTGCCTGACACTTCCGCGGCCTCGCTAAACCTTCCACGCATACTTTCTACAGACTTCATCCAATATGGGCAGCAAGGTGCCGGCATAGAGCATCCTAGCAGTGCCATACCGCCCGTCATGAGTGTATCAGCACCCATAAGGCGCCTTGCGCCCAGATGTACGTCCGGGCATTCCTCCAATTAGTTCGAACCAACCTAACAACCACCCAGGTCTCTACCAGAATCCCACCCCCCTCGCCGCTCGACTACAAACCCGCACAACCCTCGCAACCACTCGCCATGCCTCTTCCTCCTCCGACCACCCCGAATCAAACCCTATCCTCGATGAATACCGCCGCCAAAACCCCAATGCCGCCGTTCCAACGCCACAACAAGCTCCGCGCGCCGGCGACATCGCCCCCTCTTCCATTTTCGAAGACGACCGCCGCGCCCAAGCCCAAGCACAGAATGTAGCCGGAGACGACGGCGTCATCACAAAAGTCGGCGATAAGAAAATCCTCGACCCGAACAACATGCTCCGCGTGCTCGACCCAGACCCAAACGCCCGCGAGCGCTGGGAGCGCAAGAAGGTTATCCAGAGCATCACCAAGGGCGGTCGACTGTCGAAACCCGAGTTTCTTATGCAGACAGAGCGCGAGCACATGGCTAAGAGCGAGATGATGAAGACGAGTACCAAGAAGCTTGGCATGCTGGCGAGGCAGATCCAGGGCAAGACGCTCGACGAGGCCATTGTGCAGATGCGGTTCTCGAAGAAGAAGGTTGCGCAGGATGTCATGGCGCATTTGGAAGCTGCGCGGGACGAGGCGGTCGTCATGCGCGGAATGGGTTTGGGACAGGTCGGTGTTGAGGCTGAGGCTACGGATGCGCCGATTTTGAACAACGCTACGGCGGATGTGACTGGCACCCAGCCTGCGAAGGCTGTTGTTTCGCCTTCGAACCCGCTGGATATCCAGCTCAAGGACGGCAAGCGCCACACTGTTACGGATACCTCGAACATCTACATCGAACAGGCGTGGGTGGGCCGCGGACCTTACGGAAAGCTCCCTGATTTCCGCGCTCGCGGCAGAGTGTACATTATGCACACACCCTGGACGTCCCTGAGCGTTGTTCTCAAGGAAGAGGCCACACGAGTGAGGCAGTGGCGGGAGCGCGAGGAGAGGAGATTGAAGCAGAGGAAGGAGAAGGTTTGGGTTCCACTACCCGACAGGCCTGTGCAAGGTATCAGGGGCCAGTGGTACTCGTGGTAAAAGAACATCTGCGAGCGAGCGGCTGTTTGGCACGAGCATGTACAGACTACAGTGTTTTGAATTGGGGGGTATCATCATATCTTAGAGCCTTTTCTCGCTCTTCTGGTCAGAGCGTCCGACTTTTGTAAAAATAAAGCATATTTTCCATCGCACACCACACGGCATCTGTAGTCTCTTCAAATCATCTCCAACAACGCCCTCATCCTCTCCCCACCAGCCACCAAAAAACCCCACTCCTCCGCGCTCTTCCCAGCACCTTTCCTCCTCCCATCCCCACCAGCCTTCTCCTCCCTGATCCTAATCCCCTCCTCCACAGTCTCCCGGACACTGCCTCTGACATCCTCCCCAGCATTTGCCAAAACACCCTCCGTCCACAAAAGCCTCAGCAACCCCTCCACGCAGATCCCCACCCTCGCATTCTCGCCCACGCTCGTAAAGTTCGCAGCGAAAGGCGCAAAGTGCGACGCGAAGCGCTCGGCTGTGAGGGAGTTGGCGTTGGATACCGGGGCGGCGGAGGACAGGAGCGGGCGGAGAAGCATTTGGATTAGAGATGCGAGGGAGTTGGCGTCGATTGTTCTGCGTGAGCCTTGTGTTGGGAGAATGAAAAAGGAGAATATTGGGAGGGGAAGGGGCCGAAGGAATTCGGTGTAGAGGTCGAAGAGGTCTTCCGGGTCGAGGAAGAGGGAGGGTGAGAGGGAGGAGATAGTTGTTAGGAGGGCGAGGAGGCGGAGGCGGAGGTGCATGGATTCGGGGCCGCCGTGAGAACTGAGTGGAGAGGTTGATGTTGATGGTGTCGGTGATTGAGGGGTGCTCGGAGAGGCTGGCGAGCCTTGTCGGCTGAGGTTGGTGCTTGAGTGGCGGGTAGAGGTACGGCCTGATTTTTGTTGCGGGCCTGGAGTGGTGTTGGAGTCGGAGTCTGAGTCGAAGTAGTCGCCGAACTCGCCTTGATCCAGGTCGAGAGAGCGTTTGGCGCCTAATTTTATATCTTGCTTGGCTTTTGGTGGGAGGGTTTCGTTGGTGAAGATGAAAGGGAATTGGTTCAATGAGGTTTGAGTACCGTCTGCAAGGATAGCACGCATGATGCGGCGTTTGGAGTTGCGGCCTTGATCGACGAAAGGTGCAAGATAGTGCGCGAGGAGAGACTTGCCCAGCACTTCGTCTCTGTCTTCGGGCGATTCCCTCGCTTGACGATGTCTTGAGTCAAGGTCATCCTCCAGCACATCAAGCACAAACTCCAGCCAAAGTCTCCAGCGGTCCCAGCGGTTCCGGTGAGCCACAGAGCAATTGAATGCCCAGCCCACTACGGCCCAAAAGTCTTCTGCGTTCGCAAAGAGCGAGTCCTTCTGGGCGTAATGTGAACGGATGCGTCCCGGATCTTCATGTTCATCATCATCACTACTGATGTCACCTGAGTGTCGAGTGCGAGCTCGTTTTGAGCGTGAAGAGTCGCCTACGCGGAATTTTAAAGCTTTTGTCAGACCAGATGCATTGGCTGATGTAAGAGTGTTGACGTGGCGCAAGTATCGTAGAGCATCGTCTGCTGCAGTTTGTTTCTCTTCAGATGTTGTCCGGGTGGTCATGGAAGGGTGGACAATGAGTGTGGCAAGCAGGCTGAGATGTGGTGCCGGCGGCACAAATGCTGGTTTCAGAGTGCCATTGCCTGCTGTGATGGCGCTGGAGAGGAGTGGAATTGCTTGTGAGAAAAGTTGCTCCTCTAGACAAACTATGCAGTGGTCGAGTAGTTGGTGTGGTAGTGGCTGCACGTTGCGATATGATGGTGGCGGTCTTGGTGGTTCAAGTTGTGAGGATGTGGGCGCACTGCTCGGTATATCGGGATGTTTCATTTTCTCGAGTTTTCTGTTTGGTTGACTCTGTTGCAAGACTATCTTGAGAGCTATGTAGTTGTCGTCTTTCGATGCAGTCGGAAAGTCGCGTTCGTATGTTCAGATGTTACAACACGCGTCAGCCAAAAGTTTGCATGTTTAGTAGCTGTTACGGAGGCACTTTCTGGGATTTCTTGATATTTAGTGAAGTGTTCTCAACAGTAAACAACATACACAAACCTCTTGTCTTCTCACGGGGCATTACTGATTTCATGATGTTCTGCCACCCTCATGACATACAAGTGCATCTTTAAATTTCGTGCGGGAGGTCACAACTTTCGACCTTGGAATGGCAGCACTTAGTAAACACAACCTGGGCAAGGACAGGCGTCCTCAATACCGATAACAGTTCCCAATGATACGACAGGACTGCGGACGGACTGTGATCTCAGCCCAATTCGTTTGACAACGACAATATGCAAGCAACAAAAAACACCTTGCTGACCCAGCATGGCATCCACGCGCATTTCTGATGTCTACATAGATGGAGCATACGATAACCGAGGCAGAACATGATAATGGATGCTCTGGCGCGTCACATATCAGCAAGACAACACCTCCTGCAACAAGTTGATTGATGTTCAGCTTGATACTAATTTCGAGGACTCGGCGTATGCGTTTATGTTGGTGGTCAAGGGACATGGCGGTTGTCATGTGAGTGTAATCTTGAGAATACACCTCAAAACTATGCTGCTACTCATGTTTGTGAAATTTTTAGTCAACAACGTCTTGCTATTGTATGAGACTCGCAAGGTATAAAATTGTCATCATGACACCGCACGCAAACCTGTGGAATCTTGTTGTTTCAGCCACAGGATGATCATCCTTGTCGATGATCTCCCAATCTGATCGCTTTGTGTTTCCTGGAGCAGCTTCACAGGTGCAGGGGTTCAACGCGTATGCCGAGCAGAGATATCATTCTTTCTGCTCGAGGAAGAGACTTGAGTTATTTGGCATACTTCCCCTCCTCCGACGACAAGTGCTGTCAGTGATCTTGGGATCGACAGAGCCTTCTCATAGCAGTGGAGACAACGGCTTCCACAAATATTCTCTGTTGATTCCGAGGATGCACCATAAATCACCCAAACACGACCCTGACCACGTGCCGAGAGGCTTCGCTCCGACACACGCTAGCTGAGGAGAGCCGAAGCCGAGATCTTCTCGCTCGCTCCCTTATACGCAATAATATGTAATGTTTATATACGCCAGAAAGCTATAGTGCTTTGCAGTATTGCCCGGCATACACGCGACACCGTCCATCTAGTACATTGTCGGAGCACGTCTTCCTGCTGCGGTGTATGATACTGAGATCTCCCCTTTTTACTTTTTTCTTCTCTCTCATCTCTCAGAGGGGGCGGATTGAACGGTCGCGCGTGGCTCACGACTCACGTATCACCGCCTAACGCCAATAGTCGAGAGAGATCGTTTCACGCGCCGCCGACGCCCTCATACACGCCCGTGGTCCTGCGCGCACCCAAACGCGGCCGTACGGGATAAGAGGGGAGGTTGGCATATTCTCACGGTGAAGGTCGCTCTGCTCTGGGGAATATCTACGATCACAGACTTTTGCCCTGCATTATTGTATCGAGGGCTGGCTGAGCTGCATCGCCAAGAGTGACGCTCGCAGCTCTCCTCAGGCGCTCGCTGCAACCACTGTCACAGCTGCTGTGGCTTGCCGGCTGGCTTGGTGGCTCCATCAATTAGGGTTGTCTCGTCGTCGCAGCCTCTCGAGTCGCGAGCCTCCGCACTACACCAACATCCTGGTCTGGCGTGCCTCGACTGATTGCCGCCCTCGGGTCCACACCCCTGCTTGCTCGAGCTGCATGGAATATGTCGTCGCAGCATACCCGCATCCCGACGGCCTCCACCACCACCAGCTTCCATAACCACCACTACCGTTCGTTCCACTACCCTTCTGCCTCCAACGCCTCCATCCATTCGCGCGACCCCGTCTCGCCGCTCCTTCCCTCCTCCTCGCCTGTGTCTTGGGCTCCTCCTCGCTCCACTCCCGTCCACAACGATGCGTACGACCTAGCCAGTGCGAGCCCTCTTGTTTCGCCGATCATGTCGCGCTCACCCAGCGTCGCGGATTCGGACCGCTATTCGACCATCTCCAGCGTCACAGGCTACTGGCCCCAGAACCCGGACAATGTCTCGCCTGCCGCCGCCTACGTTGCGCCGTTCGGTGCCGTGCAAGTCGTCAATGAGCACCGCGCCGCCGTTCGTGCTAGACGCTCTTCCGATGCCAGCGTTGACGAGGACGACCACTTTGCGCAAAGCAAGGCTGAGGCCCAATTCTCACCCCAGGCATTGACTCTGATCAACCACTTTCTCGACCAATTGCTCTACAGCTTCCTGTCCACCGCGAAGTCGACAAATTTACACGCGCTCCGTCCTGCGGTTACGGAGGTGCTGAGGCATCGACTGGCCAAGGAGGCCGTTGCAAATGCAGACGAAGAGCTACAGGAGTTACTTGCCGGAGGAGAAGAAGACGAGGAAAGAAATGCACTTGCGCAAGTGTCGTCAAGAGACAACCGAAAATGGGATCTTGAGCTTGTGTGGAAGCGCACCCGTCTACGGGTCATGGTGTACATGCGCCTGGGTGAAATGGAAGACGACGACGAAGAACGTTTCGTCAAAGAACAAGAGCTGTTTTACGGGCGTGAGATGGATAGCCGTCGCTTTTCCTCCAGTTCCGGTCTTGTGAGCTGGTCTGCCGCCATTTTCCTTACTTCTGTCTTGGAATATGTCGCCGAACAATCGCTGCAAGCCGCTGGATCGGCTGCGTACGCGCGCGCACGTCGTCCGAGTGCGGCGAGATCGGACACGGCTACATCGAGACAAGTCAAGGTCGAGGACTTTGACGTCGAAAAATTAGCCCTGGATGCTCGTCTTGGAAGATTATGGAGGACATGGCGCAAGACGACGCGCAACGACAGGCAACGTCCCATGTCGCCCAGCCATCGCGGCGTACCTTCTATATCGAGTATCACAAGAGACAGAGCAGTCTCATTGTCAGCGTTGCGGCGTCCCAGCTCAGGTCACAACAGGGACGATTCGATAGCTGCGGAAGAGCAATATCGCGCTGTAAGGCAGCAATATATCCGGGGAATGGGTGGGCCCGGGTACGATTATCCTGAAACAGACTACCCGGAACACGTTCTGGCTTCAAATATTCCTCTACCCATGCGCGATGCGAAACGCGATATCGATGAAATTGAGGTGCCCGGCCTAGCAAAGAACTCCGAGGACGACACTGAAGAAGAAACTCGAGCATCGCAGGCAAGACGATACACCTACGCTTCGCCCACAAACGAGAAGTTTGCCGCGTCGACGCAGCAACAGGCTGAGCCAAAATCGACTTACTTCCCTGCTACTAGGCCAAACTTCGCGCTCGCGCGCCAGCGGTCTCAATCTATGCCCACGCAGCCGCGCACACCCAATCTCGAGATCCCAGGCTCGTTCCCGAGCATGCCTGAGAGCCCAGAGATTCCGCGTACGAATGTGATGCAGGAGGCGATGCCCGAACCTAAGGATAATGCGTTGGGCCTGCAAGACATTAATCACGAGCGTGAGGAATCGAAAGTGTTGTTGAATGATGTCGTTCAAACAGCGGACAACGGAGAAGCAGCGGTTCCCGAACGCAAGCATGCTGGCGAAAGTCCTGAACCCGTATCTCAGGTGGCTGGTCAAGAAACAAATTCCCCAAAGGCTGAGACGGCAGATGAGGAAGCTCGTAGCTCGGATCAACCTGCAGGATTGCTGACTGGCGTAGCTGCTGGCGCAACCGCAGTTGCTGGTGCGGCTCTCGCTGCGGCTGGTCTAAGCCACTACAAGGACCAGAATGGAGAAATTTCTCAGCATGAGGACTTTGACCAGCCGCAAAATCAGTCGAGTGAGAGCCCGAACGTAGTTCTGCCTCAACCGAGGGAGCGCTCTTCGAAGGAGATTGAGGACTTGGACAGTGACAAGAGCTTGGTAGATCTCAAGTACTACATCGACGATGACAGCAGACCACGCTCACAGGAAGGGTCCGCAGCACGTGCTGTCCCATCTGATGCACCTCCGCATGCAGACGATCAGAAGATGCTCTCAAACAATGGCTTAACCCCAGCTGGTGTAGTCAATACACACAGAGGAGAGCCAGTACCCGTTCAACAGGAGGCTTCACTAGACCGCGCGATCTCAACTAAACCCCAATATCCCAGCAACAACGGACCTTCTGACAGTAGGGAGGACCCTGTGGAAGTGTCAAGAATCGCAAACGCAGAGGAATCAGCGTCATCGCCGGAGTCCCGAAGAGATGGTGGACATAGCCGCCAGGACACCGCAACGATTGCGGCGCTGGAGGCTCCCGCATCGCCGTCTGAATCGAGCGAATATACTCGATCAGAACAGAAAGCAAGAGATATGCCAATGATCGGTACGCCGAAACTTTCGGAGAAGCCTGGTCGGCTTATCATCAATGGCGATTCACTGCCTAGCGAGAACAAATTGAGTCCCATCAAAGTAGACATCGCACAGGCATACCAGTCTCCAGCAGTGCCCAAATCGCCAAGGGAGTTTCTTGAAAGCCACGATCTCTCTTCAGATTCTGAAATGCCGAAGCCGTTGAGCAGAGACTATGCAGTCCAGTCTCCCAACGAACAGACTCGTGCTACCGCGCCCCGACCAGTCACTGCCGCTTCCTTGGCGTCTGAAAAAGAGGACCAGGCCAGAGATCTTAAAATGGTACAATCCGCAAGGGAGCAGACGAAGAATGAATCTCCCCGAAGTCGCGGCTCCAACAGTGATCATCAGAAGCAGAACTCCCGCGGTGAGGTCCAGGACCACCCAGCCATTCAGGGTATGGCGACTCCCAAGAGAGAGGTTTTTGCAGTTGCACGCCCTACCAGCGGAACGAATACGCCGCCAGTGGTCACAAGCGCCAGTATCCGTGGACCAGAAGATTTCGATAACTTCCTGCAAGGAGGCGATACGGTCAAGTACACTCTCACACCGGAGACTGTTCGCGATCAGCAACCGCGTCCAACAACCGACGATAGCAAGTCATTGAAACGAAATTCCCAAGCTGCGTCTTTGGCGAACGCATCTGGTCAAATCAGTGACGGTGTATCTAAGAAGTCGTCTCAGAGAAAGGAGTCGTCTGATGCGCGAAGCAGTAAGCATCAATCCAGAGCTAGCCGCAGTCAGTCTATCAAGGACATTACTGCAGTTAGCCCACAGCAGAACGTAGAGCCTCACCGCGAACGAAGGCGCTCAATCAGCAAACCTGCACCCAGGAACACCAGCACTCATCGTCGCAGCGGTTTGATGGCTCGTGAGCCGCAAGTTATGACTGCGTCAACGCGCGACTTCGCCGACTTCATTCGATCCACAGGTCCAGACCGTGAGCAGGAGGTCAAACGGATTCACACCAGCAGATCAGTTAATTCGCTTCATTCGATGCAGACAACCGGTCGGTCGCAGTCAGTAGGTGCTAGCAGTATGCAAAGCGAACGCGAAAGGACAAAGTCCATGACCCATTCGACCATGGTGGCAGAGAACATCCCTCCCGTGCCTAGAATGCCAGGAAGCGAATCATCGAGGGTCAGCAAGGGGCCGGCTCTTCAAGCAAGGAGTGCTACTGGTGCCGCAAGCGGAAACAAAGATCTCATCAACTTCATCCGCGACGGCCCGGAAGAAGAGGGCTCGCATCGCATCTCACGCTCCGTGGCGCCGTTCAGGAACACCATGGACTCGGACCAATTCGGCGAGATGGGCGGCGATTTCGCTTCGAGCACACCACCGGTCAAGCCCAGCACAGATGTGAATGGTATCAGCCCTGCACATGGCCGAAATACATCCAACACCCCGGCCCAACCACCTCCGTTCCAGCCAACACCAGTACACCGCACAACTTCCTCGACGAGCGAAAGCACACCTGCACCTCGTCATGCGGTTCTTCCAGAGCCCGAAGATGATATGACTCGCAAGCGCTACCGCAACAAAGACCCCTACGCGCTCCCATCCGACGATGAAGACGATGACGACGACGAAGAAGACTTCCTAACCGCTCTCCCACGCAAGAGCCAGCGCCCCAAAGAAGAATCTCTCGTGGACTTCCTGCGCAACAACGAGCCGCCCACCAACAACGCTCCACGCCCCATCAGCAGCGCAGCCGCAACTGCCAATCTCAACAAGGGACGCCAAAGCACCACAACTACGGACGCTTCCGCCACGCAACCACCCTCTAACCCCAGCCCACAACCACCCTCCAGCTTCTCCCCCTCGAATCTAAACTCGACCCCACGCGCTCCACCCCCTCTGCCTACAGTTCCCAAACTCGAAGCCCGCGGCGCCGGCGCTCCCCGCAAAGCCATCCCTCGAGGCAACGCTGGCGCACGTCTGGGCGCTTACGAGCAGAGCAACACGGGCGATCTGGCGGATTTCCTGCGTTCGAGTGGACCGACCGAGGAGCCTTGGCCTGCTGCGCCGAAGAGATTTGAGCCTCCGTCGTTGCCGGAAGCCGGATCGCCTTCGCCGCTGAAGAAGGAGAGGAAGAAGAGCTTCTTTTCGAGGTTTAGAAAAGAGAAGGTTTGAGGAAAATTACTGCTCTTCCGGAGCTTGAAAACTTTCATTGGACAGGGTGTTCCGTGATATTGGCTTGCTCTCTGCTTATTTTTGATTCCTGAGCGGGAAAAAGGCCATACTCGGCCTCGATATACAACGCCTCTGACAACGCGTGGGTACAATTTGAAGGACTCTTTCATCTCGTCTCAAATTTATGGCAAAGTAGGAGCCATGTTGGAAGACAAAAGATCTCTTCAGAGATACGAGGATCTTCTTGTACAAACTGGGCGTCGTTCCTGGCGCTCTATTTCCCTTACCTTTTTATTTTTTTCATCTCCTTTGGTCTTTGAGGGATGTTCGATTACATAACGTTGGCTTTTGACGATACTTTAGAGAGTCCTGTTTGCATATATCCCTTGTGTACATATCAGGCAGCAGGTCGAGAAAAGGGGTGGGGTGGAAGGTGGATGGATGGTGAGGCGGAAGTCGTTGCATATATTTGTATTAGTTCTTTGGTGGTAATGTCAATACAACCAAGTGTTTCGAGCAGTGAGAACGGACTTTCCAACATCTATTGAGTGTTCAATGAGTCGATTTCCCTTTCTCATTCATGGTGTCTGTCTTTCACCAAAATTACAAGAACAGTGCAACGGTATCCCCAGCCCCAAAAGCCAAAAATGACGATTTCAATGCCACCCATCTCCTCCAACCCCATCACCTCGTCAAACGGAATACCCATACCCCTCCCCAACCCCCTCATCAACAACATCCCACCCTTTCCCCTCCAGGTTCCGTCCGAAGAACATCACGCACTCCCACCCACTCGCAAACCTATAATGCAAGTCGAAACTCAAGTAACCCGCTCCTTGGTTCCGCGCCACCGTAGCACACTGCGCCGCCGCTTCGCAGACGAGGACTTTGGCGCGGATGGGCAGGGTGACGGGCGGGTTGGTGTTGCCGGGGTTGGAGTAGGAGAGTGTGCGGCCGCAGGTGCGCGAGTTGAGGGTGTAGTTTATTGTGTAGCCGGTTTGGGAGACGGTGGCGGGAATGATTGGGCAAGCGTTGGTGGGACTGGTGGGCGTTGATGTGGTTGTGAGGGTTGTGGTTATTGTGAGGGTTGTGGTTATTGTGAGGGCTGTTGGGGTTGAGAGGGAGGTTGTGCTGGTGCGTTCGAGGAGGGAGATGCGGGTTGTTGTTACAAGTTTTGTTGAGGGTAGGCTTCCTGGACAGAGGGGAAGGGATGTTGAGCGCGGAGGGATGTGGGGATTGCGGAAATGGTAGTAGAGGACTGATTGAGTCAGGGTTGCTGGGTTTGGGAGGTTGGTTGGGTCGGGGATGTCGCGTTTGGAGTTTGGGGATGTGCAGACGACTTCGGCTGCGAGAGTTCTAATCCGCTGTCAGAGTGTAGTTGTTTGAGAAACATCGATTGAGACTTACGCAGTGGCCGTTTCAGAGACGGTGGATGTGACTCCCGGAAGGAGACCGATCGTGGTTGTCAAGGTTCGGGTACTGCATGGAGCAAATGGATGAGCGACGTAGGTCGAGACCACAAATGCCAGAAGACTCACATAGTCTCATCTACCACGGCCGTGGAAGTGAAGATAGGATCCTGCCAACTGTCAGATGACACTACAGCTCCGACACAAGCAACAAGCCAAGTCAAGGTGGCCACGCAGACTTACCTGACACGAGGCAACAATATTACCTTGCTTGTTCTGAGGCGTGGCAGTAGCCAGGGCAGCAAGGCCGAAGCCTATGTACGTGGAGAATGGTCGCATAGAGTGTGCAAAGGTCTGAGGTGAACTTCAGGGGAACTTGGTTAAGATCGAGTTGTGTCTGCAAAAAGATTGGCTGTCAATGCTTTTATGTGCTGTTTCTATCCAAAAGAGATCTTGTACACACACGATCCGCTCCGATACTGAGAGTAGTCTGATGTGGACGTCACGCTATCAAATCCCTTGCGCGAGCTGCTTTGTCCTTGGATTTGGAGGCTTGGCGGGTGATGGAATGATCCAGGTTGTGGAAGCAAGCCATCCCTAAAGGCGCCTAAAGGCTTTCTACATATATAGGTTGGAGGTCTCAAGCCTTGTTCGTACAGTCGTGCTCGTATAGACGCCGTTTAACTTTGCAGCATTCAGCCTATTCGGTGCGCCTTAAGGTGGTTAAGCTTCGCGGCAGATGAACGTGTGACGCGCACCGAGAGAAGGCTTCCGACGGACGTGTGTTGCATGATCGAGTGTTTGTGAAGCATCCGACGTGCTTGCTTGCAAGCGAAGCACAAGGTTCAATTAGACACAGGGTCATCAGACTCCGACTCGTCGTTCAATCTCGTGGCGCCTTCCGGTGGGAATCGCGCGAAGAGCACCACTGTAAATGCTAGAAGTGCGGCAGCCTGGGAAACATGTCAGATAAAACTTCGCATCCAACAAATTGGGTCGTAGAACTGACCCCGTTGAGAGCAAAAGTGTAGTGTGGCTTGCCGATAGCCGCAAATGCAGAGAAGATCAGACCGAAGAGGCCAGCTAATACATGGTCAGCAAGTTGCGCTTAATAAACCAAGCGAGATGGTAGCTCACTTGTACTCAGCCTCGCCATCATCTCAACAAGACTAATCGCTCCGAGCGCATCAGCTCTATGCTGTGGCTCACACATCTGCAGGATCGTGCCCTTTGCTGAAGTGCCTGAACCTGCAGCGAGCGGAATGGCTACTGCTACAACGTACATTTGCCATCCCTGGTTCGTGAACGTAGCACCTGCAGTCAAGATACCATCCATGACCAGGGAAAGCTTAATGTAGAACAAGTCAAAGGCGTAGGTTTCGGTCTCTGCCGATGGCGGAGGTGGATCTATAGGCTCGGTTTCGTCGTTGTCGGCACCAGGTACTGAGGCAAGGTGAGCGGGGGATGATGGAAGATAGTCACTGCCTTTAAGATGGCTTGGTGCTGGTCTTTTCGACTTGTTGCGCTTGTCCAGCCAGTTGCGTCCACGCGATATGATCTCGGGAAATGCCAGAGTGAGGAACAGTCCTCGCACGAGGCAATTGACTGAGATCAGCCAGCCGTTCTCGTTGGGTGTGAACCCGAATGCATCCGTGGCATACATCTGCAGGAGCACAGGGATGTAACCGGTGGCGAAAACTCCAAGGAAGACACCAATGCCGACGAGCAGAGTTCCGTACTCGCGCTGCACCTTACCGTTAGGAAGGCGCCACTTCTGCGGGATGAATATCTTCAGCGGGTCGAAGAAAGCTTTGAAGGATGTCGATGCCTTAGCCTCAATTTCCTTGTTCAAGGGGACATGTGGGAGGAATATTGCGGCATATGCAACTGAGGCAAGGAAGAGCAGGACTGCAACTCGAAAAGGCGCGACGATGCCGAAGTGATCGCTGATGAGGCCTCCGAGAAGGAAACCTGCGGACGTGCCAAATAGTGAGCATCCAGTCAGACGTCCCAGCGCAGCCGTCCGCTCAGAAGGCTCGACTACTTCGGCTGCGAATGAGTTGCAGGCCAGTAGATAGCCAGCTGGTCCTCCGAGCACAGTAATCACCTGAGAGCACTGGATGATTGTGATGCCGAGGCCGAAGCCGGTCTGCACACCAATAGCCTGCACCACAAGACGGAGGGCAGGCAGGAGAATAGTGATCATGAGTGCCCTCTTAATGCCAACGACCTTGATCGTCCAGCCTGTGAAGAAAAGGTTAAGCACTCCAAACAACGTGGTCGACGCGCCAAGTAGGGCAACTGCCCTCGCGGTACCAGCTTCGATGTCATGTCTCTGGCAGCGTGGAAAGCCTAGCTCGGGTTCTGGATGGTGAAGATAGTATTCATCACAAGTCATAAGTCCAAAGACGTAGATGAGGCTGCAAAGTGTCAGCGATTGTCGTGGGCTTCGATGATTGTACAATCGAGGCTACCTAGGAGACTAGGACGTGCGGACTAACGGTACTTGGGTCACTCCGAATGAGAGGGAGACGAAGAATGCAGTCAGTAAGACTCGATATACGACCGACTTGGGCCATTTGCGCGGAGGAGTGGTTTTGGCATCTCGATTTTGCAAGAGAGGCGTAGATTCGTGTGCATCTGAGCCAGACACCGCCAGCGCCGGTTGCTTCGCCGAGTCTTGGAGAGCCATGTTGTGTATCCTCACTCAAGAGAGATGGGGAGGTTCACAAGGCGCGATGTCGCAAGAACATGGTATTGGAGGCGAGGCTAAACGATCGGCTAGCGTGTGAGGGAGAAAGAATCGCAAAAATACGAAATAATGGCTCAACCACGCTCACTTCGCCGCTGCGACCGACATGTGGTACCTCCGTACCTGGTATTCGGGCAAGTCAGGCAAATCAGATAGGCGCAGGCCAGACGAGCTTCCTATTGCATGCGCATGTGGCGGTGACAGGAAGATGTTACCATTGCGGGCGGCCGGGTACTCGGCTTCTGTGCTGGCTTGGGAGTGCGAGTGGGTCTTTTTCGTTGGTACAGCGATAACGAGAGATTGCGACATTCGATAGGCAGCGTGGTGTTGTTGATAGTTGGTACACTACTATACATCGCTGCTGTCGATTGCTGTCTGACCTGGAGACGACGACCGACATGCATCCAGCATAGCAGTGTATTTGTGGCTGCGAACATTAGAGTTGCCATATCTCTCTCTGTTATTTCCCGCATGCATGTGTCTCTCACGTGGCTGGCGTCTTCAGGGAAAGTGGGATGCTGAAACATGACGCACCGAAGTCGCGGGGCAACCACGCGAAATCTTTGGATCGTACACCATCCACTTACAACTGAACACATCTTACTAGACAAACACACCACATCCACACCTACAGACATGGCAGGCAAGAAAGCAGCAGGCGAGAACTCCAAGAAGGCTGCCGGCAACGCGAAGAAGGCCGAAGCCGCAGCAGGAAAGAAGGCTGTCGAGGACCAGAAAAAGGCCGCAGCAGAGGCAGCCGAGTGGAAGAAGGGCTCTAAGGATGACAGCAAAGCGTAAGCAGCATTCCAGTCTTTAGTCTTCAAAAGCTTCCAAGACACTAACACTTCTCTCAGCGCTGCGGCAGCAGAGAAGCAGGCCGAGGCAGCTCGCAAGAAGGCCGAGAAAGAGGCCCTTCTTAAGGAGGAAGAAGCCTCTCTCCCCAGCAAGCCCGGCAAGAAGCCTCCAGTCAAGAAGGCCCGCGGTCTCGACCTCTCTGGCCTCGACGGGCCCTCCAGCAAGAGCGTCCTCTCCACCCTCAACGCAACCGGCATCGACGACGCCCTCGACGCCCTAGACCTGACCAAGGGCAACAACGACAAGATCGACCGCCACCCCGAGCGCCGCTTCAAGGCTGCCTACACCGCTTTCGAGGCCCGCAGGCTGGACGAGATGAAGGACGAGAAGGGCTTGCGCAGGCAGCAGAAGATCGACCAGATCCGCAAGGAGTTCGAGAAGCACCCGGACAACCCGTTCAACCAGGTCCAGGGCACGTACAATATGAGCAAAGAGGAGATGGCCGAGCTGCGCGAGTCGGAGAGGCAGAAGCTCGAGTCGAGGCTGGGTGCTTGAAGAGACGAAGACTTGGCTTGACAAGATTTGGACATCCTTGGAAGGCCTCACGTCTGTATGCTGTACAGCTACTGAACACGGCCAGCGCCTGAGCTTCTTACGGCCTGCCATGTCGGCTGGAAGGAGCTAGGCAAGACCAGAGGTATATTGCACGAAGGACTAGACCAGCATAGACTAACGAAGTACCCACGAATCATGATAATGGTGGGCTACGACCTTGAGAGCTTAGCATTGTATCCTGGTGATTTTGGATCGAACCAGCAGCTTGAGATCCTTCAATTAGACAATCCGAGGCATAATATGAGCTCAGGCATCATCCCTTCCCTTACTTCAAATCGAAGTGTTCAAGCTAAAAGATTCATTGCAACGTATGCTGACTGTGATATAAGGTCAGTCTTCTTCGTATGAAATCTGTTACATTGCGCGGCAAACGCTTTCCTAAAAGCAGCGCATTTGGAAACGTATTGACGCTTGGCACGATTACGCGAGTGTTTGTATTATGGGAAGCTCGCCTATCCTCGCGCCTTGCACCATCGAAACGTCTCGCCACACGCCACTCTGCAGATCAACTGCAACAAAATGCCCCAAATACTGTCAGATCTGCCATCTGCGCTGGTCAAAGAGATCGTGTGCCATCTCGGACTTCGTGATCTCTGTAATACACGCCTCATCAACCGCGGCGCAGAGGCCGCTGCATCACAAGCGTACTTCGAGTCCTTCTTCGTCACCAAGACACTGCGACTTGACTGCGGTGCAGTCACAGGATTCCGCAAAATCACGCAACGCTCCCGTTTTGCTGCTTGTCTGCGAGACCTGATCTTGTGGGACTGCCGATTCAACCTGGCGATGTGGACTACGGGCCCGATGCCGAGAATGTGTTGTGCAACGCGTTCCAGAATCTTCAGAGGCAAACTGAGTATCCAGGCCTCCGGAGCATCAAAGTTAGCATAGACGACGACACTTGCGGTACGGACCTCAACGTACGCTTTACTGTAGGCGCTTCTGCTGTAAGCACAACGCTGAGCGCACTCGACGAGTCCGACCTCCAGGTCGAAATTCTCAACCTCCTCGCGGACGCCTCGCTGTGCAGCGTACCGTGCGACGTGTTCAAGGACCTGTTCGGATCAGCAGCCTCTTCTGTCCTCTGGTCTCGACTGAGCAAAGTATCGCTGAGCCTCGCAGGCCAACAACGAATGGAAACTGACTCGCAGGAGGACAACGCCAGCGACGAAAGTCAGTCTTACAGCGACAGCATACATTTGTCCGGGTTGAGAGATGATGGGACTACTGCCGCCAAGTTAAACGGTCCAGATGTCCGCTTCCATTTCTTTGGACAGTCCAGCTTCGCTAAATGGAGCTTTGTGCATGAGTCTTACGTCGTCAAGGTCCCCGAAGCTGTCAAAGACGAAGACATACCATTACTCGCAGCTATGGGTTGCGGCTATCAAACAGGTATTCTCAGGCCCTCACCTGGTACGAAAAGAAGTTGACGAGCTCATTCTCCATATACAGGAGCCGGTACCCTCGAGAACGTCTTGAAACCACCACCGGACAGCAGCATTGTTGTCTTTGGACTTGGAGCGGTTTGTCTGTCAGCGATCATGGCCGCGAAGTACTTGAATGTGCGGCAAATCATCGTCGTGGACATTTTTGACCACAAGCTCCCTCTGGCAAAAGAGTTAGAAGCGACAGACGTTGTTAACTCGACCAAGACAGAAGACCTTGTCCAGCTTATCAAGGACCTTACAGGCGGTGGTGGTATTGATTATGCCGTGGACTGCTCGGGTGTAACAGCTGTAATCGAAGCCATGTTGAGCATGCTGCGCATGCGCGGGACGGCAGCAACTGTGGGTGTTCCGCCAGCTGGTGCGAAGATCTCCATCGACCCTATGCAATACTTGCTAGGGAGTCAGGGATACAAAGGAGTTCGTGAGGGTGACTCAATCCTCCCGTC
This sequence comes from Graphiopsis chlorocephala, assembly GCA_022828445.1. NCBI lineage: Eukaryota > Fungi > Ascomycota > Dothideomycetes > Cladosporiales > Cladosporiaceae > Graphiopsis > Graphiopsis chlorocephala. The sequence goes on along the minus strand of JAIZZJ010000014.1, from coordinate 1,430,517 downwards.
TAAAATCCGCACCTATGTAATTTGCAGAAGGGAAAATTTTCCAGTGGAGAAGTTATGCAAGGTGTACCCGTACCAGGGTATCGAGAGAGCTTTGAAGGATTTGAAGGATGGCAAGGTAACAAAGCCCGTGATCAAGTGGTAGAGAAACCAGACAAGGTAACCGAAACCTTCCATCGGATGCAAGATCTTTTGGAAAGATGCCAACATGAAGTGTGAGCTTGTTGTTGTTCACAGAGTGACAGATGCGACTGGCTATCTTGTCGCTCGAATCGACTGAGGTCGCTGTGGGTGGATGTTGCGCGATACTCTTACCAACCGACTCATTTACCGAGCTTGCTTACAGTGTTGCATATAATAGCTTTGTATGCATACCCACATGCAAATCCGATACCTTTCGCCTGTGGCCAATGAAGTTGTCAACTCTGCTGATTGACCGATGGTGTGATGATATTGCGCCATTGCCGACGTCGGCTTGAGCTGGAATGCGACTGAAGTCTTTCGAGGACTGTCTATATTCTAACGATGCCCGTCATAAGTAAAACAAAGAAGAGTAAGAGCTGGCAGCTTCGAGCCGAGTCGAAGATTGTTTCTTGGATTATCAGCTTGCAAGCGGCCTTACCGCCAACCGCTTATGGAACATGGCCTCTCTGGAGAATGCTGACACACCCACATCGCAATATGTGAAAGAGATTCGGCTCAGTGTCTCCACTCCCGATGTGTCGAACAATGATTCAAATCTCTCAGATGCAAAGGCTTCGAAGCCTACAGGGCTCTGGATCCGGTTCATGACTTTTCTCCGCTGGTACCCCAAAGACATGCAACACGAAGAAAAGAGCTTGACGCTGAAGCTTGATCTGAGCATCTTGATCTTTGGCTGCTTATCTTTCTTCACTAAGTACTTGGATCAGCAGTCGATCACCAATGCCTACGTCAGGTAAGAGTATCGTTGTCCACTCCACGCGCAACGCTGACCGTATACAGTGGAATGAGAGAAGACCTTCACATCGTTGGCAACGAGCTGAACTACATCACGGCGACGTTTTGGGCATCTTACTGCACCTTCATGATTCCAGCCTGCTATTTTATGACACACTACCCAGCGAACGTCGTGCTTCCTACCCTGGAGATTGGTTGGGGTCTATCGACTTTCGGCCTTGCTTGGGCACAGAATGTAGAGACTCTGTACGCCATGCGCTTCTTGACTGGGATGTTCGAATGCTGTTCATTCACGGGAACGATTTATGTGATAGGATCATGGTACAAGCCCCAGGAAATTGGCCGACGGGTGTCGCTGTTCTTCATCGCGAGTCCTCTGGGTACCATGTTTGCGGGATACTTGTATGTTTACATCGAAAGCAAGATAGATTTGAGAAACATACTGATCCTAATACAGACAAGCAGCTGCTTACACGAACCTCAACGACGTCCACGGTCTCGCTGGCTGGAGGTATGTGGAAAGACAACAAGTTAGTTGACTCGCGCGCCGCTGACCGTGTCTTTTAGATGGCTTTTCATCGTCGATGCGATCATCACACTCCCAATCGCTTTAGTGTAAATGCTCCCTGACCTTCCTCACTGCAATTTGCTGACCAAGAGTAGTGGCTTCTTCGTTTTCCCCGACGTCCCTTCGCGAAAGAAACCTCGCTTCCTCAACGCCAGTGAGCACGCCCTCGCCCAACAACGTCTCGACGGCCTCACAGCGCCACCCCGAGCCAAACTCAGCCGCAGCATTTTCAAACGAGTCTTCTCCAGATGGCATTGGTATCTCTTCGTGCTGCAGTGGACTCTTATGGACCAGAACTTTGCGCCTTACTCCACGCCCTTCTCCCTGTACCTCAAGGCGAACAGCGACATCTACTCCGTGGTACGAATTAATACTCTTCCGACGGTTGCTACGGCTATTAGCATTGTGTCAGCTGTTTTGTCGGGTCTATTTGCGGACAAGACTGGAAGGTTCTGGATACCGGTTGTGGCTGTCACTCTGCCAGTCCTGGTTGGTATATCGATGCTCGTGGCGTGGGACGTAGGCGAGAACGGACGACTTGCGGCATTCATGCTTACTGGTTTCGAAGGAGGTCAGTATCGTCCATTCCACACCATGGCAGTTCACTGACTGATCGACCGTCCAGCTGTCTCACCAATGACAATGAGCTGGGCGTCCGTCATCATGGCAAACGACGCGGAAGAGCGTGCGGTCGTTATGGCGAGCATGAACGCTATCGGCCAGGCAATCGCCGCAGGTACGCAAGTGGTTCAGTGGCCAGCAACCAGCGCTCCTAATTTCCAGACTGGATTCCGAAGTGCTCTCGGCACCACCGTAGTGCAGCTCGTCATGGTCGCTGTCATACTGTACTTCAGTTCGAGAGACTTCAAGAAAAGAGGGGCACCTGGTAAAGTTAACGAAGCATGAACATGACACTCAGTATGTCCGTGGACGATCACAAGTGTTTGGACATCAATAGTTCATAAATCTACTAGCACAAACTAACGAATAATTAGTCAAGTAAGAAACTTGGTCATTGGGGATTGTGCAATGCTTGTCTTAATTTGTCCTTGCATTTCTTTAAATGTGCTGCAATTGACTCGATGGCGTAGTAGTATATCCTTCTTTGTCCATTCTAGCATGTACTGATACAGGTGTCTCAACGATGTGCAGTAGGTTTCTCCTGCTGCGGTCGTTCATGACCCTCTGAAGCTTCCCAAGCCTACTTTATACTGCACAACGCAAAAGCAGACCACACTCAGCGAAACACAAACGCCGCCCCAGGCACATGGCTCCCTCTCAGATCTCTCTCTCAGGCTCATTGTTCTCCCGTTCGCGCCTACGCCTCTCCCCAGCAGCGCTCGGTCGAGCTCTCTCTCTCTCTCTGCTCCGGGAAAACCTCCGGCCACTCGAAAGCCACACGCTCGTCCTCCCCCATTATAAGCTCAACAATATCCCGCACGCCCCTGATCAAGTGCCGACTCTTCGCAATCTGCACCTTCCTCATCTGCGACGCCCAGAGCAGGAGCTTGCTCTTCTGTGCTGAGCCCATGGCGTCGAAGCGAGCAGTGCCTTGACCACCGACGACGACGAGTCCGCCTGCGTTGTCGATAATCTCGGTTGCCGTGGAGGCCTCCTCGATCCACTGCAGAAGTTTCTCCAGGTCTTCGAGCTGCACTGCTGCTTCTTCTTTCCCTTCTCTCAAGGTCATCTTGTCCCACCAGTGTCTGCGGGGGACCATGAACCAGGCGTCGCGGAAAATGTCGTCGAGGGCGCGGATGCGCTGAATGGGGCAGGGAACTGCAGGTCTGCGGTCGTACTCGTAAGTCAGCTTGCACACATCAATGCCCCCGGTGTCGGTCTCGTCGCGGACATCGGGCTCGATGCAGTCGTAGGCAATGCCGAGAGGTTTGTACTTGACGTCTAGCTTGATGACTGATGGGTTGAGATCTTCGTACCAGCTAGCAGCTTTTGCAGGTCTTCAGCGGTTGGGTACACTTCCTTCCTCATCGTGGCGGTTGAGGACGGACGTTAATCGGGCGGGTGTGTGTAGGTGGTCTTGCTTGGTGCAGACCGGGTCCATGGTTTGTCTAACGTCCCTCCCTGGGTCACCGGACACCCTGCGTTGCCGGACACTTTCACTTGGATGCGTTCTTAACCACCATCCCGCACAGTTATACATGCAAAGCACACCTTACATCAATCTTTAGTCCTTTGTCTTTGCTGCAGAGTGCGTGCGGGGTCCTGATTTGCATTCAACAGCTTTCCAGCTGTCAATTTGACCTTACCGTCAACCGACACTCCAGCTTCTCCGAAGGGCTGCGAAAGATCCATCGCATGAGTCATGTCGAAGTCAGGCTTGTCAGATGCGCTGATGTACGGGGAGCACGATGTACTCGGTCTTGTGCCGTCAGGACAGGTTGGCGAGAAACGCGACATCAAACTACGAGCCAGACTGGCATTTGTGTACGATCGGCGTCCGCGCCTGCGCACGAGGCTTTGCGTGCGCGTTGACCGATGTCGCAAGACTGGCTGATTGTCATTCGCTCGGCAGGACCCATGACGCGAAGCTAGCTTTCCGTCGGCCCGTTTACCACATCGCGCTGTATCTTTGGTTTTGCTACATGTGCTCCAGCCCGTCTTGCTCTTATCTTACTGATGCTTGCAATCTTCTCAGCATGATGTCAAACTGAATGCAGACTGATCTGCTGCTGAGCAAGATCCAAAGAAGAGCGCTGGAGGAAATCGTCAACCATCTCATTTTGATGCTCAATACATTCACGCCATGAAAAGAATGGAGTTCAGCCAGCCTCGGCTGTCTGCAGCGCGTGGCTTGTTGAATGCATCCAGCGAAAGCGCCTAATGGCTGTAGGGATCAAATAAGCGCCTTGTATGCGTATGGCTGCAGCTGCTTATGGCCTATCCATATCGCGTTCTCGGCTGTCGCCTAATACCTCTCTCAGGATCTCGAAGGGCTTATTCATGACTGAAGAGCATTTCGCTTCCCGCACGTGTGTACCAAGATGAGCCGGACTCCGAACTCAGGAAGACGTGAGCGGTTTCGCAATGGTATCCGCAAGTTTTTCCCTTCTGCCGCCGTAGCTGAGCTGCCTACTACCAGGGTCTCTCTAGGTACGGCACGTAACAGCCAGGACTCCATTACGTCGAAAAACACGTCGTCGCTGCACATACCGACAAGCCGGCTATCATCCCGCACACCATCTCCCACACCTGAGCCCCGAGGATATACGAGAGGAACACAGGCAAGCGCGATAAGTTCGTCTTTGCCAGTTGACAGCGCGGCGCTATGCGTGGGAAGGCGCACTCAAGCACACGTGGTACAAGCAAGCACTATACTCGCGGACGCACTTGAAAAGCTGGACGAACAAGAACGAGACACTGTACGAGCGCTGCTCTCTTCAAGCACTTTTAAGATTGACGATGCGCTACAAGAAGCATACAACAAAGCCAAGGAGCTACAGGCGAGAAGCGCGATGAAGAGGTGGAGCTGGACGTATCGTGGACGCCAGGTATACATCCAGGACCAGGCCGATAAGCTCGTACGCTTCATCGACAAGTTCAAGTTGGTAGGAGATGCGGCAGCGAGCATCGACCCGGTTCACGCAGGATTGCCTTGGGCAGGTGTCCGGAGCATTCTCGAGGTATGCTAGCAAGATGTGCCCTCTCCTTTACGTTCTCAAGCTGACGGGACCTGTAAGCTCGCCCTTTCTGATAGCAATCTGCGAGGCGCCATAGCGACCGGTATGGAAGTGACTCTGTTCGCGAGCCATCGACTTCGATTGTACTCAGATATGCACGCTCGGCTTCCCGTCTCCTCGACCTCAGAGAATCTTTACCGAGCTCTGGTCAATCTATACGCGCGCGTGCTCGAGTTCCTGGCGCAAACTATTGATATCGAGCCAAGAAGCCCAGTCGTCAGGATAGCTCGGCAATTGTTGAGTTCCGACAGCATTCAACAGTTCGAGCAAGACTGCGATAACCTCTGTAGGAAAGCAGAACAAGAAGCGAGCATATGTGACAGGGAGATCGTGGCACAATGGAAGGATCGTCTAGAGGACAGCCTTAAGAGCTTGAAAGACATCCACGGCCTAACTACCAGCCTGTCTAGGGTGCATGAAAAGCTCGACTTGGCAAAGTTGACTTGCGCGAAGGATGCAACGTACGACTCCGCAGTCGACAGCGAGCTGGCCACTTGTCTTTCGGGCACCCGCACTGAGTTGCTCAAAGACGTTGACAAATGGGCCACGGACGTTGGCGGCGAGCGCATTTTCTGGTTGTGCGGCAAGGCGGGCACCGGCAAGTCCACCATTGCCCGGACCGTCGCACGAAAGCTCGACGACAACGGTCTCTTAGGTGCCAGCTTTTTCTTCAAGCGAGGTCACGCTGACCGAAGTCATGCGAAGCTAGTATTTCCAACAATTGCTAGGCAACTTGCAGACAAGTTCCACGAAGTCGCCCGTTCGGTTGCAGCAGCGCTAGATCGAGACTCTTTCGTCTGCAATAAACAGCTGAAGCCGCAATTCGACCAACTGTTGTCGCTGCCTTTCAAAGATGCGACTCAGCTGCTTACACCGTCGGCAGGCATCGTCCTTGTTGTGGACGCTCTTGACGAGTGTGAGAGTGGGGCTGACATCAAGACCATACTGTTACTGCTGTCCAGAGTAGAGGAGATCGTCTCCGTCCGACTCCGCATCTTCGTCACCAGCAGGCCTGAGTTGCCGATCGAACTAGGATTCAGAGACATGACTGGAAGTTTGCATCATGACGTCCGATTAGAGGAGGCACAGCAGACGACCATCGAGGGCGACATTCGTGCCTTTTATGTTGACGAATTTGGGAAGATCAGAGAGGACAGCAGGATGCGCGACGACGAACTGCCGATCGATTGGCCGGGAGACGAGATCGTGAATGTTCTGGTTCGGAGGGCGGTGCCTCTTTTCATCTTTGCTTTCACTATATCTCGTTTCCTCGCAGGCAATCCAAGAGACCGTCTGCGCCTGATAGTGGGTCAAAGTACAGAGAAGGCGCTCGGTGGTCTTGCGGATACCTACCTCCCTATACTCCGTCAAGCTTTGATATATGATAACAACGATCAACGCCAGACTCGCTTCCGAGATTTCCGGGAGATTGTCGGGTCTATCGTCCTCCTTCACGACCCATTGTCCGCTTTAGCACTCGAGGCGCTGCTCGGGATCGATGGTGGTGTCATAGGCAGAACACTACGACCGTTGGACGCAGTGCTGAACGTCCCAAGAACGACAGCCGGGAGGATAATTCGTGACAAGCCGATCACACTGTTCCATTTGTCCTTTCGCGACTTTCTCGTAAGTTCGAGCTGGAAGAACGGTCATCAGGTGTACGAGAACGATATTGGAATCAACGCGAAGGCAACACACAGCGCTCTCGGCAAGCACTGCATACGCTTACTCGGCTGCGGCCACCTCAAAGAGAATATCTGTGGTGTAACACAACCAGGAACGAGGAGAGCGGGTATGAAGGAGGCGACATTGCATGCTCGTTTACCCGAGGCTTTGAGATACGCATGTACCTTCTGGGTGCAGCACTTTACAGCCAGCGGAAGCAAGATTCATGACGATGGGCTTGTGCACCAATTCTTGAAGAAACATCTGCTGCACTGGATGGAAGCCTTGAGCTGGCTAGGGAGAGCCAGTGACGTCATCCATAACATTGACGCTTTAAGATCCATTGTCGATGTAAGTCACACCCTGGTATGCTGTAATCACGTAATCTACTGATGAGTGTTGTACAGCATGACGGAGGAAAGCAACTTTCGAGCATGCTAGACGATGCGAGCCGTTTTGCACTTCGCAATCGCTACATCATCGACGAAGCGCCATTACAGACCTACATGTCGGCGCTGCTGTTCGCGCCTTCGAAGAGTGTGGTCCGTCAGTTGTTCGGCGACGGCCTGAAACGTCACTTTAACGTGATGCCCGGAGTGACAGAGCGATGGGGCGCTGAGAGGCAGAAGCTCGAAGGGCACGACGACTGGGTTATGGCGGTAGCCTTCTCGCCGGACGGCAAGACGGTGGCGTCGGGGTCTTATGACAAGAAAATCAGGCTGTGGGACGCGGCGACGGGCGAGGAGAGGCAGAAGCTCGAAGGGCACGACTACTCGGTTAGCGCGGTGGCCTTTTCGCCGGACGGCAAGACGGTGGCGTCGGGGTCGGATGACAAGACGGTCAGGCTGTGGGACGCGGTAACGGGCGAGGAGACGCAGAAGCTCGACGGGCACGACAGGGGGGTCAGCGCGGTAGCCTTCTCGCCGGACGGCAAGATAGTAGCGTCGGGGTCTTATGACAAGACGGTCAGGCTGTGGGACGCGGCGACGGGCGAGGAGAGGCAGAAGCTCGAAGGGCACGACAGGGAGGTCAGCGCGGTGGCCTTCTCGCCGGACGGCAAGACGGTGGCGTCGGGGTCGAGGGACAAGACGGTCAGGCTGTGGGACGCGGCGACGGGCGAGGAGAGGCAGAAGCTCGAAGGGCACGACAGGGAGGTCAGCGCGGTAGCCTTCTCGCCGGACGGCAAGACGGTGGCGTCGGGGTCTTATGACAACACGGTTAGGCTGTGGGACGCGGCGACAGGCGAGGAGAGGCAGAAGCTCAAAGGGCACGACAACTCGGTCAGCGCGGTAGCCTTCTCGCCGGACGGCAAGACGGTGGCGTCGGGGTCTTATGACAAGACGGTCAGGCTGTGGGACGCGGCGACGGGCGAGGAGAGGCAGAAGCTCGAAGGGCACGACAGGGAGGTCAGCGCGGTGGCCTTCTCGCCGGACGGCAAGACGGTGGCGTCGGGGTCGAGGGACAAGACGGTCAGGCTGTGGGACGCAGCGACGGGCGAGGAGAGGCAGAAGCTCGAAGGGCACGACAGGGAGGTCAGCGCGGTAGCCTTCTCGCCAGACGGCAAGACGGTGGCGTCGGGGTCTTATGACAACACGGTTAGGCTGTGGGACGCGGCGACGGGCGAGGAGAGGCAGAAGCTCGACGGGCACGATAGTGGGGTCAGCGCGGTAGCCTTCTCGCCGGACGGCAAGACAGTAGCGTCGGGGTCTTATGACAAGACGGTCAGGCTGTGGGACGCGGCGACGGGCGAGGAGAGGCAGAAGCTCGAAGGGCACGATAGGGAGGTCAGCGTAGTAGCCTTCTCGCCGGACGGCAAGACGGTAGCGTCGGGGTCGGATGACAAGACGGTTAGGCTGTGGGACGCGGCGATGGGCGAGGAGAGGCAGAAGCTCGAAGGGCACGATAGGGGGGTCAACGCAGTAGCCTTCTCGCCAGACGGCAAGATAGTAGCGTCGGGGTCGGATGACAATACGGTCAGGCTATGGGATGCAGTGACGGGCGAGGAGAGGCAGAAGCTCGAAGGGCACGACGACTGGGTCAGCGCGGTGGCCTTCTCGCCGGACGGCAAGACGGTGGCGTCGGGGTCTTATGACAAGACGGTCAGGCTGTGGGACGCGGTAACGGGCGAGGAGACCCAGAAGCATCAAACCTCCAGAATCGTCTCGAGAATCGTATTTGCTGTCGATAGAAGCAGTCTAGATACGAACGTAGGGCAGCTAGAGCTCGGTATCACGCCTGCTGGACACCGACCATCTGTCACCGAACCTCGGTCTACCTTGCTACTAGAGGCCTCCTGGATCAAATATCGCGGTATCGACTTCCTCTGGCTGCCTCATGAGTATCGGGGAAATCATCACGACGCGCATGGTTCATCCCTTGTGATCGGTCAAGCGTCTGGGGCTATGTCCTTCCTTTCGTTCAAGTAACGCACCTGGTACGTATTCGAGGTCTGGTGATAATAACAGAATTTTTAACAACTGTATGTCAAATGATCGTTTGTCCGTTCAAACTGTACTATATTGTCACTTTGTCTTTCTAATTACTTGTGAGCATTCTCGCCTATGATCCCTTCGATGCACGTAACTCAGGTAGTGAAAACGCGAACTTAATTAGCGCTATCTAGGACTGCAACAGTAAGTTGCAGACTTCGGCCAGCTTCGTAGCAAGGTAGCGGAATGTGCAATCTCTTGTACTCTGCTGATTCTTCTTTGTGCTCTTAGTTTGACATGGCGACAAGTACTACTCTATAGCTCTTTAGACGAACCACCAGGTTCTAGCTAAGTCGAGCTGGGTGCTTTGTTAGGCGAGGACGCGAGTCTGCTGATGTGGGGTAAATCAGAAGAACGATCTCAAGAGTCTCAATATACACGAGAACCGCGTCATGATAGACGGGTTCTCGGGGCTCGCACCGTCCTATGCGGAACAGACCGATTGGATCAGAGTGTAGAACCAGCGCGATATCGGTCGATCTCCACGCAAAGCTGGTCATTTAGAAAAGCCAGCCTGCCGCATATTTCGATGTCGTATTTCTCGTCAACATCTCTCAACGGCAGAAAGATGGATGTGCCGTGATTTTCCCGCGGCAGCGTACTCCGAAAATCTAGTTTCAACCTCACACGTGCGATGGTGCATTTGCGCGTCGCGACAGAAGATAGAGCGTTGACAAACGGCAATATCAATCCGACGACTGGACGAAAGCATCACACAAATTAACACCCCGCATACGGCCTGCAGTAATGATAGGGAACTCAAGATTGATAGGAGCTGCATTTCGTGTGGATATCTGTGCGAGTCGATAGTAGAGGACAATCTCAGGCGTAGGTGTCCGGGCTCGCAGGGTGTCCGGCGGCCTAGGGATGGATGTTACGTGGAGGGTTGTTTATGAAGCATTCTTGGTGACGGGTGCAAGGCGGAATTGTCGTTAGTGAACACGACGCCTGTCTTCACGGTTGGAACAAAGGGCGAGTGCGTAAGTGCAGGTGCAGAGTCGCCAAAATTTAATGTGGATTGCACTACTGGGCGTGGATCAATGTAGATGAAACGATTTGGAACGATATTTTGCAGCCAAAGCATTAATTGACGGTGATATACATACTGTTCTGGGGATCTGGTCGCCTGCCACTATTAGATTTCAGTCTGTACCTGTAGAAATTCAGGAATGTAGGAGAATTTGGGACTTACGAGCATGCAGACAAGATCCTGCTCGTAGTTGCCATCGCATCGTCCTGCCAATTCTCCATGCGTTGAAACCAATTCATAGCCTTCGGGATACTGGTCATGGCCTCTCTACTCGGCAGGCCGTCGTATACGAACTTGTTCTCCGTAGACTTGCTCTTCGCCGTGGCCATGAGCTCGACTCCGTCAAGCAAGTCACCGAGAGGCCCAATCATACGGCCGACATGAGCCCGAGCGTTGTTGATATGCACAAAGGCCTGCTTGACCTCCCAGTGCGTCTTGCTAGTCTTGAGAATCGCCTCAGCTTGGTCACAAAGACGCAAGATGTCGTCTATGGGCTGGAACAAAGGGCCCTGGTGCTTCGGGGTCTTGGTGATCCAGTATTGGTTGTGAGCAGGAGCACATCTAGCGTCATGTGCGAACTTGGCTTTTTGCGAGAAGTCAAGACACCAGTACTTAGCACCGGTCTCAAGGTACATCTGCTTGCTGCCAGAACGGAGATAGCGAAGAGTGTTGCTGGACTCGATGGCACGATTGCGCCAGAAGCTTACACTCACCGGCTCTTGACACTTGGGGCAATTTTGCTGGCAGGCGACGTGGTGCTCACAGGCAATGTTGGCCAGGTCAGAATCTGCGTTTTGTGACAAAAACCAAAAGTCTTCTGTCGCGCTGTCGATGGTGTCCTTGGTTGACATGCAGGGTTCTGAACTTCCGACGAAGAAGTGGCCACAAGCCCAGGTGATGAGTGTGTTTGTCATCTTGATCGATTCTCCTCAGCGCCTGCGATGAGATGGTTGACGATAGAGATTGAACAGAAGAGATCGAGGCAGCGTCCAGGTACTATAAAACTCGAGCACTCGGTCAGAAGCAATGAGGATTGTCATCTCTTTGTTCGTCACAGACAAACCCATTCATAGTGGCAAGCGTTTCATTCTTCGAGGGTAGCAGTGTCTTTGTTCGTCGTCAAAGACAAAGAATATCTCGCAACAACATCATAGTGCCATGATCAATATCTACAGGCAACTCCTCGAGGAGAAGTATAACTGGATTGACTATCAGCAGATGTCTCATATCTCTTCCTCCATCACAATCGCTTGCTTTCCGGTGAAGTGGGCGACCTGCCACAGACCAAGCATCCCATTCCCAGCATCCTGCCACAGTGAAGGTAATGTTCGCTCTCGTCGCCTACTTCCACTCCACCAAGCCCAGGCAGAACGCCGCCCCGGGCACTAGCTCAATATGCACGACGCATCCAGCGGTTTCAACCCCGAAGGGCACAACAAAAAGCAAGACCCCAGCCTCGCCGTCCGACCACTCTTCGTCGTCGAGCCTCTTTTCGCCGAAGGCCGACAGCGCGAAGATGGCAAAGGGGACAGCTCAGGCATAGGACTACTTCTACATCGGCCAGTAAACGAGGTGGTCAAAGTTGAGGACATCATGTCTGCCATTGACGCCATGTTGCGAGAAATGGCGCTGGAGGGCTATGTCCTGCCAGTCGCTCAATCCGAGGTTGTGAAGATGCTGAAGGAGATTCGTAGTTCGGGTAGGTTGTCTCGGATGACGTCGCCACCAGCAGATAAATCTTGTGAAGCTCAAAAGTGAGTGAACTGCACTGTACTGTATTAGCCAGCGAGAGCATTGACGATGACCCAACCGGTCCAGTGATTTGTCGAGCATGCTTAGATCTTCTCGAATAGCGATAATACATGAATTGTGATCAGATCCAGATCATACTTGCATGAGTTTCCAGCTACAATCGTTTCAGGTTTCAAAGTTTCGTTCTGTATGCCTTTCACTGCTTTCACATGTCAGCACTCACTTCTGCCGCCACTGACTTTGCTCCTACCACACAGCTGACTTCCCTCTTCCACAGCAACCAATGCCAAAACACATCTCCGCCACAACTGCCTCTCCCTTCTCTCGAAGCGCGCATACCACACAGTGAACTCAATACTAAACATCAAAGCACACAGATCATCGCCGCACTCAATACCCACGACACAGTTACGGTGCGATACCCGCCGCCCAAGCGATCCTCGTAAGTCTGATCCGGCGAGAGTCTGAGAAGGCCACTAATTCACTTCCTAGGTCGCAATCAACACTCTACTTTCGTCTTCGCAGTCCTCAAAGACCACAACGCTCGATCAATATCCATGGACGCCTTGAACCAGACTGTCCTCGCCGCTCGCGACAACAGCATCGTCCCACGATCCTTGTCGAAAGCGCAAAGCTTTTACCTCATTCTCGTGGCCACGCCGTTTCTCATCGGCATCGTCTTCTGGGTACATGAACGAAGGATACAACCAAAGCTCGTAGTCGAGGTTCAAACTCTGGAGCTGTACTGGCTTCTCAGCGGCACAGCGAGCGGTACAGATCTCGGGATCAGACCGCGAGCCCATGTGATTTCGGGGACACTGTGCTGACATCAAACTTCTGTCTATAGGCCAGCCAGTACTACAAGCGACGTTCGAAACAGGTCGCGGAAGAGGAGGCCGCTGAGATGGTCCCCATTCAGAGGGGCCGGGTCGCGGCGTGGCAAGCCCGCATGCAAGTAAGGATCGAGGCTGACGAGGCCATGGCAATCGAGGCTCAGCGGCTCCATACTCTGAGGATTCTCGAGGGGAGGGCACCATGGTAACGGGCTCTCAGCGGTCTTGGTTTTGGCTGCGTGCTTTACTGCGGTGTGCGTGCTGGTCTTTGGACGCGGCTTTTGAGGAGATGGTTTTGGAGACGAGAGCTGCACTCAGAAGTTTTCCTGGAGCGGTTGGATGATGCCAAGGCTTGGGTGTAAAGAACCAGCAAAATTGGAATCCAGTGACCGTTTCACATTTTTCTACTTCTCAATGGATTCCAATTATGAAGAAAGCGTCAAAGTGTCTGGTATGCGTGCTCACTTGAAGTACCTGAGTGTTCTCGAGTATGTCCGGCGGACGAAGTGCAGTCGCCGCGGGAAAGCTTCCCAGGCAGTCTGTGCTCGCCGCAAGTGGAGCTGGCTGATTTTGTCTCCTCCTTCCTTGTCCGCACACCTCCGTCTCCTTCATCAACACCACATTTCCTTTTTGTTCTCCCACATCACAATGCCTCCTCCATCACTCCAGCCTCAGAGGCTGGCACAATCTTCATTATGCATCAGGTCGCAGGTCGTCCCTGCGTCGCGCTCCTTCCACACATCTCCACGCTCGCTGGAGGGCAACCTGGCCCCGAAGAAGCTCAAGCCAGGCAGATCAACGAAGCTACGGCGTGATATGGCTGAGTGGTTGGCCGGCCCTGGCTACAAGTTTCGAAGGCAGTTCCCGGGTAGCACAAACTATCTATCTGCATACAACGCAAATGGTGAGCTGCGCCGAAGGCAGTTCCGGAACAACGCTGAGGCTTCTAAAATCGACCCCGATGTGGAAGAACGTCGCGAAGCACAGATCCTCAAAGCTGAAGAAGAGGACGAGCTGGACGAGGCAGAGCGTCAAGCAAGAGCTGAAGGTCGTGCCGCCGCCAGAGAACTGCGTGCAGCCCAACTGAAACGTACACCGAAAGAAGGCGTCAACGACTTGCGTCCCTTTCCTCTGAACACGAGCTTCAGGAGTGAGGCAGTACTGTCAGAAGAATTCAGGGAGGAGCTCTACCGCCAGATCGTCCTCAAAAAGATGGATCTGCAAAGTATCTCCGCTGCATATGGCGTCGACATGCGCCGCGTCGCTGCTGTGGTTCGGTTAAAGACCGTGGAAAAGCAGTGGATTGAAGAAGTGAGTCTAACCATACACCCCTCCGCCCACCATCCCGTGCTGCTTCTATGATGATTATAATTTAAAATCGATTAGTCTTTAAGACAAAATACATGGTTACACAATATTAGCATGCGAGCCTCTCTGACCCTACAGCACACAATACACCTTGTCACTATCATGTCACTTTGGCGAGAACATTGTACTGACAATACATCACAGGGCAAAACTTTAGCCAAACCATATAATGATGCCGTCCTCGCTATGCTTCCCACCACACCCTTCCACGCCGTCGCTGGTACTCCCCACGAGAGCATCAACGATCTTCCAGTGCACTCTGCCACACGTCAACAGTTGTTCTACCCCACATCAGAGTCCCGGCAATTCACTCGTGAAGACGCCGCAAAAGCTTTCTCTCCCACGCTTCTCCCAGCCGACCAACGTATCCCACACCCACAGCTTGTCCAGCTGGAGCGCTGGAACGCTGAAGATATCAGCCGTCCTGAGCGTCTGCAGCGTTTCGCCGAGATGGAAGACAAAGAGACCGCTGCTGCTGAGGAGAAGGCACGCAAGCGAAGAGAATGGACGGAACGCACACAAAGAACCGTGCAAGGCCGTCGCTGGGACTTCCAGTTCCAAGACATCAGCGCAGATGCTGTTGGCAAGGATGGCCGCAGCAGCAAGGGCGTTGGTCACCGTTACGGTATGCCGCACACAGAGCGGAAGAGAGGCGAAGTCAAGATACCCACCAGCGTGGTTTGATATTGTCACACGGACTACCACGGCTTTTGTATTATGAAGGTTTAAGCGATGGGCGGCGTACATGGGCTGCGAGCGAAACGATACCACTGTTGCGATATGTATAACTATATTACTGTACCAACTACGAATGTGCGATGCTGTACAAGCATAATGCACTGTATTTTGAACAAGTGTTTCTTGGTATCATCATCATCATCATCACCATGATCATCATCATCATCATCATCATCACTATGAATACAAGTATAACCACCAGCTTACTGTCGTGTCAAATTGAGTTTCTGTACAGAGTCATATTATCAAATCTTCATTATTACCCCACTTGCTGCACCCCACGAAATTAATGCGATTGAGAAAGGCCAGCTCCAACTATTAACTTCTGCCACCACCTGACGACCCTGCGAGATCACAAGCCACGACCGCGGGTGAGTGTGTCTCTGTTTCACTCCCTCTCTCTCCCTCTCTTTCTCTCTCTCGCTCGATATATCACAATCCGCTGCTGTCATTACCTCTGGCCAAATCACTCGGCTGGCTACACCTAGAGCTCGAGTCCGGCACCTCACACACCTACCCAACGTCATGGCCTTCACCACCATCCTCGCCTACATCTTCGTTGGCGCCCCCGTCGCCATCTTCCTCCTCACCCAAGCCCTCTACATCCTCGCCAGCGCTCTCAAAAACCAGTTCATCGACTACTACGCCCGCTGCGCCGCCTCCTTCACCGCCCTCGTCCTCTGCGCAACCTACGGCACAATCGCATCTGCTCTGCTGAACGTCGTGGGCTATGGCGGCCTCGGACAATGGACCACGGCGCGCGCTTTCAAGTACACTATGCTGCTGTTCACGGGCGTGTGGTTTGAGATCGAGGACCCGGATGGTTTGCTGCAGGGCGAGACGTGGGAGAAGCTGAGGCCTGCGGTGCTGTTGGGCAATCATCAGACTGAGTTGGATGTTGCGGCGGTGGGGCATATCTTCCCGAGGTATTGTAGTGTGACGGCGAAGAAGAGTTTGATTTATGTGCCGCTTTTGGGGTGGTTCAGTAAGTCTTCCCAGCACGATAATTCATTCATCCCACTCGCAAGCACGGCCTTTGGCTAACAACAAACTCTCCACAGTGGCCCTAAGCAAGACTGTCTTCATCGAGCGCAAATCCCGCTCCCAAGCCGTCGCCGCCTTCGACAAAGCCGCCTCGCAAATGCACTCCAATCGCCAATCCGTCTACATCTTCCCCGAAGGCACGCGCAGCTACTACGATCACCCAGACCTCCTCCCCTTCAAAAAGGGTGCCTTCCACCTCGCCGTGCAAGCGCAAGTGCCCATCATCCCGATCGCGATCGCAAACTACAGCAATGTCCTAGATGTGCGGAGGAAATTGTTCAGGCCGGGGACGATTCCGGTCAGGGTTGCGAAGCCGATTTTGACGAAGGGGAAGGGGAAGGAGGATGTTGATGATTTGATTAAGGAGACGAGGGATGTTATGCTTGAGGAATTGAAGATTGCGACGAGGAAGGCGAGGAGCAAGGGTGTTGCGTTGGAGGAGGGGGAGAAGGTCAATGGGTCGGCGGGTAAGAGCTCGGGGGTTGAGCTGAATGTTGCTGGAGGGAAGGAGTTGTGAGCTCTCTGCTGGTTTTGTGAGGAGGAGAAGGGGGCGATGATCATGAATTGAACGTGTGCATACGCTTGGAAGAGATGAGGACTAAAATTGGTTTGTACAGGTTGTGGTTTGCCTCTGTTTCGCGAAGATGATAGAATGGCTAGCGACATAGATACCCTGGGAGCAAGTGTTTGAACAACAAATCAATTCGAGTCGAGCCGACACGACCAACACCCGAAGTAGGATGATATTTAGCGACTCCACGAATATTCAGCGAAGAAGATCGAGTACAGTATGTAGCCCTAGGGTCATCTGTCGGGACAGTACGTTACACCATCTCATCACTCATGGTTCTTCTGTCTCTGTTGAGGCACTTACCAAGCACCAGATACAAGACGACCAGAAAATGGCAACCGAGCTTCACATCCCTGCTTGATCGGTGCTTAAGCTCAAGCACAGCCAAGAGCGACCAGCTCATGCTAGCCAAGTGAGGCACACACATGCCTTATCTGGTCAGAAGTGCAAACCTTACTGCTGGTGTGTGGGAAGAGCATTTGTCCCATTCAGGAGGTAAGCAACTGAACACCGAGCGATTCGATTCGAACTGGCACAATCGAATGCTTTGGAGCAGTCGGGAGCAGGCAAGAGCACTTTTATACACAACTGTTCGGGAGCTACAAATCCTATACGCTGCAGCACGCCGCCAACCACCTCAACTAGTTACGTTTCGCTGCAGCGCAGCATACGAAGTAAAATCAACCTGCGCAACAGCGCCATGCCTCAAACCGTCCGGCGCCAATGACGGCTCGCAAGGCGTGTATGGCACAGAGAAATCTGTGGTGTAATAGCACTCGTATCCAGCTCCCGAGTAATTGTCGTCAAGAAGATAGTACTTCTGCGGATCCAGAATATCTTGGTACGACGCCGGGCCTTCCCTGACTTGGTCCACCGGCACCCCAACGCGCTTCCAGTCTCCAAACAGGCCGTTGTATGATCTCTCTAGGACCACGCGCTTCACTTCGTTGGTGTCACTGAGGTACCGGACGTAGGACTCACCGCCAAGGTACTGGATTTCTTGGTCGATAACTGTGGCGGTGGTGGAGGGGTTCCAGCGTTGGGGGGAAGTGAAGGTTGAGAAGTCGGAGGTGTGCGAGTAGAAGATGTAGGGGCCTTGGGAGGGGCCGGTGTGCGCTGTGTCGGACTCTTCGAAGATCACGGAGGACCAGAAGACGGCGTAGGAGGAGGTTTGGACGTCCCAGATTGCGGATGGGGCCCAGACCTTGTAAATTGTTAGCAGGGAGAGTTTTGGTGGGTTTGGTTTGTTGGGTGGTTCTGATTGGAAGACTCACGTAGCCTGCTGTTGGCGGCATCAGCTCGACCAAACGCTCACGAGACCAGGTCACGCCGTCTGCGGAGGATTCCCAGACGTAGATGCTCCTGGAGCCGGTCGCCTGCGCTGCGCCCCAATTGGTCTTGCCGATGTCCAGATCGGTGGCTAACACGATATACTGTGAGCAATGCCAGGTCAGTCTTGTGGGGTGTTTTGAGGAGCATTATAGAAGAAGCTTCCATCGCTTTACCTTTGACTTATCCTGTGCGCGGAAAATGTAAGGATCGCGAGCTCCGCCAGTCCCGGTTGTGGGAATCAGAGTCGCTTGGCCTCCATTGAGGACTTGGAAGGTGGATGGCTTGTCGGCTGGGGCTGTTAGGAAGAAGACGTGTGGGACGTCGCCTTTAAACGCTGCGAATAGGTATCCGGCTGCTGCAGACGGATCGCTCGGATTGCCTTGAGGAAGAGCATGTCCGAGGACACTAAGAACAAGCAGTACTGTGGTAGAGGCAATCATTGTGCTGGGTCTGAGAGCTCTTGAAGTGGTTTCCTCGATATTGAGGTTGAAGTTGCAGTTGATTGATACAAAAAGTCGCCTACTATATATATGTTCAAGCCGCGATATAACCATATCGGCAGAAAAGAATGTGGAGCCGACAGTGATACCACGCGCGAGGTCCCTGGCCTACTTTCTATCACCTCAGTACTATAAAACCAAGGACGCAACTAAGCGCACTTTAGCCGGCCCAAAAGACGATGGTTCGCAATACGAAGTGCGGCTGTGCTATTTGGTGCCATACTTCTGCTAACATAACCGCGGCATCTCGTAAAGAGAAGAACGCGGAGTGAAAGATGCAGATCACTGCCGAAGGATTACTAGTACCTAGACGCAGCACGCCATCACTCCATCACTCTGGAGGGGGCGTTGTGGGGGAGTAAAGTATGATTAAACTGTCTCGACTGTCTTGTCCTTCTTGTGCGTCGTATCGATCGAATGGATTCCGAAGTATTGCCTCATTTGTATTGCCTTGTTCGAGACCAAGCGCCCTCGGGAGGTATCATGGAATTGTAACGATTTGCAAGCTCAGAAATATCCTGACTGGTCTTGTGCAAGAAGTTACAATTTATAGATATTGTACGGAAAGGCTGTCAGTATTCGAAAGCGAACAAGATCGGTATTCGATGCTCGTGGCTAGGTTGCTCCAGCTGACATTGATCCGTCGAGATAAATGGACAATGAGTAAAATGGCTAGCGACCCTGCAGGATGACGGTGTGCGCAGTCCTCAAGTCCATCTACTCATCTCGTCGGTTGAGTGTGTTTGCCCTTCAGCACATCACTCACTCCTGCCACCCGCTGACTACGACATAACGGGATCAGCAGCATTAAGCAGCACTGCTCACAAAGCTCCAGTCCTGCTTCTTGAACCAATCGGCAACACTAGGCAGTTTAGGCGGGTGTTCCAGCTGCGGAGGTTAGTCAAGTTACGCATACGTGGAAGGCATTGGTCTGCACATACCTCACTTGGATGAATTACACTCGAATCATCCCTCGCCTCGTACCCGAAGTCATTGAAATATCCCCACATATCATCCACAACTTCCTGCAGAGCTGGAGGAAGCAACCCACTAGGTTCGCCAACAGGCAAAGCCACATACTCTGCCGGCAATCCAGTGGCTGCCGTAAAAGCGGCTACCATCTCGGTGAGGGTCATCCATTCGCGGTAAGCGATGAGGTGTTGGCCAGGTGCTGAGTCGATGAGGGCTTTGACAAGCGGGCCCGTATCTTCTTCTCCGACGATCAAGGGCATTTTCAAGTCTTTGTCGAGGTTGCTAACAAATTGAATGGTGCCGTTGACCTGTTATTGAAGGCAGATTAGCATATTGGGGCAGAACTGATGATGCTGTGTCTGCTTACGTTTCTCGGCATCGCCATCGGGTTCGAGGTGTAGTTGCTCGTGAACCAGCCAGCCTGGAAAATGCTCGTTTTCGCCCACAGCTCAGGATAAGTTTTCGCAGCATACTCCGCGGCCCTGGCCTTGAACTCGAAGTGATAGACGTGCTCGTACTTTCCCCCCAACCATTTGCTCGCGTTCTGTAGGCTCGAAGCACGAGTCGTTCCAGAGACGGGACCTGCGCTGCTGCGTCGAGGGCGTTCATCAGCTGTTTCTTCTCGATCTCCGCAGCCTGTAAGTACAACGACTTGCTCTGGTCGGGTCCTACATTGCTTGCCAGAGCACCAAGAGTACCCCAGTAGTCACTGACGATGAAGATGAGGTGAGCGCCGGCGAAAGCGGATTCAAGAGAGGACTTGTCCTCGAGGTCTGCGGCGACCATCTCGACGCCTTTTCTTGCGAGTGCTTTTGCTTTGTCGCTGGAAGTGTTGCGAGTCAACCTACGAATCTTGTATTGCGGATGTTCGAGGAAAGTCTTGATGACTGTGCCGCCCTGGTTGCCTGTGGCTCCCAGGACAGCGATGAATTTTTGCGAGGACATATTTGGGAGTACCGGAAAGGCGGAGATGGTAGAAGGATGCTGATGGATGCCATAGTTCAAGGATTTGCAAATGGTCTTTGTAGACCTTCTACGTTGACCTCCATATGTTCTCGCCATATCGCGCGGGCGAACTAATTGTCCGGTAAGTTGTATCGGAGTAACATTGTCGTGTGGCCAGCAGTACGACCGGGCATGTTGAAAAGCTAGCCCTGATAGCAGGTCTTCATACAAAAAGCCTCCGGCTTCTGTTACAACTCTCATGCCGCTGGACAGCAATTATGAGCGCCCCAGATGGATTACAAAGATGTTTAGGGCTAAATGCGCCACTCAAATTGGCTGGGAGGCATTGTTAGTACATAAAAGTGTGGCGCAATGAAATTATGGTGAAGACACACGCGCGTTTATTCTCCAAGAGGATTTCAATTGCCCGATTACACCCTCGAACTGGACTACTTGTAATCTCGGTGTATCTGCCGCTACATCTCTCAATCTTGGCACATGTGCCTGCACATCCTCGATCCCGTAGTTTCTGGTTTACAAGGTGTTTCCAGCAGTATTGCCAAAGTTTCCGATAGTGGTAGGCTGCTGGGCGCTCGCAGCACCCTTGCCCACCTTAGCCACGGGCTGGTTATTGTTGCTAACGATCGCCGGCGAGGACTCGTACATGTTCCTGACGCAGCTGCGGCCAAGCGCGGCCTTGCAAGACGCATCATCGGTCGTCGGCGCGTAGACGTAGCCAGTGTACTTCTCGACCGATGTTTTGACATTGCGGAAGACCGAGCCTTCGACTAGGGCCCACGCAGAAGCACCCTCGATGGCGTGACCGATGTTGTCATTCCAGAAGTTGTTGACCATGTGGACAACGGCGTTGCCTCCGAGCTTGGGCGAGCGGCCCTGGGTGTGGTGGATGTAGTTGTTCTTAAAGGTGATAGTGTCTTGGGCGCCGGTCAGGTACACGGCCCAGTAGTGGTAGGTGTCGCAGCTAGTGGACCACTTGGTCTGGCCGTCGATGAAGTTATTGGAGATCGTGATGCCGGTGTTTTTGGCGTTGCCGGTCACGATGTGCTGGCGTCCGATGAGAGATGTCTGTGCGGATTGTTAGCCATTTTACATACATTGGACGACCTCAAGGTAAGGGTCGATAGTTGACGTACGCGAATGTGATCGACCCAAACATTGGATGATCCGTCAAGGGTGATAGCATCGCCACCCCAAACGTACTGGGGGTTCAGATCTCTGATCTCGAGGTTCTGGATGATCACGTTGTTGGCGCCTCCGGCGACTCGGAGGCCTTTGCCCAGAAGGATACCATTTCTGCCAACACCCAGAACGGTCTTGTCGCTGGACACCATCAGGGGATTCTTGGCTGCTTTGTCGTAGGTCACTTGGGCCTTCGGTGCAGTTTTGGGGCACCAGTTGTTTGAGTTGATAGCCAGCTGACACGCGGGTCCAGTCCCATAAGGAGCACATCCTGTCTCTGTGGCTTTGCCTTCAGTGCCTCTGAAGTCGAATGTCTTGGTTATGATGATGTTCAGAGGGCCCTGTTGACGAAGGTAGTTGGTCAA
Organism: Graphiopsis chlorocephala; assembly: GCA_022828445.1. Taxonomy (NCBI): domain Eukaryota; kingdom Fungi; phylum Ascomycota; class Dothideomycetes; order Cladosporiales; family Cladosporiaceae; genus Graphiopsis; species Graphiopsis chlorocephala. Next base: position 1,408,511 of record JAIZZJ010000014.1, on the reverse strand, counting down.
CTCAGCGTTGGTCTTGGGCGTGACTGTTGGTCCCGACCCACCACCAGTGGCCTTTGAACCAAAGCCCTCTGGTCTGCCTCTGACAGCAGCGGCGTTGACAGTGGAGAGAATGGCTGCCAAGGCGCCGCCAAGTGTGATGCTGAGCTTCATGTTGTTGAAGTTCTGATGTGCGTGGTAAAGACGGTGTGATGAGTGGGATTGTGGATGGAAAGACTTGAAGATGCTGATGAGAGACTTGCAAGTGAGGCTCTTGCAGCAACTTATACCATCTCATGCTTCGGGCTTCGGGACATATCCTCGCGTGCAACATTCATCTTTGCTCAATGAGTCCAGTAGACTACAGTGGCCCCTCTCGGTTGTCGTCCGTGCAATCGTACCTGAACGCGCGCTGAAGACTCTTCGTCGAAGGTTTGATCTGTTCGGTTGCTGAACATGTGAGTGCATGCAAACCCTACGGGTCTAAGCCTCAAAACATCTGGCACGCATGGTGCGCCCTAAGCACCGGTGTTATAGCTTTGGAGTCGGTCCGCAATGTCACCATGGAGCCGCAGGTGGATCTTGATCCTTCGAGCTCAGATTAAGCTTCGCATCGCGTCCTTTGTCGCAGAGCCGCAGTATCTCGGTTTTCATATTGCGACGTACTACTTGCCTGTCTGAGAAGATGCATCCCATACCACGGAGCACGAGAAACAGCTGAACGGCTGGTACGATGCAAAAGAGACATTGTGAAAATCCGGGGCTCATGAGATGCGCCGCGAGAGAAACTGACAGTCTCGATAATGGTTTGACATCGCAAGCGACCACTTGAGATCTCGGATGAATATTTCTTGTGGAAGGTTCGGAGCCAGATGAGACCGTACCACTAGTAAGCAACCACAAGGAATAGATCGACATGGAAGGAATCTGAGAAGATCAACGGATGTTGCCGCAAGACATTTTTGAGTTCGCATTAGGAGAAACGAGTTGCAGTGTTTTGCACGCGGCTCCACGTAGATCGACTGTCACTTCAGCCTGTTCTTTCTCTGGAAAGTCTGTTGTAGGCGTGTAACACAGCATTGCCGGGTTGCTCTCGGTCTGCACGGGGAGGAGTCCGAGCAGTGTACTGAAATCTACGCCTTGAGAACATGAACTACGCATCGAGGTTCGAAAAATCATTGATGGATTCCAAGAAACCGCATCTAATGTCTTCAGGCGAGCAAGATCGCCGTCTCTCACGTGATTGACCTTTGCATGTCTCACTTGCGCTTGTAGTCGGCTCCCAGCCTGCGCTAATGCGCAACATTCCGTCGACCACGCCTCCTGATGATCACTACGCGAGCAGAATGCCCTAGACGACCTTGAGGGATAGTTGCAGGCACACAGGCACCATCCGAGTCTGTGATCAAATGATGTAGTATTGACACTGACACTCGCGAACTTAATTCAAGTGTTAAGGTCGAAGAGATTGACATTCATTAAACTCGTACACCACACGAGGAAGTCATGAAGGACTCTCTTGGTGAGCTCGATCGCTGATGCCAAGGATTTGCCGTGACTGGCGAGACTTCACAAACACTTTTCGGAAGTTGTAGCTTTCATCATCCCTTCTTAAAATTACGCCAAGCACGCGTCTGTCTGTTAGTATTGTGCATAGTCATTGTCATTCTAGAAGAACATACATGCAAGTTACGTGTAATGCACATTTGCACAGCATGCCGATACATGCACATGCGATGGTTGGGGTTGTGATACCAACCCTAACGAGAAAAACATACATGTATATCAAGCCTTTCCAATTAGTATTGCGTATTGTGCAGGCGTGAGCGCGAGACTCGCGATGATGAGAGCTCATATGTTGGGGTTGAAGCGATGAAGAAGCAGGCTGCAAAGCATATCAATGTTATTGAATGCTATAGCCAAGCTGAGTGGAGTTGAGATGGCAAGATATGATGGAAACAAGTCTCCACGAGAACTTCGTTGATGACTGCAAACTAGAGGGGTACATGACAGGAATTCCAGCAAGCTGGTATAATTAATTTTTACTCGTCCTCTTCCTGTATCTTCTTGATCACATCCAATGCTCGTTCATATGTCCACATCGTAATCGCGCTCGCCGGCGCCGCCTTGACCAAACTCACGCTTAGCCCTCTGTACAGACCAATCGTTCCTTCTTTCCTCATAATCATCTTCAACGTCCCAACCACGCCACGGTCATAAACTGGCGTTTTGTGTCCACCGACGTACTTGTGCCTCGAGGGACCTTGGACTTGCAGTCTCTTCCTCACAGTATCCAACGGGAAGACCATGCTTTTCGAAAGCACACTGGCTGTGACGCCGGCCACGGCATCTCCTGAGCCAAAAGGAAGCGAGACACCCGCAAGTGCTGGCTTCAGACCTTCGTAGAATGCGAAGAAGAGGCCCATGTAAGGCACAATCTGTCCAATTCCTGCGCCGAGACCGCGGAAATAGCCTCCGAATCCTTCATTGCGCTTGATGTCGCGGATGCTGGAAAGGAGACCCTCGTAGACCTTCTCGGTCCCTTGAGCGGCGAAACGCGTGCGCAGAAGATCCAATGGATATGTCACAGTGGTGGCAGCGGTTCCAGCCAAAGCTCCTGCAACGAAAGACTTTGCTGCGCCAGGTATGGCCCATCTCTTTTCGCCGTTCTTGTCGGTGTTTAAGGCATCTATCGCCTGTGTCGCACTCCTGTAGGCAAGGAATTGGGCAGCACCATAGCTAAGGTATAGACCCTCGGCTGGTATGTTTCCCTTCCAGAAGCCGGTTATGCCTTCATGGTAGAGAATGTTGCGCGCAACTTGCAAAACACCCAATGGCTTGCGGAAAGGGGTATTCGCGGCTAGCGGATCGGCGAGGGAGTGGTACTGCAGCTGAAGGCGGATTTTGAGTACATCGAGAGGCGCAATGCAAAACCGAGAGACCAGGCCTGCTACTGCACCGGCGACAACAACTTGTGAGCGAGTTCCCTTGGGAATGTTAGTGGAGTACTTGATTGCAGATCTTCTTGTTGAGTAGCATACCTCATCGCGGAGAGGCTCTGCGGCAGGAGACATCCATCAGTCACCGGCCTGGAGTGCGTGAAAGTCACAGAAAGTGTTTGTGAATGGGAGATTTTGGGTGAGCTACAATAGAAGCTCACATTTGTTTGCAGAGCCGCAGCAGGAACAATTGAGCTTGATGCTAATTTGAGATTAGGGTCAGGGTTCGCACCTGCTTCCGATGAGCCGAGGCCTGACTTTCGAACGCCGACGCGGTCTCCACTTCATGCATGCCACGACATAAACATTGAAATGACATTCAGGCTGGTGGGAGTACGGTTTGTACATGCTCATGTATGACTAACACGAAACGATGTTTGCATCACAAAGAACTCCCGCTCGCTTGATATATCCAGCACGGCCGATCAAGCTTGGTGTTAATCATGTTCGACTTTCTAGCACACGGGCACCACGAATCAGATACCACGACCATAGGAAAGCGAAGACGGTGAACTTCCACGATGAACAGCCACAGGATCCGCTTCGATCAGAGCGCCAACAAAGTCCCTTCCAGCGTCAGACAACAGGACGACTACGACCCAGAGGCAGCTTTGCGCGCCTTATTGGGAAAGTCCCACAAGACGAGTCAGACTATGTTGTGCCTGTCATGACTCTTCGAGACATGTGCACATGTCCTCGATGCGTCGATCCATCCACACGTCAGAAGCTCTTCTCGACTGTCGAAATTCCGCCAAACATTACTTTGAGAACTGTCACCGAGTTGCCTGATGGCGTCGAGATCGAATGGGGCAATGACCTCCCAGGATTCGACGAGTCACACAAGAGTGTCTTTAACAAAGACATTTTCAATGCGATGGCTGCCAGCGGCTCTTCCAGGATGCTGCCTTCGCTTCCAACTCGTAGACTCTGGACGGACTCGCAGTTCCGCAAGGAAGTCCCGGACCTCACCTACAAAGCGTACATGGAGGACGACAAGATCCTCCACAAGGCTCTTCAACAACTTCACTCACATGGCTTGCTCTTCCTCAAAGATGTCCCCGAGTCTCCCGACTCTGTGTCGCGCATTGTGCAGCGCATTGGACCTCTCAAGAATACCTTCTATGGCGAAACTTGGGACGTACGTTCTGTCCCTGAAGCAAAGAACGTCGCCTATACCAGCCAAGATTTGGGATTCCACATGGATCTCATGTATATGGAACAGCCACCACATCTACAATTCCTCCACTGTATTCGCTCCTCCGCCGCCGGTGGCGCAAGCCTCTTCACCGACAGTTTCAAAGCGGTTTCAGAGCTGCTGCAATCAGATGAAGACGCATTTTGCGAGCTGGAGAAGCGCCTCATAACATTCCACTACGATCATATGGATTCTCACTACTACCAACAGTCCCGCCCACTGATAGAGCTTGCACCACTGAGCTTCGGTGGCACTAACTTCACTACCTACAAGGCCTTCCGATCGTTGGCGACTCGCAAGAGCGTCGACCCGCGTTTGCAAGACATGTTCAGACTCGAAGACTACCTAGAAGCCGTTTCATGGGCTCCACCTTTCCAGGCACCTTTCCAAACGGCCAATTCCCACTTGTACGAACCATGGAAGAGTCTGACCACGCAGATGGAGGACCATCTGCGCCATTGGCATCCGGCTGCACGAAAATTCAACGATATCATCCACAAGAAGGAAAACATCCATGAGCGCATGATGAAACCGGGCGAGTGTGTACTGTTCGACAATAGAAGAGTTTTGCACGCTCGGAAGGCATTTGAGGTTGCTGATGCAGGCAAGGAGAGATGGTTGCGGGGCGCGTATTTGGACAAAGACCCATTCTTGAGCAAACTGAGGGTCTTGATGCATAGATTTGAGAAAGAGCAAAGAGAGGCAGATTCGCAGCCCAGTGAGGAGGAATACCAGGGAGCAGCGGCGCAAGGTGCATGAGAAGGCGATCGGTCTAAGGCAGTCTCTCAATCCCCAACCACCTTCTCTCCATTCCGCGTGCTGCGGCGTATGCTTTCCCTTCGTAAGTCCTCCAGGTAGAGTCACTGAGTCTAGACCCATTCACACCTCACTCATACAGCAGCGTTACATGTAGCGTTGCGGGACTTGCCGATGTTGACGTTATTGTCGCCATTTGATATGCAAACGGCGGTTTTTCTCCCCCATTCGATGGATAAGGCGCTTCAACACCGTCTCCTGACGTCGCTTTCTTTACCAACCAGCGTGAATCAACGGGTTGTGATTAAAGGCACTATCCGCAACCTACAAGAGGTTGAGCACCTGAAGCAATGGATGAGCCCTAGTGTGGAGTGCGTTGAGGCCATCTTCACTTCAGAAATGGGAACTTGCATCATGGTCATGAATCTCGCCAACTCGACCATCGAGCACGATGAATTGGACTTTGTGGTTGGCCTCCAATGCTTGGTCTACCACCGCCTTAAATCGCTCATTCATGAGCTTAACATATACCCGTGGGCCGCAAGCAGTTGCCCCAAGATTCTCGAGATACTGGAGATATCCCTGTTCGAAACTGCGACCAACATTGCATGTGGTTTCTTGAAGACGCACGACTTTGACTTATTCAACCTCTGGTTCGAACGCGCTCACAATGCAATTGATGCACTTTGTGCGCGGCTTGGCCCCAGCTGGGCCATTCTTCGGGAGATCACGGCCCACTACTTGAGTCTTCACCTCTGGCACACACTCTACATCTGCAATACCGCCGGGCATACTGTCAAGCACGCGATGCAACGCCTTCAGGGTGTCGAGAAGACCGCACGCCAACAACATGACCTCGACATGCTCAAGCGTTACCCCGACCAAGAAGCAGTCCTCTCAGAGGAAGTCTTGCCTTTCGACCAATGCAGTATCTCTCCTCTGCCACTCTCAACCGTGTCGTTCCACAAACTTTCGAAGGCCTCACGCAAAAAATGAAGCGCATGGGATGGTACAACATCGAACGCATCAGGAACTTGGACAAGAACACCAAGAAGGCCATCAATGCCTTGCAGAAAAAGCATGGGCTTCAAGTGACGGACTTCGACCTGCTCCATGTTGATTTCGACCAGGCGAACAAGGCGGATAGGGCGGATAGGGCCTGAGACATGATGTTTTCGAGCGTGTGCAATGAGGTCGTGGCTTCGATCTGCTTTCGTCGATAGGATCCTGCAGATAATATCAGCGGCATACCACAGATGCAGTAATGGAATTCTGAGCATGCTGAGAGACCAACAAATCTGGAGCACAGAACATCGATTAACAACACATCGAAAACATCAACAGTTACGGTTCGCATGGAGCATGAATGGCGGACACGGAACTCTGAACACATCCAAGAAGGTCAGAGAGTTGCGTTTCGCATGGATTGGACATGGCAGATACAGGATTTTGCAATCGTAAGTGTTTTGTGAAAGAAACTAACGCCTTGATGAGAAGATTGCACGATCATGTGTATGACCCAAAAAAACAAAGTAGCCAGCATCAAATACAAAAATGTTAACACCACAAGTCACTGCTTCGCAACCCTCATGACCCCAATAACAACCTGTGAAATCATAGTCACCGTCTTCAGCAGCTCCATCACCACCAGCTTATAAGCAATACAAGCAAAAAGCCTCGTAGCGCGATCCGTATGCCACCGCAGAGCCTGCCTGCGCAAGATCCGACGACTGGAATCCCCAGGTTGGCAGCGGAAGAAAGCCCTGACGTCTCCCTCGCAGCAAGACTCAAACGAGCCGGCTTTCGTGGGCCAGATCTGGCTTGTGCGGATGTCGGTGTCGACGTGCGTATTGATGCGAGTTATCTCGGACCAAGCTGCTTCGTAGCGGAGCCAGGCTATTTCCCAAGAGAGGATGCTGGATTGCTGCTGCTGCTTCTTTTCTTTGGCCTGGCGTTCGCGGGCGAGACGGGCTTTTTCGGCTTGCTCTTCTTCTTTCCTGAGGCGCTCTGCTTCTGCCTGGGCTTTTGCTTTTGCTTCTGTTTCGCGCTGGGCTTGTCGCTGTGCTTCTTCACGTTTGGCTCGTTCTGCTCGTTCACAACGGAACTGCTCGCGTACAGCCTCTCTCGTGCGCTGAGCTACGAGTGAGTCTGCTTCTTGACGGGCTTGCTCGGCATTGCGAAGATTTTCTTCTCCGCCTCTGCACTCGCGGGTGGTGCTGGAGAGATTGAGTTCACTGCCTGGTCGTCGGTTCTCTTGTGGTTGGCGTGTTTGACTGATCAAAGTTGATCGAACGACGCGATCTCGAAGAGATTTCCGCTGTCGCTGAAGGAGCCCCTCGAATTCGCGCTGGAGACTCTCGAGCTCATCGAATCTCCGTCTGAGTTCTTGTGTGTTGTCGGTGCCGTTGCGCGGAGGTATACCATAATCGTCGTTGTCGTCATCGCGGTCGTCGCTGCTGCTGCTCGTGCTGCTGGCTCCATCATCGCTGTCTCCGTCATCATCGTCGCTTGTATCGCTACCCCGACCATCTTCATCATCGCGATGCCTCTGAACCATGCCGAACCACCTGTCCGACACACTCATGGCTTGGTTCTGATGGTATCTGCGACAAAGAGTGTACTCTGCGAGATCGTATAGCATTTCCTTGAGATCAGCATCATTGACCCCAGGACGAACAACCTGTCTCATCATTTCCTTCGCCGCCTGGACATTGTGGTACGCTATCGGATTCCGACATCGTCTCCCACAATATGGCGCGTAGCCCACGCAGGTGATGGACATTTTGTCTGAGTTCACTAGTTGAAATAGTTCCATGGGGTCCCAGGAGGCGAGAGTGGATGTTGAGCTGACAGACATGATTGAAGTGAGATACTACTTTGAAAGTGATGAGTAGAAGCACACTGCTCGAGTCGGTGGATGCCTTATAAGTACGGGTTTGGGTCACCTTGCCAGGCACCAGAGCTCTCGCACTACCTACATCGCGTACGCAGGAGAGCTGCTCAGCCTCAGGCGGCTTGGTTGCTGTATTGCTGTACGCCGCAGAAGTGCTTTTGCTGCGGTTTCGAGCTGTGTGAGGGAAAGACTTTCGTGTGCTACGCTGCGCTGTCTTTTGTGAGACAGGACATATGTAGGAGACAAGGAGACAGTACTGGTTGTCTTGATCTGTGCAGATGCAACATCTCACACTTTAAGCATTGTGAGCAAAATGCGACGGAAGCCTATCGTCTAAGCGAGGAAGCTGCGCTGGGCTTTCTGTAAGCGCCGTCTGGTGCTGTGCCGCAATCTGTATCGTATGAGCTTGGTGGTCTATGAATAACTCTGCAAATTCTAGCGCTCGTCAGTGAACATACCACGGGACCTTGAAGACGTGTGGCATTTTGGTCATGTGTTGCGCGAATTATCTTGAGTCTTAGTAGTATGCTCAATTTAGGAAACATATTTTGCAAGATCAGCCACCGCGAAGAGTGAGCATGAGACATCGACTGGTCTCGAAACCATCAGAGCTGTCTTGTGTCGTTTTGGACGGTCCCATGTGCATGTCCTGCGACGCACGAGGCCGCGCGGGAGCCTACGTCTACACCTCTACTGAACAAACCGTCAGAACACTCCCCAAGAACATCTTCTCCCCTCAGCTGTAGCACCACGCACGCGACTGGGAGAGCCATCCATGACATGCGTGCGACGCGCTCGCGGGTGCGGTCACGCTCTCCAGCCAGGCGTGTCGGGAGGAGAGGATTTCAGAATTCCGGGCCTCAACAAATATATAGTGCTGGCGCAAAATTGGCGGCGGAGGTACCCGAACCAACCACGCAGCGAGCCGTAATTGTCGACAAGTTGTCCTGCCTCTTGACATCTTGGAGACAAATCGTTGGGGCAAATGAGTCGAGATCCGCTTACTAACACTACAGCTCTATCAGCTTACACTTATGCAATGACCTATGGCCACCAACCCCAAATCTCTCGCCATCTAGCTGCGCTTAGCAGTCTTGCCAGTGAAATCCCAGTTGTTAAGATACCCACAACCCGCACTCAAGTAACTCGCAAAAGTCAACCACCCCAAATACGGCACAAGCGCATAACCCGCAGTCTCATCGACCTGGCCCCAAACGTAGATCAGCCATCCAGTGAGGCCGGTGAGCGCGACGACGTCTGCGGTGGCTTCGATGGGACGGCCAAAGCGGAAGAATAGAGGCATCCAGATCAGGTTCAGGCCGAGCTGGATGGAGTAGAGGGTGGCGCCGTGGCGTGCGAGGGCGACGGTGGAGGGGTTTGCGCTGGTGGTGCCGAGGGTCCAGGCGCGGTGAGCGGCGTAGCCCATGAGCCCGTAGAGGAGAGTCCAGGCTGGGCCGAACACCCATCCGGGGGGGCGGCCGGGGCTGGGAGTTGGTTTGTTAGTTTGTGATGCTGGTGGTGATGTGTCCTGTGGATATTTACTGCGAAGGTCGTTAGCTACGATACATATTTGACGCCACTCGTGTTACTTCTAGTCGGAAACTTACCGGTTGCTTCAAGGCGGCATATTGCTGCTGAGGACCCACGGCTACGATATTGTCAACAACGGAGAGCTCTAAATGTTGATCATCTGTCCTTACGTTGAGTAGAGAAGCCAACTGCGGTGCCAGCTACAATGGGGAACAGAACGGAGAGGGCAGCATTCTCGAAAATGGCGGACGGCAGCGTCAGGGAGGGAATGTATGTAGTCATGTTGATGGTAATGTATATGGAAAAGTCGCTTTTAGCAGACAGACACGCGTGGTCGTGGTAGTCTCAGCCTCGGATGGAGCGGGAGGTGTACAGTAGTTGGCGCTCAGCCGCAGACCCACTCCTCCAGCTCGTTGACTTCTCCACGAACAGCTGCACGCGCCAACCGCGGTCTCTCCAGGTCCGTCGCTTCAACCTCCACCCGGAGCGCGACAACACCACCCTCGACACCTCTCCGCCCTCACCACCACCACAACCACCACCACCGCTAGCAGCGTGCGCGAGACCCTCCTCCGTCGCCACCTCTTGTTCTTCTTCCTCTCCATTCTACCATCCTGTCAGTGTCTTTCCTTTTACGTCTTCCTCCTTCGCGGCGTTCGTTGTCCGCTGCACCCTTGTCACCCCCGTCTACCCTCCGCAGCAACCATGTCGCCCACTCGCGCTCGTCGGGCACTTTTGGCGCCTGCTCCCGCGACGGCGACAGCACAACTCGGCAATATCGCCTGATCTTCTCACTCGTTTCTGCACATCTACTGCCACTGCATTTGCTGCTCCTGCCGCTGCACGTCGTACCATTGGCTTTGTTTGTCCACTTCTAACGCGAGCTGCCACGGCAAACAGACCCTCCAATTTATACCTTGCCTAAGCGCCGAGCAGCTTAGACGTCAGCAAGAAACTCTCTCTCCATCGACATTGCGCCGCGACAGACTCCGGGTTGCTCTCGTTGTTCAGCGCTGCTGCATTGCTGCGCCTCAGCCCATGGAGCTCAGCCGCCGCTGAAGGATATCCACGCTTAAGAACCAGCGCTTCATAATCTCCATTTTCGCCATGGACACATACAGCAACTATTCGCGCGGCACGCCCGATGCTGCGCCTTTGTCGCGCGTTTCCACCCGTGACCGCGACGAGTACAGGTCGGCCGACCAATACAGAGAGAGACGTCGTTCCCCACAACCTGGTAAGCGCGCAGTCCTATATACGTCCGCATTGTGCTTATACACTAACACAACAAGACCGTCGTCGCGAACGCGATGATCGCGACCGCAGAGAGCGTCGCCGCTCGCGCTCGCCTGCTGCCATTGATCGTTACCAGCCAGACCGCCTCCCTCGTGACGACTACTACCGTCGCGACGATGATCGCAACGATCGCCGCGACCGCCGGCGCTCTTCGCCAGACCGCATGGGAGCTGGCACCATCGACCGTTATGTCCCGAACCAGTCCGAACCTGCAGCACCGCTTGTCAACCCTCTGCCCGACCCCATGAAGCTCGAATTCCAGGTCGGTTTCACATGGTTTGCTGAGTGGTGGCGCGCCGAGCAGCGTGTCAAACAAGAGAAGGAATTCGCAAAGCAAGGACGACGTGCACCTCTCAAGGGCGAGCGTGAAATGCGCGCAGACAGGGAGGCTGAACGACCCAAAATCCAAGATGCATACGATTCGTACAAGGAGAACCTGCAGAAGCAGCAAGCTCAGGCCTTCGTACGCCAACACAAGCATGAGGATTGGTTCCGTGAACGCTACGTGCCAGAGGTGCACGATTCTTTCCGCGAGCGTCTCATGACTTTCCGCAGGGGACTGTTCGAGCAGTGGGAGCAGGACCTTGCCAATGGCGTATTTGATGAGTTCACTCTCGAAGGTATTTACAAGTCTGAGTCCAACGGACTAGGCGGTATCTTGGAGAAAGAGGAGGGTGAGACCAGCGCAGCTGCTGAAGTCCTCGGTGTTGGAGACTTACTTCCATTGCGCGGCGGCGATATTCGCGACCAGGTTGCCCAACTGCCTACATTGTTGATCAAGACGATCGGCCCGACAGTGACTCGCGAGAAGCTCGAGGCTTTCGCGAAAGAGCACCTTGGCGAAGATGAGGGCGGATTCAAGCACCTGTCCTTGTCGGACCCCAACCCGCTCAAGCGTTGTCACCGCATGGGCTGGATCATCCTCAACCCCGAACCGTCTCCTGAGGAGGAGGAGATGCCCGACACCAGACCAGAAGAAGATGAGGTCAAGGAAGAGGGCGAGAACGGTGACGCAAAGCCCGAGAAACCAAACCTTCTCACTACCAGCGAGCGTGGCTTGGACAAGGTCAATGGCAAGACCATCGAAGACTCTGAGCGTGGCAACTTTACTGTCCACTGCGCTCTCCACCGCCCTCCGGATGCTCCTCGCAAAAAGGCGTTGTGGGACCTCTTCTCGGCACCGGAGCGCATTCAACGCGATCTCGATCTTGCCACTCGTCTTGTCCGCAAGCTCGACAACGAGATGGGAGATCACTATTTCGGTGTCGCGAAGATCGAAGAGCGTGTCCATCAGCTGTCCGAAAGCGGGCAGTTGCAGCCTGTAATGCCTCCCAAACCTGAGGCCAACGATGAAATGGACGAAGGTGAAGAGGAGGAGGGTATGATTGAAGAAGATGAGGCTGACGATGAGGAGCTACTGACCAAGAAGAAGAAGCTCGATCTTCTGGTGGAGTATCTGCGTCGCGTCTACAACTTCTGCTTCTTCTGTGTGTTCGAGTCTGACTCGGTACACGAACTTCAGCGCAAGTGCCCTGGAGGCCACCTCCGACGTCCGCGTGCTTCCCTGACAAGTGCTGCGAAGGAGACTGCTCGTGCTTCAGCTTCCGGAGAGGCGTTCCCTTTGAGGAAGAACAGCAAAGATTTGAAGAACGAAGAAGGCGCCAAGATGGAGGGTATCGAGGACGGCGAGATGGAACCTGAGAGCCCTACGGAAGAGCGCAAGGCTCCAAGGCCCTCTGTTCGCAACACACAGCAGCTTCAACGTGCTTATAATTGGGTCAAGACTTTCGAAGAGAAGGTTTTGCAACTGTTGGAGCCTGAGAATGTGAACATTCGCAAGATTGGAGGTGTGCCTGTTGAGGAGGGATTAGAAGAAGAGCTCAACAAGGTATGTTTTGCTGCCGAGAGTCTTTCTTGAATGATGACTAACATGCATCTAGTTCGTGAAACAAGAGGATGCTAACAAGTTCCGTTGCAAAATTCCCGAGTGCACCAAGCTCTTTAAGAGTACCGAGTTCTGGCGCAAGCATGTTGAGAAGCGCCATGAAGACTTCCTCGCGCGAGTCAAATCCGACATCGAACTCGTCAACACCTACGTCCTCGACCCAGCGCACATCGCTCCTAGTAGAAGCGACGCCAACTCCAACGGCCACTTCCCCATCGGCAACGGCGGCCAGCCCACAGGCACGCCACGCGGCTTCTCTCTCGGCGGAGGTCAATACCCCATGGGCTTCCCTATGCCCGGCATGGCAGGCCAGATGGCCACGCTTCCAGGCATGTTCGCCGCGCCCGGCATGGCTGCTGGCTGGGGTCCACCGGGTTCTGCCACGAACCCTATGCCCGCCATGATGGCTGGTATTGGCCCTGTCCGCGGTCGCTACCAGAATGGCGCGTACCGCGTGCCGAACCCGTACGCTCGTCCGGATGGCCGTGGCCGCCAGCCCAGCTTTAGTGGACCGCGAGGCACGAGCTTTGATGGTGGCTTGGTTGGACCGCCGCAGGCTACTGCTGGGAGAAGTTTGAGGAGTTATGAGGATTTGGATGCTGCGGGCGGGGAGAAGGAGGCGCCGGCTGAGTTGGATTATTAAGTGTGAGGGTATTTGGTGTCAGCGTTGGAGGTCCCCAGTGCACTCAAACGCTCGCACCTGGAGAAGTGAGGCCGGGCCCAGTGGCGAGATTGAGTGCGCAAGACAGAGAGAGAAACTGGGCTGTCAGCACATAGCGTTGCCGAGATTGTGCGCTCGTGTATCACCACTTGTATACGCCACAGCGCGACAAGAGCGTAAAAGTACGAGATCGTAAGGCACCAAACAGGCAGGCAGGCAGGGATCAATTAGATTGTATTACATTGGGATATCATCTGTACGGAGAAATTGGGTTCCCTTGAACAGTCACAACGAAAATTGAAACCGTTATAACACATCCCATCTCACTGGGAGTTAAAAGGTACTGTACTTTCGTTTAGTGTCATTGGCCGCGACAATTATGGCTATTGTTTGAGTGGGTCTTTCGTTCTCGCGATCTATGCGAGAACGAATCCTACCCACTGTGAAGGGCGCTGCGCGCCAAATCAACGACAGCCGCTGTGGATTTGTCGTACGATTTGTATCAGCCAGCTTTTTACTGGACATCGCGGCACTACGTGGTACAGTGTACTGTGACGTCGGGCCCTTGCCCTGTGTCTTGCTTACGTGCGTTGCAGGATTAGACGATGCGATACTTCCGAACAGAAAAGACGTACGATAAACACCGAGAGATTGATCCAGGAGATTGATCCGGGAGTATGGTTCGACACATGCGTCTAAGAGGGTCGATCATGGCACGATTAAGCATGTTATTTCTATCGAATTGGGGGTTGCACGCACCTTGCGAAGGCCCTACATATACAGCTCTCGAAAGGGTAGTACTACACTTTGATCACAAATCAGATTCATCGATACCAAGTTTACAACAAACGATCCCGACATGGCTCAATTATATGCCAGCACCGAAGAGCTCACCTCCCAAGATCCGGTTATACGCAAGCTGATGCACGGAAAATCGTCCGAAGAGCGCAATGCTTTCCTGTCGATGTTGAAGAAGGACCACAAAGCTCACAGCGATGTTACTCGCGAGTATGTCGGGCATTGGGAGAGCGACGGCATTGTGAGAGATGATGGCGTTGCGCGAGAGAAGCGGAAGAGTGATTATGCGAGGCTTGTTAACAAGTCAGTTTACTCGTCCGGATTGTTGTCGTGATTGTACTGCTGACTTGATGGAAGTTACTATGATCTGGCTACTGATCTCTACGAAGAAGCATGGGCGCAGTCTTTCCATCTCTGCCGCTTCGGCGTCGGCGAGACTTTATTGCAGGCTCTCGCGCGCCATGAACACTATCTCGCTCATCGAATCCAGATTGATCAATCGATGACTGTCCTCGACGTTGGCTGTGGTGTTGGCAAGCCCGCCAGAGAAATCGCAACGTTTACGGGATGTAATGTCGTCGGTCTGAACAACAACGCCTATCAAGTCGAGAGAGCAACTGCACATGCTGCTCGCGAAGGTCTCTCGGAGAAAGTGTCGTTCGTTAAGGGTGATTTCATGGTTCGTTCCCTCGCCTCGACCTTCGCACTTCGCCTTTCTTCCAACATCGAGCTGACTGATCATGATCCCTCAGAAAATCAACTTCCCCGAAAACACCTTCTCCGCCGCCTACGCGATCGAAGCCACCGTCCACGCCCCCTCCCTCGAAGGCGTCTACGCCCAAATCTACCGCGTCCTGAAACCCGGCGGCGTCTTCGGCGTCTACGAATGGGTAATGACCGACGCCTACGACCCCGCCAACAAACGCCACCGCGATATTCGCCTCGCCATCGAGCGCGGCAACGGTATCGCCAACATGGTTTCGCGGAAAGAAGCGCTGTCAGCAATGCAAAAAGCGGGTTTTGTGATTGAGCATGAGGAGGATCTTGCGGAGAGGAAGGATCGGAGACCGTGGTATGCGCCGTTGGCGGGGGATTTGAGCGGCGCGCAGAATGCTTGGGATTTGCTTGGGTATGTTAGGATGAGTTGGGTTGGGAGGGTGGGGATTGGGTTGTTGTTGAGGGGAATGGAGACGCTGAGGCTTGCGCCGCAGGGGACGGCGGAGACGGCGAAGGAGCTTTCGGATGGGGGTGATGCGCTTGTCGCTGGAGGGAGGGAGGGGCTGTTTACGCCGATGTATTTGATGGTGGGGAAGAAGCCTGCTATTCCGTAGATGCTATAGTTTCTGATACATTTTGGTGGCAGCTGTTTCATGGAACGATCGGGGAGCAATGGCTTCAACAGCTAGAATTTGACCATCTGCATCCCAGGTGAAGGTACGTGAAAGAAGATCTTGGATTTTGTTCTGTTTAATACTCGATATGTGAGGCTTCCAGGACTGATTGAAGTGAGCGTAAGTCCTCCATGTACATGTAGTACGCGTGGCGTGATTGTGCACCAAGGTTAGGGTATGTGCTCTTAGACGGTGGCCTTTGTCCTCTCTCGATGGATGTTCGTTTATCATCTAATAACATTGAACCGTGCCACATGTTCATCTAACTATCTCTTCAACCAACCAGAGCCCTTGGGCGCATCCTTGTATTAGCATGGCCGCTCTGAGTGGGCTTCCCGCGGAACTCATTCTCATCATCGCACGGCACGCCAAAGACTGCGGTCAGCGCATTGCTCAACTTGCGTTGATCTCAAGGAAATGGCAGACGAATGTCAAATCAATCGTCTTCTCCAAACTTACCATCCACACCTTAGACTTGGACAAATCCTCACAGTCACTCAGTAGAACTCGCTTTCTGGCTGTACGCGAGCTAGATTACCACATGAACGACGTACTGCCAGGAGAGCCCAGCGATATCACGTCTGTTCATATCAGTACAAACGCTTGCGCAATGTACAGTGACACTTTCACATAGCATTATGCAGGTTCCTTCTGGCGACTGCACTGTCATCTGGTCTCGGAACTCGCAAACGACTCTACTGTTCCATTTCGACGCCGAGCGCTCGATTTGAATCACTGCAAACGTATTCAGCCAACCAATCCGAAGTATCAGATTACTGCCAAGCTACTATTGACCACCATATAAGTACTAGCGTTGCGTCCTGCTTCAGGATTCACAGGAATGCCAATGCTCCCAAGCTACAATTCTTTGTTCTCATCAAGCTCTAGGACCTCCGCCAAGCTCAGCTTGTCTACTGTCAAACAGAACACCTTATTGACAATCATTTGCATCGTTTGGGCATTGTTCCGAGTCAAAGAAAGAATGATGGCGCATACCTATAGGAGCAGCCTGTCTGCAAGCTCTGCCTTTCCCGTTAGAAGAAGTTGATCCCCAACAACCCTCCGAAAGAATACCTGTTCTAAAATCATCAATCAACACCCCAAACAGCAAACATGCACTTCAAATCCAACCTCGTCGCCTTCCTCACCCTCGCCGCGACCCTCCCCGGCGCCACAGCCGTCAACGCCGTCTGGAACTCCCAGCTGCAAGTCTGGGACATCGGCAACATCCCCTGGACCAACAACAAGGCAGAACCTCGAATGTCCATGGGCAGCTGCGGCCCTCACATCAAAGAAGGAGGGTGGGCTTGCGGTCGCTTCGGCCCCGGCTTGGGACGAGTCCCACGCGTCATTTACTTCTGCCAGAATGGCCAACTGCGCAAGCGAGAGACTTGCAGAAGGGAGTCGAAGAACAACATGTGTGTGAGGAATAGTAGGAGGAAGGGCAAGGCGTTTTATCCGTTTGAGGCGGCGGATCAGGTTGTTTGTGTGAAGAGTAAGGATGCGTTGAGTCCATAGGTTAGCTGAGGGAGTGGGGAGAGGATTTAATTTGATGTATTCATTGCCAGTATTTATGAAACGTGTTACCTTATCGTTCTCCCTTGGTGTCTTCGGCTGGCAGCTCAGCCGGTCCCGAAGTATTTGCAAGCTCAGAAGGTTTACTCTTCCCACCGTCCAACTCTGAAACGACCGTGCCTTCAAGCTCATGTTTGCGATCCTTGGGAGTGAGCTCATGTACACCGAATCCCGCGTCGGCCTCAGGTGGAAGCTTAACATCGTCGTCGCTTGACTTGATATCGGATCGGGCGGCGGCCGATGCTGCGTGCGCACGTTTCTTGCGCTTTACAATCCAGAGACCAAGCAGTATTCCACCGACGGCAAGAACAAACACCACTACACCAGCTGCGATGCCACCTTTCGCTCCCGCGCTTAGACTGGGCTTGGGCCAGGACGTACCTTCGGCGAGCGCGGTGGCGACGCGGCTACCTTCGCTGAAGTTGCTGGGACGTATGCATTCGAGGATGGTTTTTGGTTTGTTACAGCATCCTCGCCTGTCCGTATTCGCGACTGGCATGTACACGGTGAGGATGGGCGTGATCTCGTTGGTGATGTTGTCGTAGCCGTAGTCACTCCCAATGTCCCACTCCGAACTTGGATCTGAGGGGTAGCTGAAGTACGCTGGATAGAATGTCTTATTTTCGGCAGACAAAGTGCAATTGTCGGAATACAGTGTCGAAAAGTTGTAACCGGTCAATGCTATGAGAGTAGATCATTAGACAAAGGTCGCTGTCGATCTGAACGAGGAGAAGATCACTCACCCATAGGATTCTCAAAGTTCGCTGATGTGCCACGGTCATTCTGCATTTGAGCTCCGCACTCTCTCTTAATTGTCTCTTGAAGGTCGTTCGAGATATAGGTACAGATACTAGGCAGTACACCGGCAGTGAGATTTTCGTACGGCGGTGGCGAGGAGTAAGTAGTCCATTTTAACGCCGATTCTGCAGCCATGACAGTTACAGCGTCTATGCAGCGTTGCGAGAACACCGTCGAACAATTACCAGGATCATCTTGGCCAAGGCGATGAGCGTTCAAGGGCATGTAGAAATTGGGAAATGCGCACACATCGGTGTCGATGCCCACATCGTCGGCGTAGTTTACGCCTGCAGTGTCGTACCAGAATCGGCGCTCGAGTGCTTGACCATTCCCGCCAGTGACTGTAACGGCCCACGAGTGATCTGGCGCACCTAATCTCTCTCCCGTGTTGAGGTCTTCTCCGATTCGCCCCTGGCCTTGTGTATGGGTAATGATTGCGGACGCGTTGGCGTCGGAGATAGATGCGTTGCAGAGTCGATTAGTGATGGCATTGACCGGAGAAGAGCTATTGGTACTTGGGTCGAAGGACTGCGACATGGCCGCCGCGGCGAAGATGAAGAGATCGGCTGAGCGCATGGCAACAGGAGGGCGACGACCCTTGGACCAGAACACAGGCTATACGACTTGGGCCTTGATATGATGGGTGTGCAGTTGTGAGTGATGAGGGCCGAGAAATCTCGCGAGTGGGCAAAAAGATTTCAAGACAATGGCATGCATGCGAGCAGATGTATCTATTTTTGTGGCTGAAGATCGCATCCAACTTGGACGGACTGACAACCTGCAGGTACTCAAATCAAAGAGCCGTAAGTGGAGGCAGTGCTGCGTTGTGTGATAGGCGCAAGCAGGGAACCGAATCCTTCGGCGCCTTGAACGACGAAGTGGCTTGACGCCAGCGGAGGGTACATGTAGCAACGCTCACATGGTTGCTCCCAATGGTGATCTGCTCGAAATCCTCAGTGACCACTTGTGTATACTGTATCGTATGGATGAGGTCCTGAGCGATATTTGTTGTGTTCTGTTTTCCGGGCGGATGTTCGCAGCTCCTTTGTCTCGCTAAGAGATGTCGTATTGGTTTCAAGAGCGAATCCTTCGAGAAGCGCCGAGAGGGGAACATCGGACGATTGCTGCGGATCGACATCTGCACTGCCTGCAACACTCAGTATTGTAATCACTCGTATTGTCGCCATCCTCGCGCACACTTCGCACCGCCGACCTTTTGCAGATCAGAAGCCGACCGATGGCGATAACTCGCCTGGCAAGCTGATCAGACCTGCGAGGTGTCCACGGGTGCTTCAAAAGATGAGAGAATCAGCGAGCTGTTGAAAAAATTCCCGCCTTACATGTCGCCAGGCGACTGGGGATCGTGTGCTCAAGAGAGTAGAATACACAAGGACGAGGAGTAGGGAGATGAGATTGAAGTCGCGCTCGCTGTGGCTGACGGTCATCATTTCACCCGTGCTCTGATTCGATCACGTGACTATGCATGAACCATCCATGTCGAAGAGCCCATGAAAAATTATGCACCGACGGAAGCCCTGTAAATTCTTCTTGCAGCCCATGAGATCGATTTATTATGTCGAGGAAGAACCGCGCGTGTGCCCTGAGGAAATCTTAACCATCACCCCACAAGCATCCTCGCATTATTGATCCGAGCCTGTACCATGCTCATCATCATTTTCTCATTCGCAAAAAGTGTCGTTCAATAACATCAATGACAAGGCTAGGTCTCTAACATTTATATTCCCACGCACAATCATACACAACATGGCTGCAACTTCCGTCACCTGCGTTTTCTCTCCATACCACGTCGGCCTACGGGACCACCGCGTAGGCGATGGGCCCAACCGAATCCGCGATATGGGAATTGAAGCAGAACTAGAGAAGCTAGATATCGAAGTCCACTGGCACGAGATCCCTCCCGTCGACGACTTTGAAGGAGAAATAGGGCGCAGCTTCGAAGTGCTTCGCCGCACGTCCGAGGCTGTCTCCCGAGCCATCGCCAAACAATCTTTCCCACTGGTACTTTCTGGCAACTGCATGGCCAGTGCAGGCATCGCATGCGGTCTGGGAATTGATGATCTCGGCTTCATCTATTTCGATGCACACGACGACATGGAAACGCCCGCCTGGAACACGAATGGCTATCTTGATGCTATGGGTCTTTCCATGTTGGCTGGCAAGAGCTGGGAGAAATTGGCCAAGACGATCCCCGGATACAAACCATTTCACTACAAAAACTTCTTGTACTGCGGTCTTCGCGATGTCTGCGATGAGTCGAGGCAAACGGTGGCCGAATCTGGGGCCGATGTGATCTGGGGTGATGCGAACGTAAAAATCGATTTTGCATCGAAATTACAGGAACGGCTAAAGGCGAAGGACTACTCTCCAGCTCTGATACACTTGGACCTTGACGTGTTGGATGAGACGGTGGGCAAGGTGAATGGGTTCGAAAGTGCCGGAGGTCTCATGGAAACCGATCTTGTGGACAGCATGGCGTTGGTACCTCTAAACGCCACCCCAAAATCGCTCACTGTTTGCTCGTTCAACCCCAATCTCGGCGATGGCGACAAAATCGCTACGATTGGAGTTCGTGCAGTCGTGGCATTCATGACATCACTCTTGAAGAGTGGTGCTTTGAAGACGCGTGCCTTTATTTGAGAGACTTTATCTGGAGAGAATTATCTGAGCGCTTTATTTTCCAGCCGCTTTTCCTCGCAGAATATGACGAAGTCCAGTACTGTGCATTTTTTTCAGCCATGTTCGCTTGATATGGGATGCCAAGCACTGCTTATGAATCCGTCCTGGAAATGACGCTGAAGAGGGGGAATCCTTCGACGCAACGAGACGATCGACATGGCGGTGAGTCAGCGATCTTCCGGTAATACTAATACTCTCGATACAAAGTTACTTGAACAAGCCACTCAACTTTGTACCGAAACAAGTATTGCCGCGGCTAAGTTGCATTGACTGACCGCAATTCGATCACTATCTCCCAAATAACCAACATGTCAACATCAACTTCCGTCCACCCTTTCAAGATTTCCATCCCCCAATCCACTCTCGACGATTTGCAAATTCGTCTCCGTCTAACCCGATGGCCGGATAAAGAGACAGTCACCGATTGGTCTCAAGGCGCTCCGCTCACGGCAGTCCAGGAGCTATGCGAATACTGGCAAACAAAATACGACTGGCGGAACTGTGAAGTGCTGCTCAACTCTTACCCTCAATTCACGACGACCATCGACGGGGTAGACATATATTTCATACATATTCGATCCAAGCATGAGGATGCCCTGCCTCTTTTGCTCACGCACGGTTGGCCAGGCTCGATTCTAGAGTTCAGACATGTGATCGAGAAGCTCGTTGATCCTGAGGCTCACGACGGCTCTTCTGGAGATGCGTTCCATCTTGTCATCCCAGCACTGCCAGGCTATGCGTTTTCGTCAAAGCCGACAGTCAGGGGATGGAATATCAATCGCACTGCGCTCGCATGGGCTGAATTAATGCAACGTCTCGATTACGCAGACCAAGGATGGGTCGCTCAGGGCGGTGATTGGGGAGCTGATATCGTTGCTCTTCTGGGCCGTCAAGCGCCAAAAGGACTTAAGAGTGTTCATTTCAATTCCATCTTCTTCGAACCTAAGGTATGTTTCTCCATGCTCTCTCAGCCCTGTACTATACGCACTGACGCCCCTCCAGAAGGAAATCCAAACTCCTATCTCCAACACCCAAGGCGAAGCCCTCGCCATGCATTTCGACCGCATCCGCGATGCCGGCCACCGCGGCTACTCTCTCCAGCAATCCACTCGACCGCAGACTCTCGGCTACGGTCTTGCAGACTCGCCAGTCGCTCAAGCCGCCTGGATCTATGAGAAGTTTGTCGACTGGTCCCATCACAACGGTGACGTAGAAGCAGTATTCACCAAAGACGAGATGCTCGACACGATCATGCTGTACTGGCTGTCTAATTCAGGCACATCGTCTGCTCGGTTCTATTGGGAATGTGAGTACGATTCGACTGCGCAACCGATAAATTTGCCCGTTGGGGTGAGTTGGTTTGGGGGCGATAATAGTTATGCGCCGAGGGAGTGGTGTGATCGGTATTATAAGAACATTGTGCATTGGAATGAGACGGAGAGGGGAGGGCACTTTGCGGCGTGGGAAGTACCTGAGCTATTTGTTAAGGAGGTACGTGAGTGGCGAAGGAAGATCAGATGAAAAGACTTACAATACGCGTGCGAAAAGTGTGTCTCACAGCGAGCATGAAATACGAGGTTCGGGGACATGGAAGAAGGTAAGGAAACCTGGTAGGAAAGGGGTATCAATCCAGAATAACACTCCACGAACCATCTCAATTCGCCAACATAGCCCGCAGCGCCACATATCCACCTAGAATGCCGGCGAGAGTCGCAACAAGAAGCGCCTCACCCTCCCAAGTCAACGCAAGATAAGATGCAATTCCCACCAGCACCTCATACCTCCGCGCTATCGCTCTACGCTCCCTCCAATCCTTCCTCATCTTAAAAGGCGGCTTGACGTCCGCCACGATTTCAGGCCTCCTAAGCGGAATAGTCACCGACATCGTCACAGGCCTGTGATCACTCGTCGGCTGCACAGATAGCGCGTCATAGCTATGAACATCGACATCCACTTTACCGCCGGCAAGGAACAAAATCCTGTCGCACCAGGATGGCACTCTATGCTTCGCCCAGGGCCAGGATTGCTGCTCGTCGCGGCCTCCAGAAGGTAAAGGTTTACCGTGCTTTGCGGCGCTTTTTGCAGCGTTGGAGTATTTGTATGTTGGTGGGAAGGTCACGGGCGCTTCTGTGAGGAGGTGTAGGGTATTCTTGTTACGAAGTTCGCGGTTGAGTTGGTCGTTGGCCCAGAGATCGCGGTAAGAAGGGTGGTTTGGGTCGCTGGTTGGGTGCGGCCAGATTTGGTGGTCTGTTGTGCTCGGAGGCGTATCCGCGGTACGGTAGTTGAGATCACCGGCGAAGATAACGTGTGAGAGGGGCGAGAAGAGAGTATGTTCTGAAGTCTTGTCTCTTGCATCTGCCGAAGCTGTGCTCAGAAGCGGTTGGGAGTCTTCGCGGCGTGTGGTATTGGCTTCTTCTCGTGTGAAGACCAGACCTTCACATATGCTCTGCCAGTCCGCATTTCGTCGTTCGCATTGATCCTCCATGGGCGCCAGATGTGCTGAGACGAATGTGACAGGGACGGTCTCGTTGTCCTCTCCAGCAAATCCTAGCCGTGCTCCTACCGCACCTTTGTTGCCCATCTCGTACATGCCCACGCCGACTTCGGCAGTCTCGACCCATCGTATCTTTTCTTGCACATCTGATCGCGCAAATACCATCAATGCTGTCATTCCTGCATTCCGCACCAGCAATGGAGTGTAGTCGGCACTTGATTCGAAGCGCTTTGAGACGGCATGGTGTACAATTTCGCTGAGCTTGCTGAAGTATGGAGCCAGGAAAGATCCTCCTAGGAAGGCATATCCGATTGGGGCTATCTCCTGTAGACAGAGAACGATGAGGTCTGGAGGGAGAGTGGGAGAGTTTTTGAAGAGCTCAGTTGCTAAGTGGGAGGTTGATGGAAGTTCGCGGCCGCAGTTGAAGGTGGTGATATGGGTGGTGAGGTTAGACATACTTGCCGTACTATATCTTAGAAATATGGACAAGGGTTGGGACAGGAGGGTGCTTTTGATGTCTCGACCAAGCCTGCACGTCGAGCAAAATCGAATGTCGCCGCGTGATTGTGATTCGGCGCATCCAAAGAGGGCTCCTTGGAGTGGACTGGACCGTTCAAATTGACATACCTACGTCATCGCCGTTGACGACCCCTCACGTTTCCATCCATTGATCGCTCCCGTCTGAACAGAAACAGTGTTCATGTTGTCCTTGATACGTGTTTGCTCACCTGACTAACCATTTCGAATTGTTTTGTCAGGAACCATAGGTAGATACCGCGATTGGTTGCAATTGTCGACTCTTGTTGCGAGTCGACCACACAGGCTAGACAAATATATCCATGACAACATACTATAGTAGTCGGGGGGTATGATTTATTTTTGCTGTCTAGTGATACCCCCGATCCTTCTCTCTAGTTCTTGGGCTACAGCAGCGTGCCCGGCAGCATTAGGGTGATAAGGCACCATACCAGTAGACATCATAGTATAGGTAAAACCCGTCACCCAGGGCTCCTCGCTTCTCAACTCATGGCCCTTGCTGATTTCGCTAATTTCGACAAGCTCAAAAAAGTCCTTTCGCAAAGCAGCCGCATCTCGATATGTCTGCGCCAGATTGTCTGCGATGTTCCTATAGTATTCGCTCCGCTCCTTGTCCAGCGGCTGGTCAAACTGCACGTCCGTATCCAGGGTCGAAGACGTCCAGGTACTGCACCAAGTAGATCTTCGCTTTTGGTGCAACAGCATGAACTCGGTCGAAGGTCTCTAAGAAGCGCTGCTTGGCTTGATCGAAGGTCACGTCGCCGATTTGTGCATGCGAGTCAGTCAGGCCCGTAGCTTTCAGAGCCCATCCAAGCACTGGCGAATCTTTGAGCGAAGCCCTGCATGTATCAAAGATTATGCCTTTGCTGTATCCGATATTATTGCCACCAGCAGTCTGAGTGACGATGTCGGCATCTGGTGGTAGAAGGTCCAGTTGAGGCACAAGAGCGCGTGCAAGCTAAAAGCTCTGCGGCTGGGAGAGCACGTTCAGCAATGTCGCTCCAGAGCTTGTGAGGTCGATGAGCTTCGCATCAAGTGCAGCAGCTGTGAGTTTGGCATAGTTGTTCGAAGAGCTACGAGCAGTTGTGTCGACTATCGGTTGGATGCCAGGTCCAGCGGTGAACGAGGAACCTAGAGCGGCGATGTGGAGCACAGTCATCTTTGGATTATGTTTGTAATGTAGTATACCAAGTAGATCGATATCCTTGATCCGGACCTGCTGGAATCTGGTGAATTTCTGCAAGGATGGGGCGTGCAAGATTGTGTCAGGGAACGAGGAGGGAGAGCAACATGAAGTTTGAAATCATCTAGAATGAGTTCCTATATGGTATGTACTCTTATCTCGAAAACATCCGAGGAATACGAGCTGGCATCGAGCAAAGAATGCCTCTTTCTTGCCAATATCCATACATAGATAAGGAATAAAGTGACCGCTCGATCCGATCGACCACGCCTCGTACAGCAGAATGTACGACTTTTTGCATGGAACTACTACCCAACTAACTCTATATATGATGTGACCTTCTTGAAAAAATCAAGATCAATTACTGTCAATATGGATGGATGAATTCACCGATTTCGGAAAGACGTGATCAGTCTCCATAATGGCGCCCTGTGGGCCTCGGAAGTGTTGCAGGTGAGGGGGAAGCTTGAAGAGAGCTGTTTACTATGCTCGTCTCTTATTCACAGGCAACATTGGAAATAACGTTGCTTACAGACTACCAATAGGCTATAGCGGAAGTGCAACAACAGCTCTATCACCACACTATACGCACAGTACAATATACCGGCCCAACTGGTTCCACCTACAAGCCCAGGCCACTCTTGAATCCGCCAACAACCACAACACACCACTGAGTCTCTCAATCACCGGCAATGGCCTCAGAAGTCCCCCCTCCGCCCCAAGACGGCTGGAAACACGAAGGTGTCCGAGTCGTCCCAGCAAACTCGCTTGACAGCAACACAGCGCAAACCCCAGGCATGAACCGCGCCGCTGCCATCAACCTCGCTCGCACCGGCGCCCAAAAGCTCTGGGCCGGCACGGTGCACATCCATCCGAACGCCAAAACCGGCGCTCACCATCACGGCCACCTGGAATCGGTGATCTACATCGTCAAGGGCAAGGCTCGCATGCGGTGGGGCGAGAAGCTGGAATTCACTGCTGAGGCCGGGCCAGGCGATTTTATCTTTGTGCCGCCTTATGTGCCGCATCAGGAGATCAATGCTAATGAGGATGAGACTTTGGAGTGTGTTCTGGTAAGGAGTGACAACGAGGCGATTGCGATCAATTTGCCTGATGTTGAGCCTGTCGAGGTACCAGAAGGGGTCAAGTGGATTGATCCTACACATACGCATTGAGAAGTTGTTTCTCATATCGATTAAGTTTACTACTAGCGAACTAAGAATTTAACACTCCCAGCTACGGCATCCCATGCGGTCGATGTGCACATGGCCGATTCTGTTCGACTTTCGAAGGCGCACAAGTACAAGACCTTCGGGCTTATTTCTCATACAAGCGAACGGTGCTCCCATCCAGATACCCAACGATAATTGAATTTGTAGCCTCAGTCACCCTCTCGTTCATCAATTCACAACCACGACAGTATGTAACACTCCACAAAAACAGCCACCAAATCAACCCAATGTACCCCTTCAAAGCAACCACCCGCGATCACCTCCCCCTTCCATGAGGTGTCAACACACGCTCTCGTGAATATGTCAACAGCAAGCCACATACCCGGTTCTCGCGTGTGACAACGCACCATCCGCGGGATACCAGGTGCGATTCCCCATGGAGTCTGTGAAGCGTTGCAGTAGCACATGTGACATTGCATCTCACTCACCGCATAGCCGGCCTGTGAGTTGAGTGCGGAAAGGGCAGATATGATCAGGGACTGTGGTTTTGATTGTGTTTACTGGCGTGGTAGTGAAGGTATTGTGCTACCTTCCATTCGATCTCTCCCATCATGAGGAAGAGACATAAAGCATACACGTACAGACGGATCGTGTCTCAACTCCAAACAGATTGCACCTCACCTTCTCTCAATAACCAGCTCCAACATGTCCCCAGGTGTCTTCTACTTCCAACTAACCCCGCTCCTTTCCTGCTCCTCCCTCCTCGTCCCATTGGCAACAGCGTTGCCCCTCCCCTTCGCCAAATCAATCCCGAAACCTCAAGCCTGTCTAACCTTCCCCTC
The DNA here is from genome assembly GCA_022828445.1 of Graphiopsis chlorocephala. Taxonomy (NCBI): domain Eukaryota; kingdom Fungi; phylum Ascomycota; class Dothideomycetes; order Cladosporiales; family Cladosporiaceae; genus Graphiopsis; species Graphiopsis chlorocephala. Next base: position 1,381,773 of record JAIZZJ010000014.1, on the reverse strand, counting down.
TCCTCTCGCAATCGAAACGCTGAAAGTCAGCGAAGAAGCAACGTGCGCGCTGTATTCGTACGTATCATACCCACCCACCCAGCACATGGTCCAACGTATCATCAAGCCCTGACGCGGTTTTTTTTTCGCCAAACAGCAGCCCGTCCTGCACCGGTGACCCAAGAATCTTCTCCTTTTCAATGACACCCGTTACGCTGCACCACAATATCACAAGTCCATTCCGCGAGTCATCCGAAGCCTTCACGACCGCAGACACAGCAGAACCAAATCCAGCCGCGGAGGCAAGCGGGCGAAGTGACTTCCGTAATGACCTCCGTCGTCGTTCCACTCCCGTTACGAACCGACGAAGCAATATAGAGAGGGATGATACCCCTCCTCAACCATACGGACAAGCTATAGAAGCAAGCACCGGTGACGCGAAGCTGACACCTTGGAAACCTCCGGCGAATTCATGGCCGCCTAAGGAATCGGATGGGTGTGGTGGGGATGGACCGTACTATGCGAATAGTGGGTGCATTGGGCCTGGGCGACAGGCGCCAGACGTGGCAGCGGGAGGAGATATCGATGGATGACTGGCTGAGTATGGTTATATTCTCTTTCGTTGATGATACATACATAAGCATACATTCGTTGATGAGCAAACACACGAGCTTCAAGTCGTATTGCTTGATAAGCTTCGTCTCCTGCTTCCACTCTGTCTTCTGTATAGTGTTAGGCTTCCGTTCTTGTGAAAAACTGCCGTTGCCAGTTCTACTGAAGCATAGCAGCGACACCATCCTCGTCCACACCATCGGCACCGATGATCTCCTGGGGCTGATTGTGAGACATCTTCCGGCGCTTGAGTCTGGGATCCGCGCTCTCGGAGGGGATTTCGGCAGAGGCGTGCCGGACCTGCGGCATCTGTAGTCTGCTCAGGATGTCAGCGCCAGGGGCGTTGTTGGGCAGCGCGGGCGGAGGTTCGTGTGACGGTGGGAGCTCGTCGTGGGTCGGTGGTTGTTCAGAGATGACTTCGGCGCCAGTGGGGTCGGCGAGGAGTTTTTCGGTGGGAACGTTTTCGCCGATAGCGAAAGAGTCGCGCTCGTTCTCGTTGGGACCATCGCCGGGCGGAGTGAAAGATTCGACCTCGGGTGGAGGCGTGAACTCTTCATAATCAGGAGCTGTGGGCTCGTTGCCAAGTGTGCCGTTTGAAGAAAGATCGCCAGCGCCAGCACCGGGGGATTGGTTCGAAGGAGTTGTGGGGTTGGACAGGCCTCGCATGATACCATCTTCGACTTCCCTCTTGCGGGATTCTGTGGTCGTGAGTCGGCTAGACAGCTCCGTGGCAGTTGCTTGGTCGGTAGCGAGAGAGCTGCGGTTCTTTTCTAGAAGCTGCTCGAGTCCAGCGATAAGTTCGGTGCGAGCTTTGATGCTACTCTCGACGGCGGAGTGAGCGCTGGCCAGTGTCTTCATGAGAGAAGCCAGTTTCGCCGCATGAACCGGCGGGCTGGGCAGCGGCGTGTTAGGGTCGGTGAGCTTGCCATGTTCTGTGTTGGCGGTTGCAACTACGCCTCTCGCGCTGGCTTCAGCTTTGGTGAGGGCAGTCTGGGATTTGCTGATAGACTCGAGCTCTGAAGGCACACCACCTCCAGAGCCACCACCGAACAGGCTGCCTCCCAACTTCCCGCTCCCTCCCACAGTTCTCTGGGCGCCTCTCGTTTTGTCAATCTCATCGAGACGCTTCTCAAGCGCATCTTGAATCTTTGCGTCGAAGATGGACCGCGCTCTCCAAACCTCGATGACCCTCCTAATCTTGTTCTGAATTTCGACCGAAGCGTTCTTGTATGCCAGAGCAGTCGCGTCGCCAATGAGAGGTTCGAATGCCAGAAGGAAGTCGGTCTTGGAGCGAGCGCGTGACTGTTGGACAACCTCGTTCGCGAGGTAAACAAGGTTCAGTCTTTTAGAAGTGCTGGCTTCCTGGAGTCGATTCAACCAGAGTGCAGCGGTGCGATCAGCGTGACGTCTATGGCTACATTAGTATGAGTGTCGCTGGCATATATTCACACGGCGGGCATACCTATGGAACATGATCCATTGGGCAACGGTGACAATGCTGTCCTGCGTCTCGCTGAGCGCGGCCAGCTTCGCCTTGACAGCGTCGTCGGAGTATGCCATCACGCGTGCTGAACCTCACTACGCGATATACAGGTGCAGACGTTATATAGACAGTATAGCAGGCCTCACGTGCGCAGCCTGCATGTGGTTATAGCTGGCAGATGTTGGTGTTGGTGGAAGCTTCACGTTCACTTCACGCGCACGCGCAAGAAGGGACAAGGGTAAGCTCTTAGTCGTGGCTGCCTGAAGCCTGAGGCTGACTCTGGGGAAGGAGAGCAACAACACGCAACATGACATAGGCTTGGGTAGGGAGATGCCAGGCATTGGAACATCTTCACGCTATTTCACACCTGAACAAACAACTCTCAACAATACCTCACCTACACACGTGTGATACAAGAAAACAAATCTTTTTTCTTAGCGGCCTCTTCCCATCAGCCAAACACAGAGCGCATCACAGGCAGCAGCAAACATGGCCGACCGCTTCCCATCATTGGATGAGTTTGACAATGGTGTGCTTATAGTGAACATCTTGCACATACATATGACCTAACTAACAATCCCATTCAGGCCAGACAGAAGCCGCCGGAGGAAATGCACCTGACAACTTCGACGAGCCCTCCGACTTCCTCGCACGCGAACGCGCAGCTCTCGGCGAAGATGCTCAGCAATTCGCTACTTCTGGAGACAACGTTGCGACAGTAGAGGAGGGCGGTGATGACGATGACCTCCTCGGCGGCGGAATGAGCGCACCATCCGCTGCGCCCGGCAACGGCGATTTTGGTGCCTTCAACGACGACGTGGGAGACTTCGAATCCTCCTTCCCCGCCGTAGACAACCAGAACGAAGCCGTCGGCGCAGACGGAACCATCACCGGCTCCAGCATTCCTTTCCGGGCCGCAAGCACATATGAGGACGAGGGCGAGCCTGAAGTCCTCCGGGAATGGCGCGAGAAGCGAGACATGCAAATCCAGCACCGCGACGAGGTCTCAGCATCGAAGAAGGCCGAGACGGTGAAGGCCGCGCAACAAAACATTGACGAATTCTACGAGAACTACAACAACAGAAAGGACAAGGGCATCGCGCAGACGCGCAAGGAGGAGGAGGAGTTCTTGAAGAACAGAGAAGACACCACTAGCGGCGGCACCAGCTGGGAGAGAATCGCGAAGCTGGTCGATTTGAGCGGAAAGGGAACCAGCGGCGGCGCAAGCGGAACACAGAAGGCGAAGATGAGGGAGCTGCTGATCAGCTTGAGGAAAGACGAGAACGCGCCTGGTGCCAGTGGCGCGTGAACGTGAGATGTGTCTATTGTGTGATTGAGAGAAATTTGATGATTCCTCTTAATCGGATGACTGGCTTCCTCTCGTTTCGATGCGCCTTTCAAGCTCACTCAGCGAGCTGATAACTGCGTTTCTGATGATCTGGCTAGCTTGGTGCAGAAGCTACGAATAAGTAGGATAGATGATTTGTACTAAAACACCCAGCCATGTTGCTACAGTCAATTGAAGTACATAACCTCAAACTAGTATGTGGTAACATGATCATACACTTTGCCGTACCTGTAGATCTGAAGACATCGGGGCAAACATCCGCGTCGGAGGCCGAGGTGCCGGATTCATCATTGATTGACGTCCAAGCTCACGGCATCATCGTCGTGTCTCGAGCTTGTTGAGCAGCGTCTAAATTATTGCGCCGCCATTCACGTCGTCAGCATACCACAACAACTCCTGGATCAATCATTGGACACACAGCGACATCTGTCCAATTTCGGATACCTCGTCGAAATAGGCTGGAGCCTTCTTGGATTGTTTGTCAGCCAGCTGCGCCATCTCAATCGAAACACGCCAGGACCCGCCATGATACACACGACCACGTCGCATCGGAACTGATAGCTGATTGACTTTCTCTGGACTGGCCAGGTCTCGCGGGTGGAGAAACGTAGCGGCCATCGGGTTGCAGCAAACACAACATGAACATTTCACAAAGAATGACATCCCGGGCGTGGGACTGCCTTGGGAACGGCGCGCTCTTCTCAACAAGAATACGGACTTCTGGTATAGCAGCAGGACGGACATGCCATGCTGCGAAACCTCTAGGAATGGCGGGCGCAGTGAGACAAGCGTCTTCAATCTCACGAGAACTCGCTGCGAGCACACGCACATCATTACTACGACCTCATCTGGCCGCACAACAATCAGCGACGGCATCTGGCCAGCTTCGGCGATTGCAGACGTCTCAAATACTCCGCGGAGCACAAGTCACGAAGAAATCACCAGAGGAGAGCAATAATTCTGCCGTCAAGAAGAGGGATCACAGCGAACACGATGAAGAAGATGAGATCGAAGGCTTTGGGCGGACGGAAAAAGCAGCGCAAGCTTCTCAGCTGAACCTCAGCGCGCGGCTGTCGAAAGAAGGAGACAAGGGAGGCAGTGGAACTGGTGAGATCTGGAGACTGCTCAAGATTGCTGCGCCTGAATGGAAGACTCTTGGTTGGGCGTTCTTGTTCCTGCTCGTCAGCAGCAGTGTGACTATGAGCGTTCCCTTCTCTATCGGACGAATCTTGGACGTGGCCAGCAAACCGGCAGAAGAGAATGCCACACTGCTTGGCATGAACATGACGACTTTCTACATTGCTTTTGCGACTGTCCTGGCCACTGGTGCTCTTGCAAACTACGGACGTATCATAATTTTGAGGATCGTTGGAGAGAGGATTGTGACCAAGCTCAGGAGTCAACTGTTCAGACGCACGTTCATTCAAAACGCCGAATTCTTCGATGCCAACCGCGTTGGTGACTTGATCAGCAGACTCGGAAGCGACACGATCATTGTTGGTAAGAGCATTACGCAAAACGTCAGCGATGGCCTCCGTTCGCTCGTATCTGCCGTTGCTGGTTTCACCATGATGGCTTTCATGTCCGTCAAGTTGACTGGAATCCTCCTTGTTGCTGCCCCGCCCGTCGCCATAGGAGCCTTCTTCTATGGACGAGCTATTCGCAACCTCTCCCGCCGCATCCAGAAGAACCTCGGAAACTTGACAAAGATCGCAGAAGAGCGCTTGGGCAACGTCCGCACGAGTCAGGCGTTCGTTGGCGAGCTGCAAGAAGTCCACCGGTACAACAACCAGACGCGCAAAATCTTCTTCCTTGGTCGCAAGGAAGCTCTTCTTAGCGCTGTGTTCTTCTCAGCTTCAGGTCTGGCTGGAAACATGACCTTCCTTGCTTTGCTCTATGTTGGTAGTGGAATGATCCACAGCGGCGCAATCTCCGTTGGTGACCTGACAAGCTTCTTGATGTACACTGCATACGCCGGTAGCAGTTTGTTCGGACTGAGCAGCTTCTACAGCGAGCTGATGAAAGGTGTCGGCGCTGCAACTCGTCTCTTCGAACTCCAAGATCGCAACCCTACCATCAGCCCCACGGTAGGAGACAAGGTCCCCAGCGCCCGTGGCAACATCGAATTCAAGAATGTCGCCTTTGCATACCCGACCCGCCCTGCTGTGTCTATCTTCGAGGATCTGAGCTTCACCATCCCGCAAGGCAAAAACATCGCCATCGTGGCACCATCTGGAGCTGGTAAGAGTACTGTTGCCAGCTTGCTCTTGAGGTTCTACAACCCGACGTCAGGCACTATCAAGATCAACGGAAAGGACATCAGCGAGATGAACGCCAAGCAACTGAGGAGAAGAATCGGCTATGTCGGCCAGGAACCCGTGCTCTTCAGTGGTAGCATCGGCCAGAACATTGCGTACGGCAAACCGCAGGCGACAAGGCAGCAAATCTTGGCCGCCGCTCGACAGGCCAACTGTCAATTCATCTCCGATTTCGTAAGTGTCTTGAAAATTACTACCGGTACCCCATTTAGCTAACACACTCCCAGCCCGAAGGTCTCGACACCGCCGCCGGCGCTCGCGGCACCCAACTCTCTGGCGGACAAAAGCAGCGCATCGCCATCGCTCGCGCTCTGCTCAAAGACCCTGACATCCTGATCCTTGACGAAGCCACCTCAGCCCTTGACGCCGAATCCGAAACTCTCGTCAATCAAGCCCTCGCCCAGCTCCTAAAGGGCAACAACACCACCATCTCCATCGCCCATCGCCTCAGCACGATTCAGCGCAGCGACATCATCGTCTGCATCGGCGCCGATGGCCGCGTAGCACAGATCGGCCCGTACGCGCAGCTAGCCGCTGACAAGGACGGCGCTTTCGCTAAGCTCATGGAGTGGCAAATCACTGGTGGTGAGGCGCCGACTGGGTCTTCTACGCATGCAGGTCAGGAGCCTATAGGTGAGGTACGTGAAGAGGAGCACAAGCCTGAGCTCACGGAGGAAGACCGCATGAGGATGCGCCTCGAGGAGCACGATCGCGCTAAGGGTGTTGAGGGCGAGGGCGAGGAGGAGGAGGTTGGACAGGGCGCTGCTGTGAGGGGTGAGAAGGAGACTGCTGCTGAGGCGGTTTTGGAGAAGAGCAGGAGATCTGATCGATGATTGTGGACCTCCGAATCATTCTTTCTCTTTTCGAGATCGGCGCTCTTTGACTGAACTAAGGCGGTTTTCTTTTAAGCATTCGCCACTCCGCCCGCTTCTTTGGGCTGTTTTTCTTATCTGTCTCATTGGTGGCGCTTAGAGCATACACGGACACGCGAGATGTCAGGCATATTTTGGAACTACACGCGTGCCAGAGAACCAAGAAAGGAAAATGTATAATATCATAAAAATCTCCAATGAAAGACTTACATTACTATATACACCCATCGATCTTCTCGCCCTCCAACCGCGTCACTTCTGATGCCTACTCGTCTGTGTCAGACCACCACCAGCAACTACAACATTCACTTCCCATCTCTCACAAACCCTTCCCATGCATCCCACTCCGCCACCGCCTTTGAAATCAACCCGTACCCACCAGCATTAGGATGGATCCCATCCCCAGCCTCCGCCTCCCTCGCCCATACCTTGTTGCCCTCCAACCTCCCATAGAGAGACAGAAAAGGCACGCCGATCTCGTTACACAACTCCCCAAGCTTCCGCGATAGAACTCCATTCCCGAAGTCAACATCCTCCACGCTCGTCCACGGCGGTCCCAGCATAGCCGTAGGCCACATTTGCTTCGCTCTCGTCAAGATAGACCTCGCATTCACTAGCGTAGCAGCGGTACTCACCCGCCTCTCGCCCTTCTCGGAAACATTGTCATTCGTGCCGAAAGAGAATACTAGTCGACCCTCATAGCTTTTGGCGTCAGAGCATTTCAAACGCGCGTTGACTTCCTGCTCCCAGCGATATAGGATGTCGGCGCTGGTGTCTCGACGGACGCCTAGGTTGTAGCAGGTGATGTCTAAGCCGTGGAGGGTGCGAAGATCGGAGCAGAGCCGGCCTGGGAAGCCTAGAGCAGTGTCGTCGCCTGCGCCGGCGGTGAAGGAGTCGCCGAGGAAGCAGATGCGGATGTCCGGGCGAGGGAGTTGGGAAGAGAAGGGCTTTCGGAGGAGGGGGGAGAGGGATGATGATGGGGTGGGATGGAGAGATGGTCTCGGTAGTCTGCTGTAGATTGCCATTGGTTTTTATTATGGGTTTGGATACTGGTTCTGTTGTTGAGGGTCACGTTTTGAGTAAGTAAAGGTGAGAAAGATGACTCGCGATCGTGCAGGCGAGACACCCCCACGATCTTAGTCTTCGAACACCGACACGGCGTGTGGGAACCATTTTAGTGCATCAATCGGTCTAGAAAGATTCATAACCATCTCATCGCAAAGGAAAAGTAGTGCACTTGGTAGGAACAATCATCTATCTACATGATTGAAGTACATGTTCCATTACCCTAAACCCTAAGATGATGGTCCTCATGCTCAACATCTATGAACATCCACACCAGTGGCCAACGAACGCGGATGATGTACATTTGTGTTTCTTCGTCCGTTTGTAGAGATCGAGTGTACTGATGATGGAATTGATGAAAGTTGAAGAGTCACTATGAGTTTTCCACCATCATCACCAAATGTGGATCTCTGTTGATTGAATTGATCCTAAAAGCGTGCTAGCGCGTGACTCCGCAGAACAACGACACTCGCGTAACCCTCTAGCGTGTTGCATTGATTATCGCATGTCGCCATGTCGATAAGCAGGCGTCGCAATACTGCCAGCTTGAATCTCCCTATTTAAAGTCTTGAGGATTCCAAAACATGTACAGATCATACTCACCCCAGCTCTCACCGGAGATTCGCAAGGAGCCATGGTAATACTTGTGGCAGCCGCAAGCACAAGTATCTTACTTCAGACCTTTTACCGATTGACACAACTACCAGACTCCAACAAACGACAACATGTATACGACGACGATGACGGCGAGGCCGCCTCTACTGAAAGCGACGAGACTCGAGACCGAACAGCGAGGATTTCGATAGCATTCTTCGCTTTGGCCACATTCCTACTATCTGCTTGGAATTGGTTCATCCCGGAACATGTCTCAGGATTAGCTATAATCACAATCGCATGGGTATTTTATCATTCTACTTACCTGTGGACTTTTCTAATATGGTCTGCAGATGATTATCACTTTGGACTCCTTCTTGCTGGCTCTACAATCGCCTCAAAGGCCACGACGCTACGGCACTGGTCTGCTAATAGCTGCTTTATCACTAACCTTGTCTCTCGCGCTGGCAATTGTTACACTCAAAGAATTCCCAAATCGAGTAAAATCCTGGGTCCAAGTTGTCCTCGGAGGTCTCCTTGCTTACACATGCTGTTCTTTGCAACGGCGACCTGTCGTGTATTACAAAGGCAGCATCGTCGACGGACAGTTCACTACTTCTGCGATATCGAGGTAGGTCATTGCTCCGGTCATCCATCAAAAAATGAGGTACTCACTGTAGAAGGTACACTTTTGCATGGATCCGTCCGCTCTTAGACCGAGCCCGAAAGTCTCGTGGCCTCGAATACGATGACCTACCAGCACTCGGGCATGCTACCAGGTCGCAAGATTTGAACGGCTTTTTTCCTTCTAATGAGGTCACAAACCGGCCTCTTTGGAGAACCATCGTCAATCATCACTTTGCCCGCGTTTGCCAGCAGTGGACGGTGGCCATCGTCGAGAGCATTGCTTCTGTCATTCCCGCAGTGTGCATGTGGAAGATCTTGTCGATCCTGGAGACTGCCACGTCGCTGGATTCTACTGCGGTTTGGCTATGGGTCATATGTCTTGCTGTATCCAAAGTCCTCCACGTTATTCTGGAAAATTGGTTAGAGTGGATCAATTTCGCTATCTTCGCGATACCTGTGCGTTCACAACTATCGGCAGCCATTTTTGCAAAATCACTGCGTATGGTAACAGTCCAAGCGGACACCTTCGAAGTGCGTCCTCTAACTCCAGAGACCAGCGGGAGCGATGACGCATCGGAACCGTTGCTGGCGCAAAGGAAGGACGACCAAAAGACGCAAGCCGAGGACGACAAACCTGCCGATGCGGTCGCCAAAGGGATTATTAATCTCCTGGGAGTGGACGTACAACGTGTATCCGACTTCTGCGGCTACAATCAGGATCTTCTTCGCGGCATTGTCAAGGTTACCATTGCCGCCGGTTTTCTAGTGAAACTGCTCGGTTGGTGGAGGTATTTATCTAGCAGTCACTCTCGCCAAAGTCATGCTGACCAGTGTCTAGCACACTTGCAGGTTTCGCTGTTCCCGTGATTCTACAACCATTGAACGGTATCGCGAGCAAGCATTACACGCAGAAACAGCTCATCATGATGGCTGCAAGAGACAACAAGGCACATGTTGTCACGGAGGCTCTTCATGGAATTCGCCAGATCAAATTCTCTGCAACAGAGAAGCAATGGGAGAAGCGCATTCTGGCCGCGCGTGAGCAGGAACTAAAGTCTCAGCGAAGCGTCTACGTTTGGGCAACGTTTCTGACGTTTACTTGGATTGCCATGCCCGCTTTGATAGGCGCTACTGCACTCTCTGTCTATGCTTGGCAGGCGCAGCAGATCAAAGCATCCCTAGCTTTCACCGCGCTGTCGGTGTTCTCGAGCCTTGAGTGGACGATCAGCGCTGTGCCCGTGACTATCACGGAGATGCTTGATGCCCGGGTCAGTACGGACAGGATTCATCAGCACCTCAAGTCCGAAGAGCGACTTCTGGTCCAGAAGCCTGGATCAGAAGTGGAGCTCAAGAATGCGTCAATCGCTTGGCCTTCGGATTCCACTGCAATACTGCGAGGTCTAAACTTGCGATTTCCTACTGGAGCACTAAGGTGAATATGATTGCGAATGTCGAAATGGGAGTTTGCTGACAATTTTTAGCGTGATCCATGGCAAGACAGGCACTGGCAAGAGCTTGTTGCTCGCTGCTATCATTGGCGAGGCCAGCATCCTTGAAGGTGGTGTTCGAGTTCCCCAGGCACCTCCGATGCACATGAGAGGGAATGAGAATGCTTCCCTCCAAGACTGGATTTTGCCTTCCGCTGTTGCTTATGTGGGACAGGTTCCTTGGATCGAGAACTCTTCGATCAAGAACACAGTCTTATTTGGACTGCCCTACCATCATGAGAGGTATATGCAAGTAAGTCAGCCACATGATTCCATGAACTCACACAGTTGTGTGGTCGCCACTGGCAATACATTATTGATGTGCAATCAACAAATGAGTCCACGTTTCTCAGAGGCTGACAATCGTCTTACCACGCAGGTCTTACATGCATGTGCGCTCTTGCCAGACATCGCTATGCTTCCAGACGGAGAAGACACTGAGATTGGCGCAACTGGCATCAACCTAAGTGGTGGGCAGCGGTGGCGGCTAACCTTCGCAAGGGCGTTGTATTCCCGAGCGGGCGTGCTTGTCCTGGACGACATATTTAGCGCCGTAGACAGCCATGTCGGACGCCACTTACTCAATCACGGTATTCTCGGACAGCTTGGAGCCAACCGGACTAGGATCTTGGTCACTCATCACGCGGGGTTGGTCGATTCCCACGCTGCATACATCGTCACCTTGACTGGCGACGGCACTGCAAGCGTGGTGGATAGACCTTCTCCCAAGATCGGGAGCCCTCCCGTTCTTGGCCAAGACCAAATGCAAGATCAGGAATCGAAAGAGTCTGATCCGAACTTCGACATCGCCGAGTCCCAGAATGAACCGCTGAAAGCAAAGCCGAAGAAATTCGTCGAAGACGAGATACGGGCTCAAGGACGGGTGAAGTGGAGCGTATACAAGATGTACATCTTGGCCTCCGGTGGACTGGGATACTGGATTATGACTTTCTTGATGTTCTCGCTTGCTGCTATCTCTACGATCGGACGCTCTTACTGGTTGCGCTTTTGGACGAGGTCCTACGCGGACACCGACCCAACACTCAATGGCACAAGCCTTCACATGGCGCATGGGACGCAAACTCAGCAGCACCAACTGGGCTACTACCTGGGCATTTATGTTCTGATCTCTTTCGTGTCAGTCGTCTTGGTCGGCATCAAGATTATCTTTGTCCTGGTTTCTTCCCTCCGCGCAGCTCGCCATCTGTTCGAAATTGCTGCTCTCAATGTACTCCAGGCGCCGTTGCGTTGGCTCGATACGCAACCCGTCGGCAGGATTCTCAATCGATTCATTGGCGATTTCGCACTCGTAGACAGCAGGCTTGGGGGTGACATCCTATGGTGTACAAACGGGCTGTTCTCGATTGTTACAATTGTTGCATCTGCACTATTCGTATCGCTCTGGATGTCGGTCCCGGTAGTTGTCCTGTCGATGATCTGCATTTACATCGTTTACCTCTACTTGGACGCCGCCCGCGATGTCAAAAGGTTGGAGTCAAGCGCCAAATCACCGATATACGAACTAGTCGGAACAGTACTCTCAGGACTGCCCACCATACGCTGCTTTGGAAGGGTCGATGATTACCTGAATCGCATGTACGGGCACATCGACCGGTACGCCCAATCGTCATGGTATATCCTCCTCGCGACGCAGTGGATGAAGTTTCGCCTCGGTGTTCTTGGTGTTGCGTTCACGTTCTGTATCGCTGCCGGAGTAGCATACTTCCCAGGCATCGACGCTTCACTGGCTGGCTTCGTGCTCAGTTTTGCTCTAAATTTCGCTACCGTTGCCGAGACTACCATCTCGAAATATACGGCGACCGAACTAGACATGAACTCGATGGAACGTATCTTGGAGTACATACAGCTCGAGACAGAGTCCCCTGCTGGAGATGAAGCTGAACCTTCGTGGCCATCGCGAGGCCATATCGTCTTCAAGGACCTTGAAGTCGCATATGGCCAGGACTTGCCGCCAGTATTGAGAGGCCTAAACTTTGAGGTGCCTTCACGCCATCGTATTGGCATTGTTGGCCGAACTGGTAGCGGCAAGTCATCTCTCACACTTGCCTTGTTCAGATTTCTACAAGTTCGCAGAGGCTGCATCGAGATTGATGGCGTTGACCTCAGCAATCTCAAACTGCACGATGTTCGCAGTCGACTGGCCATCATCCCGCAAGACCCGGTGTTGTTTTCCGGTACCTTGCGGTCAAATCTGGACCCTCATGATGAGCACACCGATGTCGCTCTCCTGGAAGTCCTGGCACGTGTAAGGCCGACCCAGGCCTCATCCCGCGAAGCATCGCAGAGCCGTAAGAGCATTTTCCAGAATCTTCAATCGGCCATCAGCCGCGGAGGCTCCAATTTGAGCCAAGGCGAGAAGCAATTGATATGCCTCGCTCGTGCGATCTTGACACGCCCAAAGATCCTTGTGCTGGACGAGGCGACAAGCGCTGTAGACATGGAGACCGACGCCTTGATCCAACGCAGCATACGCGAAGAGTTCCGCGATAGCACTGTGCTTGTCGTCGCACATCGACTGAGCACCGTTGCGGACTTTGACAAGATTCTGGTCTTGAGTGATGGAAATCTTGTCGAATACGATGAGCCGCGAAAGCTTGCACAGAACAAGGGCCCGTTCTGGGAGATGGTGAAGGAGAGTGGCGAGGATGAAGCTCTGGAGCATTTACTCATGTGAAGCATATGGCAAAGGATTAGAGCTAATTGTTCCATTTGGTATACAACTAATCTCACCAACCGATCAATCTATACTTTTCAAGATCAACTCCAACCAGTTATCCTCCGGCTTATTACCATGTGTTGTTGGAACTTGGCGCCGAACTACTGCCTGCGCACGATCTTGATAGCAATCGAACGGAGCAATGGGTCGAAAGGAAGCCACGATGGCCGGGAGGTGCCTACGATAAATTGGACATAGCTTTATCATTTATGGACAAGTGCAACCTCGATCATGCGCAAACATATAGACGGCAGGAGTTTAAATGGTCACCCAGTCGACACTTCGAACATGCCTTGCACGCAACATAAGGAACAGATCGGAGACGGATTAATGTCGAAGACTGCGGGCACTTTAACCCGCTAATCGTGATGGTCAGAGTAAATGTTGGCCAATCGATCGGTGGATCATTTCATAACTATAGGCTGCCGAGGTTTCCATTCAATGGGAGGCGGCACCTCGTTCTGGTTCCAATTCTCGGTGCCATAACGAAGCCAATGCGCGTAGGTATCAGGAACACTGTCAGATCCAACGTGCCGCCTCCACAGAGAGCTCAGTGTATCTCCCATCACCCGTAGAATCAGCCCGGTCGCAAGCTTAAACCCAAAGCTTCTCGACAAACAGCTCTCCACTATCACACGAGCCCTCTTCTGTTCATTCGACTCGGTTTCGTTACTGCGAGGGATTGGGAGAGACATAAGGGCGAATGCCAGAGATCCGTCCCAATTAGTGAGGTCGTTGATAAGCTGAGCACCAACCATGAATTCGATGGCGTAGACGTGTTTCGCGACATACTCGGGTCCGTTCCATCCGTCTCTAGAATCGAGAGTAGACATGGCTTTTGTGAGTGCTTGGCCCTGTATGATGTAATCCGTGAGCAATGCGCTCGCTTCTTCGACACTGTATATGCTTCCATTTTCGCTGAAGGCAGGAGCAGTCATCATTGGTACACCTTCCAACAGTGGGCTATTGCGCATCCCATCAGTGTTCGTCTTTCCTCCGTCCTCGGCCCAGAGCGCTAAGAACAAGTCGTGCGCACGTTGAAAAAGTGGGTTGCCACGATTTGAGCAGAGGAAGTAGTTAGTGAGTGCATATTCGTCATCAGTACCACCATGGTAGGACAAAATTGAGTAGGGGCTATCGGGATTTCCGATGGTATCGTTCCACAAACGATCGAGATCGCCGATTTGCATCATCCCAACATCAGCATATACACCTCCGTAGCGCAGCAGCAGGGGCCAGCGAACAAGGTCAGAGGTATGTTGAAGGGCGTATGTACCGCTCAGAGTTTCTTCGGCAAAAGCCTTGGGGAATAGTGACGGGTCTTTGATGTCCAGAAAGTGGGAGATGTTCAAGGGTGATCCAGGTTTCCTGTCCACAACTCGAATCACCCATCCGAGTCTCGAAAACCGCCGGTGCCAAGTGCGGATGTTTCGCTGGCAGTATTTGTGCATTTCAGAGTAACCGTTGTGCCAGAAGAACCAGATGTTCTTTTCGTTGCCCTCAACGATCGATTTTGGATTGGTGAGATCTTTATCCACCAGGAGATCTGATCTTTCATCGAGGCGTTCAGGAGGAATGACGTGCATTCCGTCTGGGATTTGATACTTCATGTCGACGACTTTACTTTGGTGGTCAAGCGCTCCTGTGCACATGTCATAGAAGATTGGAGATGCAGTAGAAGGTTGCAAATGAATGAAATGATGGCTGTACTATCGCGTTTCGCAACTTGCTGTTCTTTATGCCATCGGGTAATGCGCTCACGAGCAGGTGCATCAGAATGAGTCATTTTGACTTCTTATAGCGCCTGCTGCACACCGAAGCTTTTCTTATACATGTTGGAACAGCAAATCATGATCCTACACCCCATACGCTAACATTCTCTATAGTACCACTCGCTGCCACGGATTGCTACTGCTTTAGCCAAGCAAAACAAGAACAAACATACAACAGGCGGGATTTCCAGATGGCCACCCACTCTAGTGCTGGTCGCCCGGTTTAGTGCTTATGTATGGCAGAGCGGACGGAGTACACGGTTGTCACCTACCCTTAGGCGGGCCTAGCGCTTTCCCACCACACCAAGCGCTCCCTTTCACACGTGCACGTAATAGTGATCAAGTGTCAAAGCTATTTGATACCTGATTCCTGGTTCCTGATTCCAGGAACGGGAATACGCAGTTGTCACCCGCCCGTGCCTGGGAAGCGCACATCCCCCGCCCGGGTGGCAGCACCCGTAGCACTTGACCTTGAGCTAGGTGGCAGCACCTGATTCTAGGTTGTAGTAACACGCTGGCCTTCGTGGATCATAATTCTACTGTCCTGTTTTCAGGCTTACGAGGGTACATCTTAGGCTCTCGGAAGGCGATTTCATTAAAAGTCTAGTTATTAGTCTTTTATGATTTTAGCGCCTTATAAGAATAAAAATCTAGCTCTAGATACGTTTTCCTGGTTCTAGCAGAATCCGGAATCATGATGCAAGTCTGGGAACCTAGGCTGAGCCCGAGATTTGGCTTACATTCATCTGGCTAGACCCGCTGTCGCAGGAATGATGGCGAATGTGCCACTCAATCTTCCTTGACCTGATCCGCGTAGAAGCAAAGCACTATGTTAGAAGAATTCATACATTTTAGGGATAGCCCACACATCCTGCAGATGTAGTAAACGACATGGACGCTGTGTCGTTTCCGGGAGTCTTACGACTAAAGGGTAGCCATGCTCTATCCAAACACGAAGACTCGGGTCTCCCCCACATCGCCGATGCTAAACAACGTGCGTAGCAACATACTAGGTCGGTGCAATCTGAAACGAGAACAATCACAGAAAGTGTTCGAGGTTGATACATCGAGGAAAGTACTAAGGTTGATGATTTACAGGAACAAACACTGTAATAGAGACACAACCATTATGCCTTAGAACAACGCAATTAATTCGATAGCTAATGAGAGACTACTGACTTAAAGCAAGCTATATACCACCCCTCACTCATGTGACTCTCACACCTGAGGCACAAATAGACCACGTCTCCCACAACCTTGAGCATGCGCAAGAGTTGCACCACCTTGTCCGCTTGGTCGGAGAGGTATAACTGACGGGCTTCGTAGTTACATGACCATCTCTTTTTCGTGCATCGCTGCTGGAGCTCCCTCGCACAGTCTAGTGCTTCGTCGAACACAGTATCGATGCTGATGACGTTCGAAAGCAGCAGCAAAATTCATATCGTCTCCCGGTCGTCGCGTTTGAGGGCTTCGAGAGCGTCCGCGAAAATACTGCTTCCAATTGTCGAATTTGCAGCGCCTTGCGACGGTGTTACAGGAGATGCTGTTGCTGTACGGGTTGGCAAAGGCGAGGGTGATCTGCGAAAGAGCCCTCGTATCCAAACACGCTTCCTCGGAGGTTGTGGAGACAAGCTCATCACTGTTACCATCTGGGTGTTTCCACCTTATGCCAACTTTCAGCTGCTTTATTCGTCTGTGGGGAGGTCTCCGAAATTGGTAGGCATGGGGCTGTCCTGATCGAACTGCTCACGAGCTGTGCTACCGCGACGAAACACAGGCGGGGCGCAAGCATGGCGCTGGCAAGGCGCGTTCATTGCAAGCTGCGGCGCTTGAGATTGAGAGACGTGGCACACCACATCGGCGAAGCTGGACCACTTGATGATTATCAAATCACTTCAGCTTCATCGGCTGTTCGTGTTTTTGAGTTTGGTGGCCTTCGTAGTTGTATTAAAGAGCCAGATGCAAGTTGACGAAAGTTAGACATATCAAGGATTAGACCGCTACCTGCGCGAAGAAGCGTCGGCTATCGCTTGTAAGGGAAGTGTGAGTATGTATGCCGGGCACTACGAAACAGCATGAAAAGAGGCATCATATCAATACGCCTTGGAGTTGTAGCTCCGATGCCAGCTACGACAAACGACGTGTGCTATGTAGCACAGATTGAGCATAAGATCGGCAAGATATCTCACAGACCCATTATTGTTCGAGCTCGCTCTGGCGGATCCACTCAAGTGGTCCGTCCCACCACTCGAGATGCCGATTGGAGGACCCACAGTCGCCTTTGCATGTAAGTTTTCACTCTGGCTCATTCCATAAGATCGTACTATCGAGAAGTTGCTTTCGGAAGTGTCGAACACGAGTTGTGGCTTGTGACTTTCTTGTGGATGCAGCAGGGGTCTAGGTGGTATTTGCCAACCCTAGTAGATATCGTATAGAGGGGATTCCTCGCAACCACTCGCTTGACACTGTCTTCTGTAATGAGCGTCCACAAGCAGTATGACTCTGAGGTTGTTGACCAAAACTAGCGTCTTCTCAGCAGAAGACAATCACCAGTGACCTGTACGGGTAAATCACGCTGGCACTTTGCATTTCTTAGTCGTTGGGTCCTCGGAGAAATTCCAGGGCAGAGTCATCTTTTATTGGCTTCAAGACGTGCTGTCAACCATACTCTTAACGGGTTTTGATTACAAAACAACTGTGGCAAGACACATTGCGCAGTTACTGCTGCACATTGGCTGTTGACAAGTCATCCTTTTGTCGAGTCATATGTAGACGTTTGGAGGATCTTGGTGGCTTGCAGTGCCGCGATCCAACAGCAGGCTCAAATGCATTCCGATGTTTTCATTTAGCTCGTATGTATCGGGTCGCATCGCCAGCTGCCCGCGTGATGGACTGTATTTGCACGTTCAGTGTTTCTGGCTTAGCATCCTCCGAGTCTTCCTTAGCACCATTCAAGACTACTCTCTTGAATGCGGTTTGTAGGTTGCCGTGAAAGCGTATGCAGATGCGCTAGGGGCTATCACAGGCACCGGCTGCACTATCGGATACGTTGCTCTGTTGTAGCGCACAGATAGCAAGGCATCTATGGGCGGAAGAACGTTGCAGTTGAGTTCTGGATGCTGTTGATACTCATTGAGTGAGTCTTCCCACGGGTAGACGCTGTCACCAGATACTGTTACCCTGGAAGCAGGGTTCATACCTAGTAAAGCTGCGTCGTAGTCACCACGTCGCAGATATTCAAGCGTCCGGTCTAACGCACTTGAATCGACACAACGCAGGGTGTGGATTAAGGATGCATAAGAGTGCAACTCTTCCTGGAGGCGTTGTTGATTGGCGAGCAAAGCTTGAATGCGGGTCTGTCCAGCGGCAAGTTCGTAATCACAAGCAAGCTGGGCTCTCACACATGGCCTGCATGTCGGATGAGCTCTATCGCACTGTATCATTGTGTGAGAAGTTTGTACAATCGTAAGAAATACAAAAATGACTGCACCTTAGTTTTCCGTTTTCGACATCGCTGGCACGCTTGTACGACTTGTTGTTGTCTTCTCGTCCCGGTAGAGTCTCTGTCCGAGGCAGACGTAATTGCCATATCCATCAGACTGTCACGGCTCAGATCGGCCTAGGAGGTATTTTCTGCGTTACTCGACGATTTGTGACCCAAATCAGTGGGAACGACAGCAATTAAAGCAGCGAGATGAGAGCAGTTGCAGGCGGTTGTTTGATCAGGATGCAAAACGAACTATTTGGCTGTCCTTGTACGCGCAAGGTAGCCGGGCGATCACCGATCGGCTTTTATTGAAGAGCTCGGACACTTTCCAAAGATCGAAGGAGTGGCTGTGATCGATAGCCGGACTCGTTCATCGCACAAAAGAGCCAATGCTGTTGGAGATGTGGGTCCAAATTATGGTCGCTAGGACGGTCGGCCATACATACCAAAGCGGCTAGTACTAAGAGATTTGAAAATTGCTAAGCAGCTATTTATAATTATCTCTGCTAGGCTATTTTAAAAGTATTACTACTTAGCTAAAGCATTATTATTCACTTAATCTATTAATAAGTACTAGTAATAGCAATAGAAGAATTGCAAGCTCTATATCCTTTTTTTGAGGAGTAATATGCTTTACATAGATAGTAAGTTAGTCTATTACTATTAAAACGATGAGTTATAAACTTTGAAAGATTAGAAAATATATAGCTTACTCTTAAAGATTTCAACTAAAAATACCTTAATAGCTTCTTATATAGTAGTAATAGTAGTTATAGTAGTAGTGTATATTAACTATAAGATTTTATACGATCTCGTAATAAAGGTAGTTAAAGAGAGCTCTTATAATAAAGAAGTTAGTATATTTCTAGTAGTAGTAGATCTCGTATAGAGTAATAGCTAAATAGACTAGATTAGTATTAACTATAGTTACTAACTATAGTTTATCTACTACCTATTATAGGCGGGCTGTAGCACCCTTGAGAGATCAGATAATCTCATTACGTAATAGAATCGTTCTCCAGACTGACTCTACCTTAGATACTCTACATGGTTTCCTGACCTATAGATTAGGAAAGACGGAAAGTCGGCCGAGGCTTTGGCCAAATCCTGATTTCGCACTTCGTATCGAATTGTAGCTCTTTGAGCTAGGTCCTATTGATAGGATTAACGTTAAGGTTAGTCCTTAGTCCGTAGTTAGCTCTGTATCCAATCATTTACGCTCCTATACACACTTTCTATACGATCCGCCTCACGCCCGCAACAAACGTTCCTTTGTATTACAATATGAAGTTTATTTGTAAATGCTACTGATAGTTGATATCAATGAGGAAGAACAAATTTTGTAGGGTTAGAGTCCGGGTTAAATCTTGATACCAGTGCCAAGGCGCCTTGCAACGTCCGGAGCTTGCAACGTACTACTTTATGTCCAGGTGCAAGATAGGCTGTAAATCAATAATGCTTTACCGCCGCTGAGGCAGCGTTGCTCCAACATAACATCAGATTTTAGTGAGTATCTGCTCTCTGCTGTCCTACTCGGGTTTTGCAGAGCAGGAACTGCAGGACTGAGGCTACAAAAGGTCGAATTGAGCTGAACTCCGTTACCTGTATCCCATAATCACCTACGCTAGCTTCTCACGGTCGGACTCCCTTCTTATATTTTTGGAAAGATGTCTTCTGATAGTCGACATTGGTTTTCGCACTTGTCAGGGCGTGGGGCAAGGAAGTAGTGCTTACGGCAGATTTAGAGAGGACTGCAGGCGTAGTGACGTGAAACCTGGCAGCGGTGATCAACTCACGTCACGCGTCGGCCCGGGGCGAGGTACGATGCTCTGACGACGCATCATTGGTATGATTGCCCTCAAGATCTTTTTACGTGGCGGTCTTTGAGAATCACTGCGACCCTCTTCCCTCGATTCACGCGAATACACTCATTTACCATCAGATGGGTGATCATCACGGCCTACGCCAGCGTAGCGAGCAACCTCAATCCCAAAGTAACCACTTTGCAAGTTCACTCCCCAGCAATGTGAAGACGTTGCAGCAGTCGCCACTCAATCTTCACTCGAATCCTTATTTGCAAAGTCTAGCAATCACCATCTCCAAGTTCGACTACCCGGCCGCTATTTTCTGGGGGTTCGAACTAGTGCTATTCTTCAACCAAGCCTGGGTAGACGCTGGCGGAATTTTGGAGCAAGGCTCTCTATCACCCGAAGCCTGGTATGCTTTGCAAAATTGCATCAACGGTGGCAAGCCCTCGCGTATCACGAGCCATGCTCTACTCCGAGATCGTAGCAAGCCGGCGTGCGACGACTACAGGGTACTGGTCAGCCCGTTGTTTGAGAAAAGTTCGAACTTGGCCAATGGCGCCCTCTGCCAGATGATCCGAAACCAGACCAATTCGAGTGTAGAAGGCGAAGGGGGTGGAACATTAGAAGGCTACGGCTTCAAAAGCACTGCTGTCAAAAGGACTGATCCCAATACGAAGTTCCTTGGCCTCACGAAACATGACGAATTTTCTGTGGGCGAACACGCATTCTTTCACCGCTTCGCCGAAATGCTGCCCACTGGAGTGGCCATTCTAGACCATAACGCGCAAGCAGTGTTGATGAACCAACAGTTCCATCAATTGACTACCCACTGGGCTGATGATCGGTCATCCAAGTTATGGACACAAAGCATCCATCCGGACGACTACGAACATGTGATAAATGCTTATCGAGAGGCTTTTGCTAATCAAAAACAGCTGAGGATGGTGTTTCGCGCACTTGGAAGCGAGCACCCCTGGCGACTGCTGCTCCTCATGCCACTTGGGGAAGAAAACTCAAGGCATGTTAGTCTAGAAGAACACGGTAGTTTCGTTTGTTCTATGGTTGACATCACATCTGAGAAGAGTGCAGAAATCGGCCAGCGTAAAGCTGCCGGAGAAGCTGATGAGCGCAAGACACAGCAGGAGCGTTTCATTGACATAATTAGTCACGAGATCCGAAATCCGCTAACAGCCTTGGTGCATTGCGTAGAAGATATCAACGACGCTTTGCAAGAGGAAAACGGCGATGGCCAGGTCAACACCAAACAGGTCGCCGAAGCACTAAAGACTATTGACCTTTGCATCTCGCATCAAAAATCCATAGTCGACGACGTACTATCTTTCTCTAAGCTAGATTCACCGATGCTTGGAATAACACCCCAAGTCTGTCAACCAGAGCAGCAGCTGCGCAGCATTCTGAAAATGTTCCATGGAGAGTTCCGCAAGTACAGCATTGACTATGAGTTCGAAGTCGATCCTCTATACAAGGAACTGGACGTCGACGGGGTCATGGCGGACCCCAAACGCATTGGTCAGGTTCTTGTTAACCTGATCTCAAACGCTATCAAATTCATCTCTAACGACGAAACGGACCGCAAGATCAGTTGTAAAATCTCTGCAGCCAAAGAGCGGCCTAAATCATACCCACTCGATATCGTCTTCTTTGGCTCCGATAGCCAATTGTTGGATCCGCTCGACGCTACCGACAGGATTGAATGGGGCGATGGCGATGCCATCTTCGTCATGGTTGCCATAGCTGACACCGGCATTGGTATCAGCGAGTTGGGGCAGAACAAGCTTTTCGAGCGGTTCAAACAAGCGACGCCAAAGACCAACGAAATATATGGTGGCTCTGGCCTTGGACTCAACATCAGCCGAAAGT
Organism: Graphiopsis chlorocephala; assembly: GCA_022828445.1. Taxonomy (NCBI): domain Eukaryota; kingdom Fungi; phylum Ascomycota; class Dothideomycetes; order Cladosporiales; family Cladosporiaceae; genus Graphiopsis; species Graphiopsis chlorocephala. The sequence goes on along the minus strand of JAIZZJ010000014.1, from coordinate 1,359,703 downwards.
TGGTGCAGCTCCATGGCGGCGACATCGGCGTCTTTTCTAAAGAGGGTAGTGGTGCCACGTTTGGTTTCTTCTTCCGCGTGCGGCGAACCGATTCCTCTACTAGCAACCGACCTAGTGGCAGGGACAAGCATCAGGAGGAGAATGTGCAAGGCCAGCTTTTGATGGATGAGCTCGGCATAACCGAAGAGTCGAGCTTCGGGAAAGCGCAGAATCTTCACGAGACACGATCGGACGAGCGAGAAGAGAGACTGAAGTCGTCAGAATACCTGGGGAAGTGCGAGCAATACGAGGCCAGAAAGGGTAGTGAGCGCACAAAAGAAAAAGCGACCCAACGTTCTGGCGATGGCGGCATCATGGCCGACATGGGCACATGCTCTGGTCTTTCCACTACTAGTGAAGTACCCAAAGATTGCCAAGAGGCAGCGGAGGACAACGCGCCAGTATTTACCGGCCAAACCAACAGATACAAAGACTTACGGGAACAGCGGTCGCAAGAAAAATCGGAAAAGCATCCGCTGAAGACTTCCACAAGCAGCAGCCGAAGGCATATCTTGCTAGTCGAAGACAACATTGTAAACCAGCGCGTCGTCCAGCGCAAGCTGTTCGATAAGAACTTCTTTGTCAGCACCGCCAACAACGGCCGCGAAGCGGTCGAATTCATCACTAAGGCTTTACACAAGGAGAACGAGCAGCAGGGTGGGGCTGTTGACATGGTGCTCATGGACCTGGAGATGCCGGTCATGAACGGCAACGCGGCCGCGGCTCAAATTCGAGAAATTGAACGGGAGAAGGGAAGAGAGGCAAGGGTGCCAATTCTGGGCGTCAGCGCGAACGTGCGCCGGGAGAAGCGGCAGGCCATGCTCGAACATGGGATGGATGGGTATATCACGAAGCCCTACAGTTTTGAGGATATGGTGAATCGGATCCGCGACATGCTGAACAAAGATGGGGGCGGGCTATAGTAGCTGTCCGTCTACACGTATACCATGCGCCACGAGTTCTGGTCGAGGAGCGGGTTCCATATGCATTGGGGATCAACAATGTATTTCAGATTGCATATATGAAACGCGTCGCAAGCTGGACAAAGTTTTCAATGCGGCCAACATTGACTTGTATCACATTGGAGTGCATTCGGAAACTCGTCGCTGCGCTGCGCTGCACACACGCACAAGAGTGTTGCTCTTAGCTGGCATGCGAAGATATTCAAGGCCGTCAATTTCAACTTCGACCAGCATTTAATGTGATGTACTTTGTGGAGACAATGCTCAACCCAGAAACCGATCAGTGCGTACCGTACATATCAGGAGAACTCTCGCAGATGCAGCTCTCCCTGGCGTAGACGTACGAAGTTTGGGTTGAGACTCCCAGTGCTATTGAGTGGCTAAACGTTACAGTTGGAATTACTGAGACAACCATCTGTAAAACATCACCTATAGCAAGGGGTGGAGCCAGGTAATCCATAGATCCCACAAAGCTCGCGTTTCGGAAGCTTTGCACTGTAGAAGACCATGTAAACGAGGCTCTCCTAGCGGCATTTGCTTCATTCTTCCTGGTGAGGCCAGGAAAACTTTTATGTTCAAATGTGATACACATCAGACATCTTGAGAATCATGCTAAGTGATATAACAACTTGCATTAGCGGAGCACCGTATCATGGAATCTGTGCTACAATTAAGGTTATCTTTGCTGTCTGCGACTGCACGTGGGCGCAATACAACATACAATCACACAACAAACGAGTGATTTACAAACATAGCACATGTTGATAGAGATCAGAGGATATACATGTCCGAGAGTCTGAAGGCAGTATCGTCTGAATCCAACAAATCAAAAGCAGATTCAGTCGAGTCGAAGTACGGTGAAGAAAGACTTTACGCCTACTTTTCGATAGAAGACACTTGTCTAGACTTGATACTCGGGGGAACAACTCGACTTTCGAAGAGATTGTCTCAAGCGACGTCCAAAACGCAGATAGCTCACGGTGGCAGTGGACTTTGACTCCATGTCTGCAAAGAACTCATCGAGAAGTAAGGTGGAGGTATTGATGTTGTATCGAAGCGTGGAGGGGGATCATAGTATGTCGCGCGTGCTATCCTAATCGATCTGGAGCCTGGTGCCGTAGAATCCGCCCGTGCCGACCCCTTCGGACAACTCTTTTCGTCGTGACAACTTCGTATCTGGTCAGCCTGGCGTCGGAAACAACTAGGCCATGGGCCACTACACTGAGGGTGCCGAACTTGTTGACCAAGTCCTCGACGTCGTCCATCGCGAAATTGAGGATCCTGCCTCGCGCGGCAGTCAGACAACGAAACTGTGAGGGTTCTTCGCAGCAAAGACGACGAAGCTATTTATTCAAATCATATTTGCGTCGCAGCTTTCCATGCTTCCAGATCTAACTGCTCTTGGCTGTTTTTTCAAGGGGTGTCGGCACGGTAACGGCGGCTCGCTGCCCTATAGAACTACGGCATAGTGGAGTTGCTAGACCTATGCCTCAAGCTACTGTATTCTATTGTTATCCATATTCTTAGGTTGTGTCTAGCCCAGGACGAAGGTTGTTTTGGGTGCGCATACAACCTCAAATGGTGGTTGAAGGCTGATTAACGTTTCTGATTGCGCCCGGGATCTTCTTTCAAAGCAGCCGTGGCGCCAATTAACCGCTGTCCCGAACCTTCTTCAATGCTATATCATTTGTATCAATTACCCAATCTACCGATGTGCATACCGACAACGTGTAGCCTAAGCGGCCACCTCACGGACGCGGGCACCCGTTAGTGACTAGATTCATGTGACCAATAAAGGTGTGTGTCGTAGTCATGAGCTCGAAAATGACGAAAACATAAGTGGCAGTCGTGTGCTAGGGACGTTGCTTGCTCAGCACCCGTTATGAAGCGGCCGTCGCAAGGTGGTGAAGAATCGCTCAGCAGCCAGCGTTGGCAATGGCAGCACGCGTCCAATAGGGCGAGAGCGATTACACAGGGACACAGGGTGGGCAAGTCATATGCGCACCTGGTGCGTGAGATGGTAAACCCATAACAACCTGCAGCAACACCATCGGCGCGACGAACTGATGAAAATTGCCGGACAAGAGCGTGCAGACCGCCACAGACCTACTGAAGGTATAAAGCAGTGGATAACCCCAGCAGTAGATTCACAGCCCAATGAAATCCTTTCACACCCAAATTCATCACGAACCAGAGTGCGACTGATAGCCTATTGTTGCTGCTGGATTAAATTCGCATTTGTCGCCACTCCCGTTTCTTCGGCCGGCTTGCCTCTCAGCTCATGGCAGTAGCAGCAATCAAAATCACATGCACACGTACATCCATCCAGAAAGACGTGTCCACACGTTAAGCCACCTGACTACTGTGATCATCATCACACGCACAGGTGACAAGCCCTCGCAGTTGAGCCGGACGCTTGCGCAAACGAAGGAGCAGTCGCTCTGCCAGTGGGCGCGCACGGCCCCTCGTCCGACCAGCTTACATGAGTAGTGACGTCGCATGTAATGGCAGCAAGCACCACCTCAATCGCTAGAGCCAGCTTGGGTAGTAGTGAGTTGACAGCGATCAGTCATAACCAACGAGCGAAATTGCTGGTGAAGCATCTAACACATGATACCATGTCCTCCAGCTCATATCCCATGCGGGATCGGGTGGCATCTCGCTCACAGTATTGACATCTTCATATTTATCCTGCAGTACATTGCACCCCTGAGCTTTTTGTACTGTATCGTTATCATGATGGGTCTGGCCGCAACGTGTCGCATAAGGCCAGCAGTTCAGCTCTGGCTAATTGCAGAAGCGCTCTTCTGGACTTGCTTCTTCTTTCCCTATCGGTGGTATCTCCAAAACGCGGCTACCCATCCTGCTCCGCGCTCTAAGGAAGAGCGACGCAAGCTCTTCGACTGCGTCAAGACTGAGGTGACAAATTCAGACCAGTTCATTCAAGGCTGGTTCAAAGGTGCAGAGATCAAAGACATCAGGCGTGATGATGTTAAGGAGTGGCTGACTTGGGCCTTCTTCGATCGCGATTACTAAGAGAGTGAAGATGAGGACGAGATCGAGGAATACACGCTCGAGATCGAAAGCATGTTGCGCAAAGATTTCAGACCAGGAAAAGGCACAGTCAAACCACTGAAGCTAACGATTGACCTAGTGGACATGCTCCGTAGGAGTTTGCTGTGGTACTTCGTAAGTACTTTGTTTACGAGATGTCCATCTTCGTTCACTAACTCAAGAGCAGTGCGTTGGGATTGTTGATCTTCTGGCATACCTGAAGCTCCAGTGGTTGGGCCTCCACTTCCACTACCTCTCGTTCGTCAGCTTTTTTACGCTTTTTCCTTTCCGTCCTGCCAGTCTCATAACACGCTACCATTCTCGAGCCAAGCACCTATCTTACTGGCACCGACCCCACAAATCCATTGCCTGACTGCCTGTCCTATTCATTCATGGCATCGGCATTGGCCTGTACCCGTATGCCGACTTCCTTTCCGACATCAACTCTTTCGCCAATGAACAGGCCAACAGCAGAGATGGTGATGTTGGCATTCTAGCCGTTGAGATCATGCCCATCTCCTTTCGCATCACGTACAGCGCGCTCAATAAAGACGAAACATGCACCGAACTCCGCCAGATTATTGCCGAGCACAACTATGATCGCTTTGTGCCGGTCAGCCATTCGTATGGCAGCGTCATTAGCTCATTCATCATGGCAGACACGATGTTGCGTCCAAAAGTCGCATCTGCACTGTTCGTCGACCCGGTGAGTTTTCTGCTACACACACCTAATGTTGCATACAACTTCACGGTACGACAGCCGCGGCAAGCGAATGAGTGGCAGCTTTGGTACTTTGCGAGCAAAGACCCAGGTGTTGCGCACGCCTTGGGGCGGCGCTTTTTCTGGAGCCAAAATGTGATATGGAAGAAGGACGTAGAGTACTTCGTGAACGAGGGGAGGCGGGTGACGGTCAGCTTTGGGGGCAAAGACTTGATAGTAAACACTGAGGCTGTTGGGAGGTACCTCGCAAACAGTAGTGCTGACAAAGAGGGAAGGTGTGGCGTAGCGGCCGTGCCTGAGAATAATGATTGTACATCTCAATGTTCAGCAGAAGATGCATGGAAGCAAAGGAAGTGGGAGGGAAATGGGTTGGATGTGCTATGGTTCGATCACCTCGATCATGGCCAGGCTTTCGACAGGAATGGGGCGAGGGCAAGATTGGTCAGAGTGGTGCAGACTTATTGCGAGGGCGGATGAGGCATGAGACCCCTGGCGGAAAGTTCACTTGATATTTGCCGCAATCGTGCGTCCTCGTGAAACAATGTACTTGGACCAAGTACACCAGACAGTTTTGTATGTCGCTTCAATTTCCGGCAGCTCAGTCCATCACCGGATCCGCATCAATCGTGTCACGAAAGTTGCTTTGGTGATAGCTGTTATCTGATACATACAGCGTTGCAGATAACTCTGGCAAGCACAATCCTCTCAATAGCTCTTTTCGTAGCATCATCACCACCCTTGATAATGTGATCCAGTCTTTAGCGCCAAAATCGACGTACTTGATCGTTGTATTGTAAGCGCAATGATATAACCCAACCCTGTACACATAGCAAAAAGAAGACTGGAATGGCCAAAGGCCTGTATATAGCTCGAAGAATAGTCTACTCCTCGGCTTCGAAGGGAGCCTCCTCATCGTACTCCTCCTCGGCCTCGGAGACTGAGGCCTCCTGGTACTGCTGATACTCTGCGACGAGATCGTTCATATTGGACTCGGCCTCGGTGAACTCCATTTCATCCATGCCCTCGCCGGTGTACCAGTGGAGGAAAGCTTTGCGCCTGAACATGGCGGCGAATTGGTTACCGACACGCTTGAATAGCTCCTGGATGGAGGTGCTGTTCCCAACGAAGGTTGACGACATCTTAAGGCCACGAGGTGGGATATCGCAGAGCGCGGTCATGACGTTGTTAGGGATCCATTCAACGAAGTGAACGGTGTTTTTGTTCCGGACATGGCGAATCTGATCTTCGATCTCCTTCATGGATACCTTACCACGGTAGATGGCGGAGCAAGTCAGGTAGCGGCCATTGCGGAAGTCAGCGGCGGCCATCATGTTTTTCGGGTCGAAGATCTGCTGAGTAAGCTCTGGTACGGAGACAGCGCGGAAGCTGTAGGCGCCACGAGAGGTAAGGGGAGCGAAACCGACCATAAAGAAATGGAGACGCGGGAAGGGTACCATGTTGACAGCAAGTTTGCGGAGATCGCTGTTGAGCTGACCAGGGAAACGTAGACAGGTGGTAACGCCAGACATGACCTCGGACACAAGGTGGTTCAGGTCACCGTAGCTTGGGCTAGAGAGCTTGAGGGTGCGCATACAAATGTCGTAGAGTGCTTCATTGTCGATACAGAAGGTCTCATCGGAGTCCTCAACGAGCTGGTGGATGGAAAGGGTGGTGTTGTAGGGCTCGACGACGGTATCAGAGACTTTAGGCGAGGGCATAACAGAAAAGGTAGCCATCATGCGGTCGGGGAATTCCTCGCGGATCTTGTTGAGAAGAAGGGTACCCATACCGGCACCGGTTCCACCACCGAGGGAGTGGGTAATTTGAAAGCCCTGGAGGCAGTCAGAGCCTTCAGCTTCGCGACGGACGACATCGAGGACCTGATCAACAAGCTCGGCACCTTCGGTATAGTGGCCCTTAGCCCAGTTGTTGCCGGCGCCAGACTGACCGGACACGAAGTTGTCGGGACGGAAGAGCTGACCGAAGGGCCCGGCATGGATGGCGTCTATGGCACCGGGCTCCAAATCAACGAGGACGGCACGCGGGACGTACTTGTTGCCAGAGGCCTGCGATGGTGTAGACTCAGTGTGTGCGCTTAGGACGTGCGTGTGCGGATGCCTCAAATGGTTATACCTCATTGAAATAGACGTTCATGCGCTCCAGCTGGAGGTCAGATGTGCCATTGTATCTAGCAGATGTTAGAGAGCTGTTTTCTGTAGGGTTCGTCCAACGCGATCATACACGCCGGAAGCGTCGATTCCATGTTCGCCAGAAATGGTCTGCCAAAAAGCAGCACCGATTTGGTTGCCCTTTGCGGACGTTAATCACAGGATGATCACTGTTATAGGCCATTGTTCGCTCAACGTACGCATTGGCCGACTTGAAGGTGAACCTGCGGGTGAGATGCCGGTCAGTATTGTTGCTGTCTTCGCGAAAACACACAGACGTGGGGCGCGCATGTTGTTTCAATACCCAGTCAATGGTGGCTGGCACGCACGATCTCGCGCATCTTGATTTGACGAGCAGCTGACTGCGAGTTTCGATCTAGCAAAGTAATGTGAAGGCGTATATCAGAAAATGGTGAGAACGAGGATATCACGAGGTGGAGAGGAATTGTCGGTGGTGCTCAAAGGTTGAGCAAGCAGGCAGCTCGAATGATTTAGGGAAGCAGCTGACCGGAAATTCTGTCTTGACCTTTCTGACCTAACCTGATCTGGGCAACAGGACATTCTGCTTGGTCAGATAGAATATTAGAGGCATTTCACATCAAATGACATCATCTTGCAAGTGTCTAATACGTTGCGAGTCCTCAGAAAGTTCATGGCCGTAGAGCATCATCATCCGCGAAGCATGGACGCACGGACACATCTGTGGATCTCGACAGGGGCGTCCGAGCGCTACCCTATCTAGCCCTCCACTTCTCCACTATGTTAGAGCTAACCAAACGCCATCGTATCTGTCACAATGAACCCATCGCAAAGCTTGGTTGTGTGCTTGCTATGCGATCTTACGGAGTATCATCTCGCCTCTTGTATGTGCCATCGTGTGATGTGATTTCTCTGAGTATGCGGCAATCGTAGCTGACGCTCTTTAACCAAGCTTTCATTTAGTGTCGAGGGACAGCTTTTCAGCTTCGTGCGTTGCGAAGTACCGACAGGAATGACTACCATCCCTACAAAGTGCTTGCAGCACGTGGTTCTGGAAACATTCTAGCTGCACATGGGTCTCTGAGGCATGGAGAACGCATTGGTATCTGCTAGAGGGCGTATCAAGCTCTCGAAGCGTGTATGACAGCCTCACCCTTGTGCTATGGTCAGCAGCATGTGGGAGACGTCCGCTTCAAGGGGCTGTAGCATGAACAATATGCGCATAGAACGAGGTATTGTTGTACTCTAACAACGCGCGAAGCGTGGGAGAAGTCATTGTGATGTGCCGTAGACGAATAAAACGCGTTTCCCAGGAGCCATGCGTGATGGAAGTGGTAGTACTTACTAGCGCGCGCGTGCGTTAGGTATGGAGCTCTACGAGGTCAGGACTGAGTGTAGACGCTCCCCCCGCGATAGTAAACGACGTGTGTCACCTCTTTGCTATCGATGAGTCTACTGGTTGAAGAGCAGCGGGAGAAACAGCGGGAAGGTGGTGTGGCCTTTCGCATTCCAGGAACGCGACTTCCAGGTCGGTCACGAGACTAGCAGGTCTCGGCCTTGGGCCCTGAAGATAGAGCCTGGACCCTGCACCTTGAGTCCACGATCATAAGTTAGAACGTATGCATAACAGCAGCCGCTCGGTTGCTAGTGACAAACACCATAGCAGCTAATTAAGATCCGGGTGCCTTCTAGATCAAATTACCATGTTCTGGAATTGCAGCTTCCAGGATTGGAGCGCTCGGGAGCCACTACACCAAAACTACAACACATTGGGATCCTGTAACCTTCAAGGACGATGAGAATGGGGGATTTCGGACGTGATGCCCAGTTTTCACTGATCTATGGTTTTATGTGCAACATCACAATTATTTTGAAAAAATCATCCTTAGTCAATTATTGGGGATGCTGTAACATGCTGCGGTCTCTAAGCCTGTACAGATCGTTCCGTACCGCATCTTCTTTTCTCATCTCACGTTGTCAACAACAACATTGAAACCATGGCATATTGCCAACAGTGACAAAACAAACCCCCCGCTCCTCTGCCTCTATCCCATAACAACATTCGGCTCCCCAACCTTCACAACATAGCACGCAATGAGTTTCAGATCTTCTGTCTGACTGATGCTCTCCGCTCGAGTGTGCGACAGCTCTGCGTAGTCGATGAAACTATCCCCTGCGTGGAACACTTGCGGTTTCTCGTCGCCTTCCCATTGCGAAAGGATACTTCCTTGCACGACGTAGTTGGGGCCTGCGATGGGGTGATGATGTACAGGCGCCGCAGCCCCGGCTGGGTACTCCAGTAGAACCATGCGGTGTTCCCAGCCTGGGAGGGCGGGTATGGGGATGGCCTGGAGGACGGTGCGCTTAACCGCCTTCTCTTGTCCGGTGGTTTCTGACATAGTGATGTGGCTTGTTGTTTGAAGAGTGAACAGAGTAGATTGGTGAGTAGTGTCCTAGTTCGCGTCGGATGGAGAATCTCTGGATCCTGTGTAGTTGTGTTAGAAGTCGATGGCAGGTCTTGACTTTCTGAGCACTATATAAACAATGTTCCATAGACTAAGCTCCAGTTAATGTCGGGCCCTCTACCTGTGATGTAGTAAGCATGCACGCCCTTCTGAGTGTCTGGAAACAAGCTTCGCAGCATGACCAAACGTTCCCAAATAGCGAATCCTATCGGACAATCTTAGTGCCGGCCAAAGATCTGACAATATAGCCATGAACTTAAGCGCCCGTTCCTACAGAAGCTTGGTGACATGCAAAGGCTTGATAACAGGAACGGCTGAAGGGATGCGCAGTGACTAGTCGATGGATACTTGAGATCTACTTCCACTTGTTTCTTACTAAGGTGGCTTACAAACACTACCAACTCACTCAGCCCCTTCAGCACTCTGCTTCACCTCTCCATTGAACCCGGCAAACATCTCTTTCAAAAACAGCCTAACAGGCCCAAACCTCATGAACAGAAAACTCACACCTCCAGTCCAAGTCTCACGCTGCACCAGTCTCGTCGCAGCGCCACCCTGCAAAGGCACATACTCCCAAGTGTGCGCAGACGTAGTCCACAGCTTGGTGCCCTTGAGCGCGAAAATACTGTCGGAGTTTTCTTGCACAGTAGTGCGACCGGAGCCGAAGTAGTTGTCGATTTGGATGACGTCGCCCTTGCGCAGCGTGCGACCATCGTTGACTCCGGCGGATGTGGCGAGGTTAGTGACGGTGATGTTGGCGCTGAAGTTGTTTGTCCAGTGTTGTTGGAGAGAGTAATTCAAGCACTAGCCACATATCGTTAGCATAGAAAGCCCCGGAAGCGTATTACAGGCGTATGCGGCTGATGCTTCGCGAGAGACGTGGTCTACGTACTATTTCACGAACGGCAGCCGCCGTGGTATTGATGTCTTCCGCCGTTTCAAGACTCGCAGAGTTCCACGGAGAGAGGATCAAAGCAACAGAAACGCCAGCTATAGCGATGAAGGTCGCGAACACACTATTGAACACCATATCGATATCGATTCAAGGTGCTGAATACACAGGCGTCGAGGAACCGTCGATAAGTCAGGGCACGGATCCAAAATCGAGTGATTCGGCCTGGTCATCATGCATATGTGGGCGTTTCAAGATCTTCAGCCGTAGCTGAAGGATTTTATTGGCCTGGATCCCGCAAAGGAACCAGTCTTGAACAACTACAAAGGATCTTCCGCCCGGCGATCTCTGACCCAGCCTGCAGAGAGGTAAGACGACACTCCATCTGTCATTGATATATATTTGCCAAAGTCACGTCGAACATCTTTCGCCTTATATGACTTTGCAAGTCTTCGAAAAGTATATGAGCAGTACGTAACAGACAAAGTCTTAGAACAGTCCAGCCTACTTAGTTTCTGAGCCGCCGCAGGGAGTTCATTTGTCTACGGCCCGTCAGTGTCTTCCGTTGCAGCACCTCACAGCCGAGCTCCCTTACGCGTGAAGCAATAATCGTCCTCCGAGTCGCTGACAGCATTTTCACAATTCCTGTTTTGGCATAAATCTATTGCTTGTCGTCAGTTTCGAGTGTCCCTTGGGATACGAAAAAAAGAAAAAAAACCAGTTCGCTCGGATCAGTAGAATACGCTTGCAGCAATCAATATATCCGTCTTCGATCCTCTCAGGACAGCGATAGCATTTGTCTACAAGACTGTCAACATATCTCAATCGCAATATGAAGTACGATGGCTGCGAGGCAGACTTACAGTCGTCGCAATACTGGCTTCCATCTATCTTCAAATTGTGGCAAGACACACAGTCGTCTAGGCTCGGGTCAGTCGCTCCAGATAAGATCTGCCAACGTACTCCACTGAAACAAGCTACGAATCCCCTCGCTCACGTACTACGCAACAACTCTCGTTTTCGTACCGCTTCTCGTTCGGGCATGTGCCGACCGAGCAGACCTTTGGAAAGTCGACATGTCAGCTTGGAAATTTGCATATGTGCCGATGCCGGCTTACAGTAGTTGCAAAAGTTCGCGTTGGTCGCAGGCAGTCGTGTGCACCCTTTTTTTGTACATGTTCCAAGTCGTTGGGCTGGGACTAACATGCCATTACGATCAATCGAGTACTTGGTGAGGCTCATGGTGTACGCTGTTCGACCGTACTCAGGAGATGATGACAAAGGCTGAGCCTGCTTGTTCTTGGGAAGTACAACTCGCAAAAATTGAGCATGAAGCACGGCGCGAGTCACCGTCAGCATAAAAGAAGAAGGGGTTCATGGTCCGCAGCAGCCTTGCGTAGGCAAAGGCCAGCCCAGTCTGCACAGGAGCTCAAGCGAGCGAATAGGCCTCATTGTTGCACGAGGCTGAACATTGGCAGAGACGTAGGTGATGCTTCGGGTGGCCAGATCCGTGACAGTGTGACGAGTGGGAAGTCGCCGTGGAGATGCAGTAGCGTCAACATAAATCGAGAGTGTGCTTGTGCGTGAAATGGACAATTGCCGAGCTCTCATATCTATTGCGCAGCTTCCTTATCCGTCAGCGTTGTACAAAGACACATTAGCCGAAGAGAGACGACAAAATCGACCTGTCTCGGAAAAAAAAACGCACCGTCGAAAATCTCAAAACATCCCAAGAAAGATACGTACACAGCACTCTGCCCGTGATAGCTGTAAGTCGTGACGTCTCATTCGTTGCCAATCATTATCCTCAGCCCATCTCTATACAAACGAGCACGCGCACTCGCCAGCAATACGCACGCACATCTCCAAATGCCACTCCAACAATATTCTACGCTCATCTTCATGCTCATTCTGAACCTCATGCCGATTTCCATTTCCAAGCTCAAAAGTCAAACTCGCCCCTCAGCGCATCCAAATCCATATCCGGACCAACACGATCCGACAAGTCCCGCCTGTTCATGCTCATGAACGTCCTGCGCAGCGTATCGTACAAGTTCGTGCTCTGGTTCTGCGCCAGCAAGCCCTCGACGACCGAATCGTCGACAGCGTTGCCGTTGCCGTCTGAAAGCAGTTCTGCAGCCTTCTGTCTACCTTCAGTCTCGATGACGCGGTGCATGCTCAGCGCGCCGAGCAAGTGCGAAGCGGCTTGCTCGTTGACACCCAGATTGATGCAGGACACACCAAGGTTGTAGCGAGCGCGGACGAAGTTCGAATTGATTTCGAGCGCGCGCGAGTACGCCTCGATGGCCTCCTCGGAGCGGCCGCTGTTAGCGAGCGTGGCACCGAGGCGGTTCCAGAGGAGGTGCTCTTCGCCTTCCTTCTTCATGCTGCCGTGCTGGGCGCTATCCAGCGCGGCGGTGAAGCAGTCGACGGCTTTGTCATAGTCTTCGCTGCCGTAGAAGAGGACGCCGAGGCCGACTTGGACGTCGACGTCGACGCCAGTGCCTTCGGGGTTGAGCTGCGCGGCTTCGAGGAAGAGGTCAGTGACACGTTCTTGCAGTTGGGCGCGGCCGGTGAAGCTGATGTGGTCGTCTTCGGTATTGTCGAGGCCGCGGGGTGCGACGCCGAGTTGGGGGTAGCGGACGCTGACCCAGCGTTCTAGTGATCGGTAGGCAAGGGAGTCGAAAGACTCGTTGGTGTAGGAGACTGCCAGGCCCATGAGGGCTTCGAGGTTGTCCGGATCCAGTTTCAAAGCCTGCTCTAGTGCACGTATCGCTGGTGACTCTTTCTCGTTCTGTGCTTGTGCCTGTCCGAGCGCCACCCAGGCTTCTACGAAGTTCTCGTCTCGTTGCACGGCTGCTTCGAATGCAAGTGCTGCGAGGGAAAGGTTGCCACCTTCGCGGACAATCTTCATGCCTTCCTCGTATGCGTTCGGTACATCCTTGAAAAGATTGTTCTCCTCGAAGAGATAGTGGCCAAGCTCTCCAGAAAACTGATCATGTGTCCGTAGGCCATCGAATCCTTGTGCGCTGTCGAAGTTCTGCCATGCATCTGCCTCGTCCCCAAAGTGCTTGTAAGCTTCTTCCTCGGCGAGCATATCCCTGGTAGCGTTAGTCTCTTGCTGTATTCCATTCCAAATGGATTCGAAATCGCCAAAATTGGTTTCAGACCTGCAGCGCGTAAGCTGCAAGTCCTCGTGCATGTCTGCAAATGTTAAAAAATCGAAGACTCACCGATCGACACCATCAAGTTCCTTCTCAATAGCCGCCTCAGCCTCCCGATCCAGAGCATCCAGATCCTGGCCCTGATCCGAACTCAACTCCTCAAACTGCTTTTCCCAATCTGTGTCGCTCAGCTCTTGCACCCTCCCTTTGCCCTTGCCCTGCATCTGCTCCGGCATCTGCGGCTGCTGCATGCCCATCCCGCCACCAAACATAGGCCTTTGCATCCCCATCCCCATCCCCATACCACCACCGTACATCGGTGCCCTGTACGCCGGGCCCTGCTGCTGTGCAAAAGCAGGGCTCCCCGCCCGCTGCGCAGGACTCATCTGGCCCTGGCGAAACTGCGCAAACTCCTGCGGATTGAAACCGCCTCCTCCACCACTTCTCATCTTACCCATCTCCTCCGGCGCAAAATGCCCCTGCTGTGCGAACTCTCCCGCCCACTGACCTCCTCCGCCGCCACCGCCACCATAACTCCGCTCCAGCGACTCGGCCTCCCGCCTCATCTGCTCCATGTGGAACGAGCTATTGGGCATCTGCTCGCCAAACTGCGGGCCCTGCTGCGCGAAGTCCTGGAAGGCGGCATCGTCGGGCAGGCCTTGCTGGGAGCGGAAGCCGTTGAGTTGAGGGTTTCGGCTGGCGAGGCGGTCGCGCTGCAGGGATGTGTCGGAGGCGGTCTGCTTTTGGAACTGTGCGAGGGGGTTGGCGCCGGTTGAGCACTCTGGGCCGCCGAGGAAAGACATGGCGAGGCTGTGACTGTGGCGATTGTTGTGGATGCGAATATGGATATGGCTGGTTGGAGGGGTATGTTGGTCCTGTCGGATGACTTTTGGTGGGGTTGTCTCGAGGTTGCTGCTGGTGGCCTCACGCGGTGTGAGAATGCGATTGGCAGATGTAGTGCGTAGAGTGAAGCAGCGAGCTGTTCTCTGATGTCTTTGGTATGGAAGAGAACAACAAGTAAAGAGTAGTCAAAGGCACCAAGAATGCTTGGAGGACCGCGAGGACCGTTGACTAAAGCACGTATGATGTACTTGTGCCGAGGTCTCGCACGCACGATGATTAAGTCGGTCCCTTGGTATCACTCTCCACACCTAAGCCGGCTCGGCTACCGCATTCTCACGACATGTACTAAACAGGAAGTCATTTCCGAGCAAAGTCAAGGTTGCGACGAGTTACTGGGAAAGCGACTACTGTGACTGTGAACGATAAGACTCAATGGGATTAATAAAAATACACTTTTCAGATGTCTATTCTACACTGCCGTACAGCCATCATATATGTACAGCAAAGCCCTCTCGCTGCCTCATCTCATCTCCGCCAAATCGTACAGGCCTCGCCACCAACCGTTGCTGCTTCGCTTGCAATGCGAGTCTGCCTGGAGAGTATCCAGATATATCAGAAAGCAGTCTCTGGTGCTGGTAGAGACGTCGTGGGATATCAAGAGTAGGTGATCACTTCTTCAACTCTCTAGTCGAGGTCGTTGCCGTCGTCACGGTCGCGCCTCTCAGGCCTGTCAGACCTCTCGCGGCGGGCGGGCCTGTCACCGTCCTCCTTTGACTGGCCAGAGTAGTCAACCCTGAGCTGACGTCCGTAGACAGCCTTCTGCTCGAGAGCCTTCTTTGCGGCGACGGCGCTCTCAACATCGGTAAAATCGGCGTGCGCGAAACCTCTAGGTTGTCCGGAACGACGGTCGATGGCGACCCTGACGTCGAGCACGTTCTTGATGCTCCTGAAAAGGTCTGTGAAGATTATGTTAGAATTTATGTTCGACAACGTGTTCATCAAGCTCTCTTACCGTTCAAGTCTCTGTCGCTCATCTGGTAAGACATGTTGCCAATGAACAGAGTCTTGCTTGGCTGTGCGGGTCCCCTGATGTTCCTCCTGTTGATGCTGTTGGCATTGGCGTCACGACGCTTGTGGTACTGCACGGACAACCTCCTGCCCTGGAAGGACTTCTGGTCCAGAGCGTCACGAGCGGCATCGGCTTGCTGCTGGTTGGCGAACTCGATGTATGCGAAACCCTTGCTCAAACCCCTGTCGTCGGTAACAACCCTGCTGTTGGTGACCTCACCAAACTTGGCGAATTCGGCCTCAAGCTGAGGAGCAGTGACTTCAAAGAAGAGGTTGCCGACGTAGAGAATCTTGGCGGGGGGCACAGGCGCGCGGTTGTCCTTGTTGTACCTGCGGTCCTGGTAGGCAGCGTTTGCAACGTCGGCGGTGTTGCGAGCAGCGCGAGTTGCCTGACCGGCAGCAGATTGCGCCTGTTCGCTGATTTGCGAGGTGGCTTCGGATGCCTGCTCCTTGGCCTTGGAGGCATACTCGGACGCCTGCTCGCTGACCTTGGAGGCAGTCTCAGATGCCTGCTCATATGTGGAAGCAGCAGCATCCTGGGCTCTCTGCTTAGGCTCCTGGGTGAACTCTCCAACGGCCTGGGCGGCCTTTGCGGCGGCATCAGAGACAGTGTCTTTGGCCTTCTCCGCGATTTCAGAAGCCTGCTCAAGGACAGGCTTGGACTCGTGCTCGCTCTGGCCTGCGGGCTCAGAAGTAGTGCCCGAAGACTCGGAGAGCGCATCCTGGCCTGATGATGTAGTGCTGGACGAGGGTGTGGTGGTGGTTGGCTCGGAGACGGCTTCTGACTGACCAAGAGGCTCAGATGTGGTTCCTGATGACTCGGAGACGGCATCCTGGGCAGCGGCCTCGGTCTCCTTCTTTTGCTGGTCGGCGCGCCATATTCTCGACTGGTGGAAAGAACGGGAGAGGGAGGGAATGGAAGACTGGAAGCTGTTCACACGAGGGCTGGCGCGGAGCTGACGGGGCGCAGAGACTGCGCGAGCGGCGGCGCGGCGGAAGATGTACCTGTGTTGATGTTAGTTGGGTGTCTTCTTGCAAATGAGAGTATCGATGAGATGGAACGTACATGGTGGCGGAGAGGTGTAGAGAATTACAGATGGCGCGGAGGGTGTCGAAAGATGCAGTCGCCTTTCAATGATGAGACGGCGGGATCTGCGTGTGGTGAAGAGAAGGAAGGCGGAGGTGAAGTGATGGGTATTTATTTGTGTTGCGATTGAATGTATACAGTATTCAGCATACAGATAGGGTCTTGCTCCCAAGCTGGAACATTTGCAGCGCACGACCCCCGAGTCTGCGCTCTCTTGCCCGTCGCGCTTGCCTCTCCGCAATAATACATCATCATCAAGCGAGCTGGCGAGCTGGCGAGCTGCCTAGCCCACGGATAGCTCCGCCGAAGGTACGTGTTCAGTACAGGGACAGGTACAGCTTCGACTACTGCTACTGCTACTGCTACTGCACACCCTCCAATGCCACCACCCTCCGCCCGCTAAACCACTCTCCTCTCCGCCACCGTCACCGCCACCTCCACCATGGCCGCCGACGTCGCGTCCCCTGGCGGTGCCGACTTCTTCTTCAAGGGCGAGTCTGCCCGCAACACCCGCGGACTGCTGCGTTTGATCATCCTGTGCACCATTGCTGCCGCCGCCGTTGCCAGCAGACTGTTTTCTGTCATCCGCTTTGAGAGCATCATCCACGAATGTATGTCAATCGATCACTATTACTATTAGTGCTGTTTGCACGCCAATGCTTGCGACGCATGAGAGAGCGAGCATGTGCTGACCAGCCATTGAACAGTCGACCCTTGGTTCAACTTCCGAGCAACCAAGTACCTCGTCCAGCATGGCTTCGCCAACTTCTGGGACTGGTTTGATGACCGTACGTATCCCAATCCATCCCAATCGATCAATGCAACCCTGCCTGACATCTCTTTCCTTCAGGAACATGGCATCCCCTAGGCCGCGTCACCGGCGGTACCCTCTACCCAGGCCTCATGGTCACATCCGGTGCCATCTACCACGCCCTTCGCTGGCTCACATTCCCCGTCGACATTCGCAACATCTGTGTGCTGCTTGCGCCTGGCTTCTCCGGCCTGACCGCCTTCGCCGCCTACCTGTTGACCTCTGAAATGAGCACGAGCCCGTCAGCTGGTCTGCTCGCGGCCGTCTTCATGGGCATTGCACCCGGTTACATCTCGCGTTCCGTCGCCGGCAGCTACGACAACGAAGCCATTGCCATTTTCCTCCTGGTCTTCACCTTCTACCTGTGGATCAAGGCCGTCAAGGTCGGAAGCATTATGTGGGGAGGCCTCACGGCTCTCTTCTACGGATACATGGTCAGCGCATGGGGTGGATACGTTTTCATTACCAACTTGCTGCCTCTGCACGCCTTCGTGCTGATTTGCATGGGCCGTTTCAGCGCGAGGCTGTACGTCAGCTACACCACTTGGTACGCTCTTGGAACGTTGGCTAGCATGCAGATTCCTTTCGTTGGTTTCTTGCCCATCAGGAGTAGCGAGCACATGTCTTCGCTTGGTAAGTTCGGCTTTTTATAAAAAGTCAATCAAGAGCCAGTACTAACGCTTCACAGGCGTCTTCGGTCTGCTCCAGCTTGTCGGTTTCGCTGAGTGGGTTCGCTACCAGCTGCCCTCCAAGCAGTTCCAGACTCTCCTCCGCGCAATGGTCCTGATTGTCTTCGGTGGCGCCTTTGCTGGCTTGGTCCTCCTTACTGTCTCTGGAACCATTGCACCCTGGACTGGCCGCTTCTACTCCCTCTGGGACACTGGCTATGCCAAGATTCACATTCCCATCATTGCCTCCGTCTCCGAGCACCAGCCGACTGCTTGGCCCGCGTACTTCTTCGATCTCAACATGCTCATCTGGCTCTTCCCGGCTGGTGTGTACATGTGCTTCCGCGAGCTCAAGGACGAGCAGGTCTTCGTTGTCATCTACGCAGTCCTCGCCAGCTACTTCTCTGGTGTTATGGTCCGTTTGATGCTTACCCTTACTCCCATTGTTTGCGTGGCAGCCGCCATTGCTCTCTCTCAAATCCTGGATACCTACATGGTAGCCGCTGCTCCCGACGAGGAGGGCAGCAAGTCCAATGGCTCTGCCAGCGGTTCCACCACCATCAAGGATAAGGTTACAGCTGCTTCCGACTCTCTGCGCTCTACCAAGGCCCCCATTGTCGGCATCTACTCCTATCTTTCCAAGTCGGTCATCACTGGAGCCGTGACCGCATACCTTCTGCTCTTCGTCCTTCACTGCACCTGGGTCACCAGCAATGCCTACTCTTCTCCTTCCGTCGTGCTTGCCTCCCGCATGCCCGACGGTAGTCAGCACATCATCGATGACTACCGTGAGGCGTACTACTGGCTCCGTCAGAACACCGAGCAGAACGCCAAGATCATGAGCTGGTGGGACTACGGCTACCAGATTGGAGGCATGGCCGACCGCCCGACTCTGGTCGACAACAATACCTGGAACAACACCCACATTGCCACTGTCGGTAAGGCGATGAGCTCGCGCGAGGAGGTCAGCTGGCCCATCATGCGCCAGCACGAGGTCGACTACGTCCTTGTCGTCTTCGGAGGTCTTCTCGGATACTCTGGTGATGACATTAACAAGTTCCTCTGGATGGTGAGAATTGCTGAGGGTAAGCACAACTTTCAAGCGAAGCATAAACACCAAATCACCTACTAATATTGATTACAGGCATCTGGCCCGACGAGGTCAAGGAGCGCGACTTCTTCACCGCCCGTGGCGAATACCGCGTTGACGACCAAGCTACCGACACCATGAAGAACAGCTTGATGTACAAGATGTCCTACTACAACTACAACTCCCTCTTCCCCGCTGGCCAGGCCCAGGACCGCGTCCGCGGCTCCAAGCTGCCCGCCCAAGGCCCCGAGCTCAGCACCGTCGAGGAAGCCTTCACCAGCGAGAACTGGATCATCCGCATCTACAAGGTCAAAAAGCCTGACAACCTCGGCAGGACGCTGCAGGAGGCTACGGCTTTCGACAAGGGCAACAAGCGCAAGAAGGCGGGTAAGAGGAAGGGCGCTAGGGTGCTGAGAGTCGAGTAGTTTCTTTCATGCTTAGAAACTCTTGGCTTTGCATGCCTGTCTCTCTCTCTCTCGTGAAAAAGAGTGTTGCTTTTTTTGTGTAAACATATTGAGTCGAATCTTTGATAAAGGCTTTCTTGGAAAAAGTACGTGATTTGCACCAGGGTTTAGCTTTTTGAGAACTGGCTTTCCTTGTGAATTTTGTGAATAATGTCAGCGCAACGTCGTTTACATACGCAATTGGTCCTGTCATGCGTCCTACTGGTAAGAAGAGGATCATCTACAAGTACATGTGTTTGCCACGTGCACTTTGTGCGTTCACGAGGCGTCTCGCTTGGGTCACTGACTCAAGATCGAGGACTGTAGGGTTAGGGTTGGATCAACGGCCAACACCGATTCAACCATGAAATTAGCATATCTTCTTCAAGACTTCTGTATATCGAGCAGACATCGGTGTGGTTGATTGGATAAGTGGCAAGCACTGGTGGCTGGTATATGGCTTTCCTGGCAGCTTGGGCACTTTTTCGTCGGCTGTGGATTTTTGTCTGAGAGGTTGACTGGACGATGTGTCTTCGATTGAGTGACTAAATTTGTCTCTAACTGTGGTGTATATGCAAGGTAACAACGAATTCGATCACGACAGGTTCCGATAGATTGCATGCAGTGTAGACTATGGTTCTGAGGTCCAATTGCGAGATACCATTATATACGTCCTGGGAGCAAATTGTCCCGGAACCGCAGTCTTGCTACCATGTTCATCCGGGGTCTGGACTGTATCATCGATATCGTATATATTGTGGATATATCTGTATTGGTCTAGAAGCTGAATGGCCGTTGGGACTACTCCGGTCAGAACACTATGAAGCAGTGGTACCCGAATTATCCTCGCAAGAGAACGCAGAACCTAAACACTGGTCAGCAAAAGTCTCAATATCATCAACATCAACCGAACTTACCAATCCGCCCACTAGCGTACGCATCCTTAATCTGCACCACAACCCCAAATGTCCCGCCAACGCAAACGAACATCCCCAACGGAATCATCAGCGCCGTAATCCAGAACACAACCTGCTGCCAGAACTTCCCCTTTCGCCACGCCATATTATCATGACACCACAGCCAACCCGGCAGCGAGAGCGCAATAGGCGCGAAACATAACGATCCCGTCAGGGAGAGTAAGTAGTTGAAAATCGGAATCGCCTGTGCGAGGATAAACGCTATTGCTCCGAGCCCGCTCGTGCAGCCCAGCCATGTGCACCAGTGCACCCAGGTATCTGATTGTAAGTGTTCGGAGTCGCGCAAGATGCGTACGAAGACGTACTTTGCTCCTACGTGCAGGTACAAGCAGCCGGAGACCAGCAAGCCGACAAAGCCAACTCCATACGCGATGATTTTGATCGTCGGACCCGCGGACCCGAGCGATGGCACGGCGACCCAGGCACCGCAGTAGTAGTACACCACCAGCGAGAACGAGGTGTACGAAGCAATTACGATGGTCATGCAGAGGTAGAGCGATTTGCGGAAGTCGCGCGGCTCTCGCATTTCGGAAATCACGGGCAGGAAGGCTGAGGTGCCGGCGTAGGAGACGAAGATGGAGCAAGTGGCGACCATGCCGGCGGCGAAGGTCGGGTGCGCGATGGCGGCGAAACCGAGCTCGTAGTCGCCTGTTTGGGGAGCTGCGGCTGGGCGGTCGTTTTGCGTTACGGCGACGACGACGATGAAGACAGCGATGAAGACGGAGGCGAAACCGGCCCAGGTTAGCCAGCCGATCTGGAAAAGTAGTGTTAGCAAAGCTTTAAGAATGAGGCGTAAATGTGGTTTTTTCAAAATCACTTACCTGTGACATCTTCCTGAACGAAGCCGCCGCAACAACCAAAATCATCGCAACAAACGAGAACCAATTAGTGCAAATAGCATGTCCAGAGAAGACATTGAACGCAATTGAAACACCCAGAATCCCAGATCCAGTCAAAAGCACATAAGCAACAATGAACAGCGCACCTGTAATCTCCCTCACGATCGGCCCGCCAACAACCTCCGCCATATCAGCAATACCGTGGCATCCACGATGGTTGTTGCGGAAATCGCCCTGGATCACGGCCGCCCATGTGTTCAACAGCCCCCAGCCCAAGACGCTGAGCGTACCGCCTACGGCGCCGAGATCGTACATTGCGGTGGGGATTGTGAGAACGCCGACTGCGAAGATGACTTTGAGGAAGATGACGGTTGCGCGTGGCCATTCGACTGTGCGGAAGTTGACGCCAGCGGTTGTTTTGAAGACTTCGAATTCTTCGTTGTCGTTTGCGTTGAAGACGCCGCCGGCAATTGGTCCGGAGGCATCGTGCTCCACGTCGGATTGAGCATCGTGCTGGTATTTTTTCTCCTGTGGTGTGTCCATCGTGTATGGGGTGTGGAAGAGAGAAATGGAAAGAGCAGGGAAAGCAACAGGACGAAGAGTATATAGACCAAATACCTGCCGCGACCTATCTATCAACCATGCTTGCCGATATCGAGGGCTACCAGTGGCAAGAACCGTCCAGTGTGTCGCATCGCATCTACTGATAACCCGAGCCAAGAGAGCGACGGCGGCGTGCCCTGAGGTCAAGAGATGGCCTACCAGGTCTAGCGATAGCGCGCCGCACCATCTTTGGGCGACGGCGCAGAGCAACGGCTACGCGTCTGCGCATCAGGACGACACCATCGTCAGGGTTTGTCGAGTTGGCATTGGGGCTATCAGTGTATTGGTATTGAAAGCACGTGCGTGATGATGTAAAGCCCAAGAGGGCAGTCTGTTACGAGATCGTGGGGAACCTGAACAGGAGCCGATAAGGACGGCGCGACGGCGCGGAGGGGGAGACGTCGATAGCGATAGCGTGGTGTAGAGTGAGGAGGTGGTTTGTAACGAGCTTGGATTCGATCCATAATTTAATGGCGGTAGAACTGCGGGTTGTGGGGGGTCGTACATCACTTCAGCTGGTTGGCGATCAGGCATGATACTGGGACCAACACAGAAGGCTCCTTGTCGTGTTGGCAACTATGTACTGCTCGTGAGTAGTTGTAGACGAGAAAACGAGATATGTTGTTCTTATTTTTGTTGATTGCTATGCCGTATGCTACATCTTTTGAATGCTCTTCTTCGAGCCAGAGTGGAAATTGCTCCTCCCATCAACTGCGACTGCCGTCTTACAATCTATACTCGCTCAACTCAAATGCTTGTCGCTTGATCATGAATGCGTAAATGCCAGTCTACAAAAGAAAACCAAAAGCTCATCTGCCACCCGTATGTACGAGCTTCGAAACTCACAGTACAACGATCCTACCCCTCCTGTTCTTTCCCCTTGCCTTTCGACCCCGACCCTTCCGTCTCGATCTTGAAGCGTGGAGCTCCAGCGGGCCTCGCGTCTTTGCTCTCGCCCTGGAAGAACTCACAAGAAAACTCGAGCGCTTTGCCCGCCTCTTTCCAGACCACGATCTCGTCTCCCGAGTGTAGCCTTCCGAATTGTCGCTTACCATCTTCTCCTCGTTTCAGGTGCACGCCGTTAACGAAGACTCCGGCGCTGCTCTCGGTGGAGATGATGCAGTGCAGTCCTGGCAGCCTGGTCCAGGAGTCGTCACCGTCAGGTACCTTTTCGATGTCTTTGGCGTAGAACCAAAGCATGAGCGCGCGCTTGCCGACGCGAGTGTCTGTTGGGTCGGGGTACACTTGAGTGTTGGAGGGTGCGCGGCCCCAGGTTGTGAGGCGCGAGCTCAAGTTCAGAGTCACAGGGCCCTTAGGAGTGTATGAGTCCGAAGTAGACGCAAGCCTGCCGACACGAGGCGGCGGTTTGAGGAATTGTGCGAAGTCCGTCGGGGTAGCCTGGCTGACGGCTTGTGATCCAGACCCACTCTGCGTGACTTCCGCCGTCGTGGGCTCCGTCTGGTAGTTGTCATCATCCTGATCCGTGGTAGAGCCATGAGTGACCAACTCGCGAGTGGATGAAGCATGAGAGCCTTCAGGAGCACGTCGAGTGGGCGGGCCCTGGCCATCACTTCGCGTTGAACTCTCACTTTTCAAAGAGTTCTGCCTCGTAGAGAAGTCATAGCCGCTGACCTTGGACGCGTACTCGATGTTGTGAGTGCTTGGATCGTTGGTGTCGTAGAAGAAAGAAGGAGATATGTCCAATCTAATTCGACGACTGAAGGTGGATGGATTTACAGGTCTTGGTGTGATTGTAGCAGGCGTCTGTTGATCGGCTCCTGACTCCGTGTGCCAGGGCGAGTTTGGAGTTGTGGGTTCCTGAGCTCCTGTGCCAGGAGAACTGCTGCCGGGGCGCTTGGGAGAGCCTACGTGCAGCTCGCGGACCATTGACTCGGCACCGAGCAGACTTGGTGAGGCCATCAACTCTTTCGCCTCCCGGAAGTTGTCGCCATTGCTTGATCCTTGACTCTTAGTCGAGGTGTCATCAGCGTCTGTGTTCTGTTGAGCCATACCGAGGGCGCCAGAGCTCTCGAGTGCTGACTGGCTGATTTCGCCGAACAGCTTAGGGTTTGCTGCACTGGTGATTGCTTGACGTTCGGAGCCCGTTTGACTTGTAGGCATCCGATCGAACATGATCTCAGGGCTCGATGCGACCATGGAACCATCAGCATTACGATAAGCAATGACCTCTGACTTGAAACGCTTGGACTTGCGTGGGTCGAAGAACTTGAAGTCGCCGGAGTGGAAGTCCAGCTCGCTTGTTTGACTGTCTTTGAAGCGATTCTGCTCCTCAAGACTGAGTTTCGCAAAGCTGGGCTCTTCGGCGATAACGTGCAGCCCGCCTTCTTCGCCAACGCGAGCAGCGCCTTCCGCCGCAGGCTTGTTTATTCCGAACCAACTGTGACTGAGGCAGTAGCCTGGCGAAGGTCGGGCCGATGGATCCGTGTTCAGCATCTCGAGCATCAGGTCAATAGCCTCTTGCGATACTCGCTTCCTGTGCAGCTCGGTGGTGTCAAGAGAAGTCATCATGATCTTGTTGAACATGCCATCGCCTGTAGCATCTGCAACACCTTCGAAAGGCGGCTGGAGGCAGAGGGCGAACCACAAAACCGCGCCGTAAGACCAGATGTCCACCGACTGACTGTAGCTGTGGAACTTTTGCGGTCCCAAGGCGTTGCCTCGCCGGGCACGCTTCCGTCCCTGCCGTGGAGTATGGCTGTCGTACTGCGGGAAGACTTCAGGAGCACAGTAGAGGAGAGTGCCACAGAAAGTCTTCAGGAAAGTTTCATCGTTGCTCACAACCTTCGACAGACCGAAATCGGAGAGTTTGATCGTGAAGTTTGCTGGGTCCAGGTCGGCCAGAAGGATGTTGTCGGGTTTGATGTCGCGATGTGTGATCTTCTTCTTATGAAGGTATGACAGCGCATCGAAGACCTGAGCGGACATCGTCTTCGCCAAAGGCTCGAGGAGGCTGCCATAGTTGTTCAGGTACTGTTGCAGGTCGCCGCAAGGCACAAACTCCATGATGATGTACAGGTAATGGCCTTGATCCTGGTATTCGACGTATTGGACAACGTTTGGATGGCTGATAGCCTTCATGATCTGCAGCTCGTTGTCAATCTTCTGGTCGAGTCTTCCGTTCTTCATAAAGCGGCGCTTCTCCAGCTCTTTCGCGGCGAAAAGTTGACCATCACTTTTGGTGGCGAGTTGATAGACTGTCGCGAAGGCTCCTTTGCCAATCTGGCCTACGACATTGTACCTGTCGCCGCCAGCCCAATGCATGCCGTAGCGATTCATCGACAGTGGCACCTTGTGATGTTGCGTCTGGTCTCTTACAGCAGCAGGTCTGGCATTCTTAATCGCCACAGCACCGCCGGATGCATGCGCCTCAGCTTCAGCGATTGCCATCCGCTTCAACATCCGGTCCATATTGTTTTGGTACTCGTCGACAACACCATCCCGATTCGGGATCCGAACGATGAACTTGATGTGCTCTTCTGCTTTGGGAGAAACGATTTGAATTATTGACCCGCCGGTCAGCATACGTGTGCGATTTCCAGTCTTGCCTCGCAGTACCACATCATCTACCATGGTACCGTTCGTAGAAACGTCTTCCAGCATCAGAACGCCCGAATTGTTAGCGAAGATCCGGAAGTGCACGTTGCTGATGCGCTTGACCGTGTCCGTGTCCAGCACAATGTCGCAGTATTGTACGCTGCGCCCAAACACGAATCCCATGTATGGCCTGACCACATTCGCAGAGAAACGCAGAGCGAGGTCCAGATCTTGCGCTGCGACTGCCGATGGTGAAGCTTGTAGTATAAACGTCTCTTGCTCCTCCAAAACACTCTGGCTCACACCGTCGTTGTATCTGTCATAATTGTGCCCTTGCAAGACATTCTGAGGCGAGCGATTGTAGGTATGCGCAACGATTCTGAAAGCCGCCGGAGTGCAGGGATGAAGGATGCATAGCAAGTCTGCGATATCCTCGTCGGCAAGTCCAGAGTTGTTTCGGCCCATCCGGCGTGGATCTGCGGCTTGAGACTGGGTAGCCTGAGTTGCCTGGGTTGCCTGCGTGGATTCTTCCTCCATGGCTGCGTTGGGGTGCGGTCCGAAGTTGTACTGGTAGAGGTCTCGGCACCAGGCAGCAAAGGGCGCGGGTACCAGCATACAACAGGGTCTGGCTAGGCACCAGTGGCAGGATAATGGTCGATCACAGGCAGCAATGCGTAAATCCTTGTGATGAGCGTAGAAACTTCAACAATGATATCCTTGCATGCACACAATCACGCTCTTGCTCCAATGTCGATGGATTCACCAGGTCTGGCCCTGACCTGTTATGTCCGCACTGTAGGCCAGGGCAGGAACTTCAATGGGAAGCTGTATCATATGCTGATGAAAGGCTTAGGGGATATCTTCGAGTCGTGATTCGTTTCGTGGGATGAATTGAACACGTCGCGGTGGGAGGAGAGGTGAGTCTTAAGAAGGACGATCTTTGTATCAGGCAACCGCTTGCTGGGGCGGCCTCACATCCGAGACACACTGCGCAACCTGTAAGCACACGCCAATAAACAGGGCCAAAGGAAAACGATAGCAGGTATGATGAGCAGTAGGCGATGGAGCAATGAAGTTCACTGTAGTGCTCATCAGGATCAGAGTTCACGCGTAAAGCTGCGAAACTCTAAATTCTTGAACGCGTTCATGTTCTCACCGGTCCCCGCCGGTGACGACGATTCTGGATTCATTGACTTTAGCGTTGAAGAGCTCGAGAGCCTAAGAGATAATTGACACATGTAATTCACGTCTGGAATCCAGATCAATGCATACGCTCATCAAGGAAATTCTAGTATGCTGCTATGGAACTCTGCAAGCTCATGTTGAAGCCGACGATAATGCGCATTTCCCCGAGCATGTCCAACCTGCACTGTCTGCTCCTCTTCCAAGCAATAGGTATGCCTTGTTTCAATCTGCAATAGCAAAAGCAAAAGCGTTCTACAAATAAAGAGTTCGTGCACATACTCCTGCAATCATGGTAATCAATGCAAGCATGCCAGTCCGTTGAGCTATCCCAACGACTCAGTTTTCCAACGATATCTTTCTCTTTAACGGCGATCCCTAGTAGCCTGCACCAGATCCAGCTTGACCGCGGCGAGTCCTGTTGCTTGGGCGTGACTCTGTGTCTACCTCGGGGTCGCTCTCATCTCCAATACCCCAGCTGCGACCGCCTTTGCGGTTTCCAGTGCCATCACCGGCCGTTGTGTAGATCTTCTTTTCGGTCTCTCCGAGGATTGGGTTGTAAGCACCCTTTCTGCCGCCCATACCGTCACCAGCGGTGACATAGATGGCGCGGTTCTCGGTCTCGCCAATGATTGGGTTGTATGCACCCTTGCGACCACCCATGCCATCGCCAGCTGTGTTATAGATCTTGCGTGGCTGGGGTGATTCGCTCCATGAGGGCTCGTCCGCCGGCTGGCGTGTGGGACGAGTGTTCTCCTTAGTGTCGGCCTCGTGGTCGGCTCCCCAGTGGCGCTCGTATCCAGGGTTGTTCTTCTCGACTACCTTGGGAGGAGTGGCGAAGTCTTCGAAGCTGAAGGTAGCTTCCGATTTGCGGTTGCTCCTGCTGCTGCCAGGCTGCTCGCGCTTCGCATCCTCGCCGTTGCCGAAAGCAAAGTGGTCGTACTTTTGTTGGTAGGTCTTCTTGCCTTGAGGTGTGCTCACGGCATTTGGGTCATTCTCGTCAAACAAGCGGTTGTCAGAAACATGCTTGCCGGCACCAGCCTTCACATTACGACCATCGATCTTCGCCGGGCTGTCACTGCGGTAGCTTCTGGCAGACTCCTCGCCAACGAAAAGGTCGCCATAGTCTCTGGGAGCGGGTTTCGATGAAGGACGAGTAGCGACTGTGGGACCAGTGTAAGTGCTTCCAACGTCCTCGCTCGGGTCGCGTGGGGCGAAGAGCGCAAGGCTTGCGTGAGGGTCGTTGGTCGGGTGCACGCTCTCCCCACGCTTGTGCTGGTTGACCACAACGTCGCGCTGGCCGTTGGCAGCACGACCGTTCGAGCCGCTGCCTGCCTGTCCGGTTAAGTTGATGCTGGTCTTGACTGCCTCGACCAGTTTCGGTCCCTCCCGAATAGGCCAGTTGCGGCCTGTACGTCCAATGGCCTCGACCTGCTTCAGAAGAGTTCCCTGGTCCCAATAGAGGCGCATCTGGCAGATCTTGCCGTTGTTGTCGAAGCGGACGATGTGCACAAGCGGGAAAGTAACAATGCGCTCGTCAATCACATTCTCGTCCATGCCAGGGAGGAATGCGCCGCCGCCATTGTGGAATTGAAGGGTGACTTCGGTTTCGAGGCAGAGACCGTTGCTGCTCTCGATGGTGTCCAAGATCTTCTCATCCTTCTTGACGACCTGCTTCTGTTGAATCTGCAGGTGCTTGATGATCGCGGCAGGCTCGTTGACAGCGGTGGTGGTTGTGATGTAGTTGATCGAAGCATTGGGCGCCAGGGCTGCGACGCTGGGCGAATTAAGAAAAGCCTGGTAAGTTGCGGCCATCGTCGCAATCGCAATCTCTACGCGGGGTATTTGGTCTCCCGAAGTGTGTTTGGTGTGGAAGATGCAGAGTTGTGGGTGCTGGAAGTTGTGGAGCAGACGGGGATATTAACCCTGTGATTCTCAGGGCGCCGGCAGTCTGCACAACGCTGACACAGGGGCAGGCGCAACGAGCAATGTTTGTATACCGTCAACAGGGAAGGGGAAGACGCGAGGCTGTAACGCGCCGTTGGTTGCAAGGTGGGGACCACAGGGGACTGCGGCCGTTGCCGATTGGACCCCGCCGTTGGGTAATGTCGTGTGTTTCAGATTCAGCGCATTCACTTCACTCCTGTGCTATCTTAAGCATGGTACGGTCTGGAACCATATACACGACTCGCTATGCTTATTCACCGCTAGTATGATGGCTCCAGCCATACATACTATGTAGACACTCATATGATCACGGCTATCCTATATCGCTGCCGTTTTCCTACGGCGTCTGCAGCCAGGTCGAGCCAGGAGACACCTATACATGAGCCCAAATGTATCTTTTGCCATGTGCGCTATAACCATGCAAGTATATTTCCCAAACGTTGTTCTCTGACAGGAATAATACTTGCAATCCCCAAACGCATCATATGCTGAACTTCAGGTGTTGATGCTCATCGCACAAGCAGCAGTCAATGCCGTCCCAAGCCGCAATCCTGGTACCTGTTAACAAAATGTTACTTGGATTACACCAGGGTATTCACGGGTATAGATGGATGACCAATGATTGTGCTTTGTGGTCACGTACGGCATTAACTGAACAACCAGCCGCCACCACTTCGCCAGGACATGGTACGCTTAAATGCCCACCACGTGTGCACCTGTTTGTGCGACTTCCTATCCAAGACAACAAACTCAACCACTAAGGACTCTCATCGACCACTAAACGCGTATAGCGCCTCCAGCCTCAGCAGCAAGGCTCATATCGCATAACACAAACCGCAACGTCAACGTCAACCATGTCGGCTCTCATGAAGTATGTCCAGCTCCAGCACGCGGATTTCTCCGAGCTAATGAAGCAGGCTGAGAGCTACGACAACACTTTCCTCTCAGACAGCAAGGATAAACATGCGTCTTCCTCCAGCCCTTCTCCAGAGACCTCCAAGGACAAGGCGTCTCCACCAACCAAGTCAACTGCGACTTACACCAGCAACAAGCTCATCTCCCGCCTTGAGGCCTACCGCGGCGCCTACCTTGCGCTGACTCCTCCGGACAACTTCGACACTCCTCTCTACAAGTCTGTGGAGATAATCTCTGGTACCACTTCCTCCAACGGAATGTCTGGTATCGCCACCTTCCGCGTCAAATTCTCAGCTCAGTACTGCAACAAGTTCGGAACAGTGCACGGCGGAGCCATCGCCACCCTTCTTGACGGACTTGCCCAGTGTTCCACGGCTGTCGTCGATGGGGAGGCGAACGAGGCCACCATGGGCCCGAAGAAGGGCAGGGTTCGTGGAGGTGCTACCAGAAATCTTCAGATTGGGTTCCTGAGAGCCATTAACGTCGGAGAAACTGTCACCGTCGTCTGCGAGGTCCTCAAGTCCAAGGGCACGAGCACCACTATTCGCGTCACTGCCACTCGTGATGTCGATGGAGAAGTCTTGGCCATCTGTGCGGTGGAGAAGCAGCCACCACAGAAGTCGAAGTTGTAAGATGGAAAATTCACTGAATCCGCGACCTGGTTGGCGAATGTCGCGAAACGGAATCATCATTGCAGTCACTGCAACTTTCGGGAGTTATCGCGTTTTCAGTGCGGTCATGCGGGGTGGTGCGCCAGTCTGTCGGGTACGTAGTTTGTGTAAGACGGGTAATGCGTTTGTCAACGCGTTCACTAGGTCCAAACAGATACACGCTCTCTTTCCATCGATTCCCTCTTTCTCCCTAGCCACATTCCACACCACCCGCACGAAAAGCCCGTCTCGGCCATACGTATCCAATCGCAGGTCCTCCCAGCATCATGGCCAAAAAAGACTACATCGCCGCTGTGGCTGCCATCACCACGCATTTCTCCAACACCTACATCTCCGGCAACGGCCGCCTTGCAGCTTACCAGCAACTGTGCAGGGACCTGGATGTCGATGTCGGTTCCTCCATCATCCAGTGCAAAAAGGTAACATCCTTTGGAAACCAATGAAAAAAAGAAATGAAAGCACAGGCCAGCGAGCTGATCAAATAATATTTGCAGAACATCAGAGGCGTTCACGTCAACATCCACGACTTTGTCCGCGTGCAGCAAAACGGTGGCGACATCAACTCCTACAAGTTTCGAAGCTACGGCGCTCTTCGCAGCGACATCCTGAACAACCCTGGTAGGAGGTTCCCGCTGAGAAAGGCGAAGGCTAGCGAGTTCCTCGGCGTGATGCTGATTAAGCTTTGAGTGAAGCTGAAGGGGGTAACTGGGGTTGGTGGCTCGTAAAGCTAAGATGCTCCAGACTGGTAGCGGATGGATGATCAATTGCTCGAGCGTGGCATGCGGGAAGGTTTTATGCAAAGCCCTTTGGGGCGAACGGACTGTATTAGTTCATCTATCATTCCCGTATGAAGCTGTTTCCATCAATGATTTTGGCTCGTTAGTCACTAAAACTCGACTCGAGCCTCGATCTTATGAGTATTGAGTTGTTGATATCCGGGAAGAACATATCCGCTACATTGTGAGAGGCCACTGATAACCAGAAGCATTACATGTACGTTTGGTTGATTCAACACCGATACTAGACTGCCCCAAACCCTAATGGCAGGAGTTTGAGCCGAATGTAGACTTGTAAGCAAATACTTACATTTATGCTCATGTGAAATAAGTTGAGACGTTAACTTGACCTAGACTGTAGCTCTTCACGACAAGCACCATCAAAGTTTTCCCGCATGGCAAATGATTCAAATTGTTGCATCGATGATGGAAAGAGTCGATGTTCCCTCCAACAGACACGGTAGAAGGACCTGTCTCCGGGTGGTGATGTCGCTGACCACAGAAACCGTTCACTTTGACATCAGCATGCCTGCAATTGGTTCGGTTCTGACTCCGCCCCACAGATTTCTCTCCACTCTCCATAATGGGTAAACTGCTATTCCATCTCGTCATGTTGATGCGAATCATAGCCAGAGCAACCATTTGTTGCCAGCCTCGCCAGCCTCTACACGACGAAAGCATGATTGTTTGCCAACTGGTCACGTTTGTATCGTACTGGCAATGACCAGACAGGGGTCTCATCCCAAACAGGCACTCCTCCGGCCGTCCAGAAGTGTAGGAAATGTGCCGGTAGATGATTTGCATATTTCCCAGGCATCATCATGACAGCTCCATCTGTCACAGACGCGACACTTCCACGTCCTTAACGCGTCAGATATGCGGTCTGACGGACTGGGTCTTCGATTGTATGCAACAATGGAGGGGTAGGTGACCACACATAAGTACCCAGAGGCCATGGTGCCGTTCTTCGTGCTCTTTTACCACCATTCATGGACTCTTTTCCAATTAGAAAGAAAGCCGAAGAAACCATGAGCTCAATAAGTACCTCACTCCCTGAGGGCCGTGCCCCTCGTATGTCACACATGCAGAGTGCGAACGAAGGACCAGCGGATATCATCGCCAAAGTGTCTGGCCAGGTATCCGGCGGCAAGAGAGAAGACGATGCGCCCTACTTCACTAACAACGAGGGCCACCCATTCCCTGACCCAGCACACAGCAAGAACATCGGCGGCATTCCGCTCATGTCTGATGTCTTCCTCATGCAGAAGCAGCAGACTTTCAATCGCTCGAAGAACCTCGAGCGAATGGTCCACCCTTGCGGCTCTGGAGCCTTTGGATATTTTGAGACCACTGCAGACGTGTCCGACATGACCAAGGCCGACTTCCTCCAGCGTCCTGGCGAGAAGACACCTGCCTTTGTTCGTTTCTCGACTGTCACCTTGGGTAGAGAGTTCCCCGACGAGGCTCGCAACCCCAGAGGTTTCGCGATCAAGCTCTACACTGGCGAGGGTAACTATGACATTGTTGGACTTAACTTCCCGGTCTTCTTCTGCCGCGATCCTATTCAAGGACCGGATGTCATCCGCTCGCAGGCTCGCAACCCCAAGAACTTCCTGCTCGACTACGATGCTACCTTCGATCTGCTGGGAAACACTCCTGAGGGAAACCACGCTGGTCTGATGTTCTTCTCCGACCATGGTACTCCGGATGGCTGGATAAACGAGCACGGATACGGCTGCCACACTTTCAAGTGGGTGAACAAGGTATGCAAGACTCCCTCGTTGTACAAACAATTCTTCTGAGCCTGCGCATGTCCTCTCACTGGCGTCCTTGCATTTTCAGTGTCTACACCTAAGGGCAATAACCTAAGCAGCGCTGGAATACTGTTGAGACTTCAATGGTATCTCAAAGATCAACAGCTGCACTCTTGTATCGATGCCTGCAAGTAGCAGCACGAGCTGCAAGACATACATACCCATGGTCATAAGCAAGCACCATTGATTGTTCCATTCTTACTAACACCCTGTCACAGGCCGGCGACTTCGTCTACATCAAGTACCACTTCATCGCAAAGCACGGCCAGAAGCAGCTCTCCCAGCCCGAAGCCATTCGCATTTCTGGCGAGAACCCCGACTACTCCAAGCAACAGCTATGGGAGGCCATCGAGAACGGACAAGAGATCGAATGGACAGCCAAGGTACAGGTCATGAAGCCTGAGGAGGCTGACCCATTGAAGCTTGGTTTCGACCCCTTCGACGTAACCAAGGTCTGGCCTCGTGGTGCCTTCCCCATGCACGACATCGGTCGTCTGGTCTTGAACAAGAACCCAGAGAACTACCACCGTGATGTTGAGCAAGCGGCCTTCTCGCCTGGCTCCATGGTCCCTGGTGTCGAGGACTCCCCGGACCCCCTTCTCCAGCACCGCATGTGGTTCTACCGCGACGTAAGCATACCCACCCAACTTCCATACTGCCGAACAACAAATCTAACACTCTATTGTAGGCTCAATACCACCGCGTGGGCGTGAATCTCCATCAGATTCCAGTGAATTGTCCGTTCATGGCCAATTCCTTCAGCTCGCCGAACGTTGATGGCCCTATGCGCGTTGACGCTAACCACGCCGGCGGTAAGCAATACCTGCCTAACAGCTTCGCACACAAGTTCCGCCCGGACGTTGCCGAAGCACCCTACAAAGTCTCCGACGCCGTTGTTTCTCGCAAGAGCCACTACTACCACGAGGGCCAACTCAGCGAGTACGACCAGCCACGCGAACTCTACCAGCGCGTCATGGACGACAAGGCCCGCGAGGCGCTGCACTCGAACACGGCCAAGATGCTGTCGCACGTCAACTACGCGATCATCTCGAAGAGGTATCTGGCGCAGATCTACTGCATTGCGCCGGAGTACGCGCGTGGAGTGTACGATTTGACGAAGTTCAAGCATGAGAAGTTTGATTTCAGTGAGGTCGAGGCGGAGAGCAAGAATGCGCCGACGATGAAGAAGGAGCCTAAGTTTAGGCCTGATCAGGACAACAGGCTGACTGGACTTGTGCCGGAGAAGCCTTTTTACCAGTTGTAGGTCTTGATGATGATCATGATGACTGGGTAGCATGATATTTATACCATAATGAATTGAAATGAAGAGATTGCAAATTGATGGATGTTGTGTACGAGTTCCATCGCTATCTCATTGTGCATAGGCTGTTACCAGCGATCATGACCATCGAATCAATTGGCATTACCACTGAGTTATAAAAATGAGTGAAGACTGCGAGCATGGTCACTACAATGGAATAAATCATTCAGAAAACCCCCAGGAGCCCTTCTAAGACTCTGAAGGGCTTAGAAACGACTTAATTCGAACACCCTAAGGACCAACGTACCATACGTCCATCTTGAACAAACCCGACATCACCGAGACCTGAATTTTTGCTCTCGAACTACTCGCCGCGCGTGAGAAGATTTTGCAGGTCGTCGTAATGGACAAGCGGAAGTACCGAATAGTGTACGTTGCCAGAAAACAGAACGTCAGAGGCCAGGTCGACTTCGACGACCGCCTTACCAAGAGCGCCAGATATATTGACATGGCTTACGTTGATGTCTGTACCAGTATCTCAGTGGCAAGCAAGGTGACCATCTCTCTGTTGCGAATGAGACTAGCACAACAGCTGCCGAGCCGAGACGGTGGGATATGATCATCGACATCTCAATGGTCAGCAAAATTAGATTGAATGACTGCGACTGTCAGTAGAGCCGGTGGTATCCTCACACTAGCCGCTGAGATCGTTAGGCTGTGTTGATGATGTCTTGGTGGCTAATGCGCCGGCACTATTAGGAGTGTGTAATCAAAGCACTGTGGCTGCCATTGAGATGCGATTGTTGTGGCGCAAAAACAAATGTAGAGTGCATGCGAGGAGAACACAAACATGGCGCTTAACAAATCATTTCGATTGAAATATCTTCTATGAACGTAATTGTGATCACTCAGATGCCATGCCAATCCCGAAGCAACAATACATTTGATTCTTTTTACACATAGCCCACCAACGCCACGCTTAAAACGCAAGACCAGAGGAAAACGAAGAGACTCAGACAAAGTCAATGACTCGTACGAAATTAATCGGTACGAGCCTTCTTCTCGCCGCCGTTGGGCAGGTCGTCTGCGCCGGCGAAAGCGTCCTCGTCGTCGGGGACGTCGCGGCTGCGCTTGAGACCCTTCATCTTCCTGGTCTGCAGCTGGCTGAGGTCCTGCTTGCCAGTGTGGATGCGGCCGATCTTGTCGCCGATGATGTCGGTTTCGATGTTCTTCTTTGTCTTGGCCTGCGAAGTTGTTAGTCTCTATCGTCACATGTTCATTGTGTAGATTCGAGCTTACCTCCAGACCCTTGGGCTTGCGCATGGCCTCCTTGAGCATCTCCACGTCCGCATCCTTGGTTCGGCCAACTCTGAAGTCGAGTCTAGGTCCCATCTCTTCCACCTCAACCTTGGGGAGGTTGCCACCTGCCTTCTTTGTCTTGATCAGGTAGCAGCGCATGCGAATCACTGGCTTGACGTTCTCATCCTCCTCCTCTTCCACCGAGAAGTTCATGATGTACTGCAGACCCTCCACGTCGAGCTTCTCAACATCCGGGCCCTTGAACAAGTCCAGGAAGAGAGATTTTGCCAGAGTGTAGGCGTTCTCGGTCGGGCTCTCAAAAGCGCTGCCAGAGAAAGAGAGCAGCGGCTTGAGACCAACGCGCGCCTTCTCGTTCTTGAACTGCGAAAGTGTGCGCATAGTCTCCGGGTCGATCAACAGCTCCAGCATGTCCAGAACTTTCCAGTCGAACATGCGGCAGACGGTCAAGCAGTGAGGGCGCTTCTTGCTGTGGCTACCGAAGACCATCATGGAAGCATCGTTTTTCTCGCTGAAAAACTCCAAGCTTGAGGGGTCTTCGAAGGGGTGGATGGAGTTCTTCTTGCTGAACTTGATGCCGAGCGGGCGCTTGAGCGAGTGCAGGTCGGTCAGGGCCAGGTTGAGGATTTCTGAGGTCGACGAGTACTTGAGGAAGAGGGCGGTGCGCGGGTTCTCGTGGATCTGGGGCGCCTTGTTCTCCAAAAAGCGCTTGGTGCGCGCATTCTTGGGCTTGACCTCGCGGAGCGGTGTTTGCATCATTTTGGCGGTGTTGTGGTGTAAATGATTGTAGTGTGGTGAAATGGTAGGCCGTCCAGTCTCGAGCTCCAGGACATGCAAAAGTTCCGGCTGGGCTTTGGCAAAAAAGCTCGGGAAAGAGCAACGCCAGCGCCGAAGCGAGGCCAGATTAGAGATTACATTAGGGTTAGGATATCAGACAGCAAATGCGGCTTCGGGGATTTGCCCCTCCAGACTGGAACTTTTGACTGGTCTCTGACGCCATCCAACATTTGTCACTGGCGCAATTGATCGATAAGGGCGACTCAACTTGGACACTCATATTACAGCAAACTCCTACCGCTTCACATATCAGTTCGATCAGCGCATTTTCGCATATTGATCAGACAACCGACTATCCTATCCGCCGACACCCACCTCAATTTCCACCAAAATGGCTGCCACCTGCACAGTCACACCCATTGCGACCGAGGGCGACTTCGCCGACCACATCTCCAAACTCTCCTCCGACTGCCTCGCCGTCATCTACTTCCACGCGCCATGGGCCGAGCCTTGCAAGCAGATGGGTACCATCCTGTCCACCCTCGCCAGCACATACCCCGCCGCCAACCCACAGCGCATCGCCTTCCTTAGTCTGGATGCCGAGGAGGTCAGCGAGGTCAGCGAGAACTACGATGTTACACAGGTTCCTCTCGTCGTGCTGCAAAAGAATGGACAGGTCGTGAATAGCGTCACAGGCACCGATGCGAGCAAGGTCAGGAACGCGGTGGAACAACACGCTGGAAGGCCCGCGGCTGGTGGTGCTGCTTCGACCGGTCTGCCTCCCGCACAGCAGGTTACAAGGCCGCCGCCTTCAGAGAACGAGGCCGCAGGACAGGCGAACGGCGATGCAGGTCTCTCGAAGTATGCGCCTGGACCTTCAGACCCAGCGACTGCACCCCAATACACCGGCGGAGAGGTTGACAACGGCGCATCAAAGGAAGAGTTGCACGCACGACTGGGAGAGCTCGTCAAGGCGGCACCTGTCATGCTGTTCATGAAAGGCACACCTTCTGCCCCCCAGTGCGGCTTCAGTAGACAGACAGTCAGCCTTCTGCGTGAGAAGGGTGTGCGATATGGCTTCTTCAACATCCTGGCAGACGACGAGGTCAGGCAGGGTCTGAAGGAGTTCTCCGAGTGGCCGACGTTCCCTCAGGTGTATGTTGGTGGCGAGCTGGTCGGTGGTCTTGACATTGTAAGTGCATATATGAAAATCATTGATGGGAGAACGCACCTAACATCCAATCTCAGCTCAAGGAGGAATTCGAGAACGACCCTCAGTTCTTGGAAGACTACATGGTCAGCAAGCAGCGCAATGCTGGTGGCCCAGCCGCTCCCGGTGCCCAGGCTCAGCCGGCGTGAAAATCCGCAAGTAGTACATGAATGCAATGAGAATAGACATATGCCAAAAGATACGATTCGGCTGGAAATCGGGTCACACGAAGATGCCATCGTTAATGAAAAAAAAAAAAACGACTAGACTATAGTCAAAAGTTAAGCTGCAATGCACATCCGATCGATAAAACGATTACATCAAGCCGTCCATGAAGTCGAAACGAACAAGTTTCATTTCGTGACAATACTCCATTTTGTTTATTGGTTTCCATTCCACCCTCAGCTGCAGACGACATGGAGACACTAGCCGTGAATTCACTTGGAACGAATTCGTGTTCCCTTAGCTTCCTCATCGTGACCTTCCATGACTACCTCCCACTGATCACTACTAAAGGCTGCAACGGCCCAGAAACGGCAGAGTCGTCTTCCGAACTCTGGTGCGAGCAACGGAGGACCTCCATTATTTGACTACTACATCATTTTGCTGCATGATGACGCACGTCCAAAATAGCAATTACTCGAGATCAGCACGATAAGGATTTCAGAAGAGGAAGTTTTAAGCTATAGCTCAAGCTGTGAGCCGAAGTGATATGTTGATGATCGGCAATGTTGCTGCTTCACCGTGAGGTCAATTTACACGCGAACACACTTCTGGAAGCTTCATCTTATTGACTCGTGAGTTCAAGCCAGAGTATAACTCTCGCAGCGACAAGAAATTCATCGCGAATCTTTGACCATGTCTTACCGCACGCTGCAAACGATCGCCCGCCATGTTTCGAGAGCGCCACTTACATTTCCCATCGTCCAGAAACGTTTCGCGGCTACAATACTACAAAAGCCAAAGATAGTGGATCTCAGTCGAGAACTATATCATCGCTGTCTGAATCATCCTTTCCATGTTCCATTTGTATGTTCAAGGTTCCGAACCTCTGCCCGCAACACAGAACTTACAGTTGGTCACAACACAGATCCAAGCGCCATGGGACACTCACCAGCCCAAAGTCGCCGGCAACGCTACTTTACGCTCCGCCTCCTACGCGTTGACAATGTCTGACCATGCAGGCACACATGTCGACGCCTTCAAGCACTTTGGACCCGGCGGCACTCCGATCGACGAGATGCCGCTTGAGGACTTTTACACCTCTGCAATCGCCCTGGATCTCTCGCACGTCGAGCTGAAAGCTGCCATCTCGGTGGGAGAGATGGAGGAAGCGCTGGCGAAGTCAGGCGAGGAAATCAGGGATGGCGACACCGTGTTGGTGTACATGGCTTTCAACAAGAGAGTAGGATTCGACGAGCCGAGGTGGCAGCATGATTTCCCCGGCTTGCATCCGGATTCTGTGAGGTGGCTTGCCAACAAAGGGTGTAAGATGTTTGGTGAGTGCTTGAGTTGTTCTGGCTGACTGATGTGATGTTGACATCATGGCTGATCTGCGCAGGTGTCGAAGCAATTAGTCCAAGCCCTGAAGGCGAGATGAACTTCCATGCGCACAACATATGTGGTGAGAGAAAAATTACCCATATGGAGGGGCTTGACAATCTGGATCGCGTTGTTGGCAAAGGTCGTTTTACCTTTGTTGGGTTCCCGTTGAAGCTGAGGGGAGGGAGTGGCAGTCCTATTCGAGCGGTTGCTTTGTTCGATCACTAGTGTGGTGTGAAGATGCAGGACGGAGCGGAGAGATCGTGGATGCTACTTTCTGGCGGGTCTGATGAGTCGATAGTTGATAGCAGCGGCATAGCGTCATGATTTGAACTGGCAACTGCCGCAATCGAACAGGCCACCATGAACATGCTTTGGTAGGATCTCTAAGATAGGCGTAAGTACTCCAGATTCCAGCAAAGTCAAGGCCTCGAGAAGGCCTCTGCATATGGGTCATCGTATGTCTATCTGGCTCATGATGTCAGTGTCTTAGCGTTTGGTACCTTCGGTACCACGATACTGGGTAAGGTGGGTGCCGTGCACAATACAAAAAGGGAATGGGCAAGGATTAGGTTGACACAAGGACATCCGTCTCGCAGATTGCAGTCTGTCGTCCTCTCAAGGGCGCGACAGGCACGACGGAGGCTAGTGGGTGACCGCGAAACACGGTCGTGCGCTTTCTTAATCGGGAGGTTGCATGAAGACGAGAGTTGTGTCACATGTCACGCACGTGTCATGCCTGCACTTGCATGCACCTCAGGCCCCCACCGCGGGCGCTAGGCATCGCAACGCGCGCGCTTAACTAAGCAGGCGCGCGCTCAAGCTTTGTTCCTTGCGACAACGAAACGGCAATCCACCAACTCACTGCCACACTTGACGCCAATTATCACTCCAGTGACATCGCGCAAACAAACATAGACGTCTGAGCTAATCATTACAATAAGCATCTAGCATGGCCGACGAAGCCGAATTGCAGGCCAAGATCGCCGCCCTTGCCGGCGCAATCAACCGCCACAAACAACAACAGCAGCCAGACCCAACCCCCCATCACGCGCAGAACCATCATCCGTACAACCCGACACCGCCGTATCGCGGGAATCACCAGTACAACAATCGCTGGGCTCCGTTCCCGGCACCCAGAGGTCGCGGCCGTGGAGGCTATGGCCCATCATTCCAAAACCGCACGCTCGTGAATGCGACAACCGGCGGGACACCTGCCACTCCAACTACTCCCCACACGCCACAAGCTCAGCAGCAAGCCTATCCGAACAGGCAAGAGAGGGCCACAACCGCGCAGTATGCCAGTGCACCTCCCGCCAACCGCGAGATGGTGATTGAGGGTGTGCGCTTTGCTTTGTTGGAAGATGGAAGCAAGCTTGTCAGAATGACCGGTAAGCAGTGAAACGGACATTATTTATAAATAGCACTTAACTTATTGGGTTGTTTAGAAATGTCCGACTCCGCGCCGCCTACACCGAGAAAGGCCATTATCGCTGGTGTCGAGTTTCTCCGCACGAAGAACAACAACCTTCTCAGACGCCCAATAGCCAATGTGGCGTCCACGTATGCCGTTTTGGAAGCTCAAGAGGTGACGGACACAACTAATTATTTCACAGGCCGGCAAGCAAGCCAGTCGCGCAATGCGAGCACTTCATCAAGAACGGTATTTCATTGAGACTACATCATCCAACCATCCCTGATAGACTGGATCAACCCACCAGCTCAAGTCATCTGTTGGTCAGCACCCTCGATCGCTTCTAACTATTTTGCAGGTGTTTGTCCTTTCGGTACCAAATGCCGCTTCGATCACAACCCAAACAAGGTCTCGATGTGTAAGACGTTCTTCCGCACCGGAAATTGCGCCAAGAGCGAGCATTGCGACCTTTCTCACGAGCCGACCTACAACCGTGTGCCCGCATGCACGCATTTCCTGAACGGCAACTGCACGAATGATGCATGCCGCTATGCCCATGTTTCCCCTTCACCCGGTCCTCTTATCTGTCGTCCCTTTGCTTTGCTTGGCTATTGCGAGAAGGGCGTCGACTGTGACAAGCGTCATATTATCGAGTGCCCCGATTACGCCGAGACAGGTGATTGCACTAACCAGAAATGCAAGCTCCCACACACTCGCCACGCCCACGTGGAGCGCCAGAAGGCGGGCGCTGGCGAGGACTCCGAAGTCGAAGACGATGAGGAGGCGGCCGATATTGATTCGGGGGACATCGATTCTGATGACCCTAACAAGGATGTCCGTATGAGCGGAGATCTCAACGAGATCGCTCAGAACCAGGACTACATCTCCTTTTCTTGAGATACCCAGCTGTCTGTAAGATACCCCGGTGCATGATCAACGCGTACGAAGTGACAATGATGAAGACTTCCAAGAAGCAGAGCAAAGAAAAGCACAGAAAATGGAGAATAGAAACAAAATTATGTACGCGTGTATGAAAAAGCTCAAAGCACTCCATGGGATTCACGTGAATGCTGCTGTAGATCGTCATGAATTTGTTTGTCGCACATTGCACAGACCACAATCACCGTTGTTCTTCAAGAACGCGACCGACGTTCCGAGTGTGATACCTCGTCCTCTTGTTTCTTCACATCCATAATCTGCGATATCATCTCAGGCGGCTCCACATGTCTTCATGCACCACTAGCGTATGGAGGTTCTCTGAGGCTAACCTTAACCGCGCCCTACAGCCGCATCAGCACTTACGACGATGACCCTTGAAGGATGCTTGGATCCAAGGGTTTCTGCAAGCCGCAAACACCCAGCAGGGCGCAGCGCAATTGCTATTCTGGCACTCGTAGCGCTTGGTGCTGCCTTACATCACCCTCACATACATGGTAGGTCGTCGACACTGTGCTTTCCTTGTCTCGAATACTACAACACCTCTACCTCTGCCCTGATCCCTCTGGCACCTTCATCTCATTTCATTTCTCGACCATCTCTCCACATTCCATTCCCCGCGCATGACGACCAGCTGTCTCGATTCCCACATAACTGGTCTTGAACGGCGCATTCACCCCGCACCATGAACGGCCTTAAGGATCTTCTTAAGAAGAAGGACAACATAGCGAAGAAAGACAGCATCGCAAGAAATGCACCACCACCAAGCAAACCTGCCGACCTCGCCGTGCCTGAGTTCCGCATCATTCGCACCACGACAGAGACAGAAGAGGTCATTGAGCCACCACACTTCGAGGGAGATGATGTAAAGTCAGCAAACGCAGGCAAAGAGCCCAAAAGAGAGCGGAGACGGACATTGTTTAGCAGATCTGCGAGCGCGGGCACGCCAAAGAATGTGACGGACAAGAATGCGCCGCTCGAGTCGGAGGATACCAAAGGACAGCAGCAGTCGCTGGCTATACGGCCTAAGAACGAGCGGAGGCTGTCCGAGCGGCTACATATAGGCGGTCGATCGCGGTCTAAGACAAACGAGACCACGAGCTCGCATCTACCAGAGAACCTCCCAGCTGCGCCAGACGCCGTGGCAGTTCCTTCGATCCGTGTAGATGGCGCAGATGACGGCAACAAGTACGCGAACGCACAGCGTGAAGCGCAATGGGAGAAGAGAGCCACCATATTGGCATCATCACCCTCACTAGCGTCCTCGCCCTCGCTGCTTGACAACAACAACAGCAACAACAGTGACGAACGCGCCGGCCGTTCCCGTGAAACAATCAGCATCGCCACGCCAAACCGTGACCGCAGCCGCAGCATCTCCGACCAGGAAGGCGACGTCAACATCCAAGAAGCCATCCGGCTGCACGAAGAAGGCGACCTCTCCAGCTCAACACACATGTTCGGCCAACTCGCCGACCCGAAAGGTGCAAACAACGCTCTCAGCCAAGTCCTCTACGGCCTCGCGCTGCGCCACGGCTGGGGCATCCCTCCGGAACCAGACAAGGCAATCCACTACTTGTCGCTCGCAGCTTCAAATTCTGCCGCTGTAGAGCAAGCTGCTCTCGCCGCGGGCATGACGAAAGGCGGCGCTGCGAAAGGAGAGCTGGTGCTGGCTATTTTCGAACTAGCGAATTGCTTCCGCTATGCGTGGGGAGTGAAGAAGGACCCGATTGCGGCGCGACAGTATTACGAAACCGCTGCCAACCTCGGCGACACAGACGCCCTCGAAGAAGCGGCGTGGTGTTATCTGGAAGGCTTCGGCGGACCGAAAGATAAGGTGAGTCTGGCTAAGGCCCAGTGTGCTTATTTGTGCGCACTGTTTCTTTTGCCCCTACTTCCGGCATGGAAGTCCCGCCAATACCGTCGCAACCAAAGCGAAGCAGCAAAGCGGCTCACTCGCTCGCGCGACTCAGCAGGTTTTTGTTGCTCACGCACTGCAAGTTGGGCCGCCATGCGCCATCAGCCGTGCCTATTTACAGGCTTGCAGCAACATGCTTGACTTCATTTCCAACCAATAGGATTGTTCCCACGCGCACATGTGAGACGACTTTGCTGACGACATATTCTATCACAGTTCAAAGCAGCGCAGTACCTTCGCCTCGCGGAGCAGAAGGGTTCGAAGACTGTCGGCAATTCTTGGTGAGTTTCGCTACCCGCACTTCTCCTCAGCACATGGACTGTAGCCTAGTGATTGAGATGTGCTGACTTTGATCGCAGGATCTGGAAAGACAAGTACAATCCGAAATAGTCGACGTATTATGGCTTGGTTCTTTAAAGGCATCGGGGCATAGGCATCATTATTAGCATGGCGTCCGGAAGAAAGAATGCCGGTTATATCATCCTGGCGATGATAAAAATGGGATCATACGTCTACTCATTACATGTACTTTTTCTTTTCGAAGTTCGTTCAACGACCATCCACCGGCC
Source organism: Graphiopsis chlorocephala (assembly GCA_022828445.1). Taxonomy (NCBI): domain Eukaryota; kingdom Fungi; phylum Ascomycota; class Dothideomycetes; order Cladosporiales; family Cladosporiaceae; genus Graphiopsis; species Graphiopsis chlorocephala. The sequence goes on along the minus strand of JAIZZJ010000014.1, from coordinate 1,316,029 downwards.
GTTGACCGATCGACTTCGAGACGCCCAAGTCCTCCCTATAACCCCCATCACCAGTGAGGAGATATAGTGGACTTAACGGTGATGCTTCATATCGTGCACTTGAGGAATCAGTCGGCGACTCCACGAAAGCGTTCCTATGCCCCTTGGCTACTAGAGGCCAAAACTTCGTTGCGACCTCCATTACAGCTTACAAGGAACAGGACCTAGACGCTCAGTCAATTTCGGAAGATTAAAAGAAGTTCTCTCACAATGATCAAAATCAAAGGTTGATGTCCCATATCTACATCAAAACAAAGGATTTGGCTTTCCAGGAAAATACAGAGAAAAGCAAAGCAGGGCGGATCAGGTCGCCGTTGAGCAAAATATAATAAACAAAATGAACGCACATCTTCTCGTCATCGTCATCGTCGTCATCAAATTCTCATCTCGTCTCGTTCTCGTTCTTATGCCAGTTCTGGTCTCGTGTCCTCGTTCCGTAGCAGCATCGTCAGAATAAATGAAGAAGGAGATATCAGGAGATAGGGGGAACAAATGAACCATCGAAATGGAATGAAAAAGTTTCCAGTAGGTCCAGCAAGACGATTTTCAGTCGCATTCGCAATCGCAATCTCAAGTGGGAGAAGCTGTTCTTTTCAAGACACATCTGAGATTCAAAGCAAAAGAAAGCAAAGAGCAAAGAGCATATAAGCATGAAATGACACGATCAGAAAGGAGAAAGAATTGAGAGTTCCAGGATGTTGGTTATTGTGCAGGTGCCAGCCCGAGCTATTTCGTACCCTTGTCGCCAGAGGTTGCTGAGCTGAAAGGTTGAAATGATCGGTAACGTCTTTGTGACCAGCATCCATGTATATTGACAATTGTCGAAACCATAGGCGGGTATCAAGAATATGATAAATTCAACAAGTTGAAGTGTCGTAGTGAACAGTCGGCGTATGGGCCGAGTTGTGTGCAGATATGTCGTCAGAGTTGGGTTGGTATGCATGTCGTCAAAATCGTAGCTCCGTGATGGAATGAGAAATCTCTAGTGTGCAGGATTGCTGCAAGTCGCTTATTCGAAAGTCGGTATTGGGTGTCTTGTTGACACCAATGAACAAATAGAACAAATATTTGACAAATGGTTGACCCTTTGGGTACAGGTGAATGAGATAGAAAGCCGGAAATTGCGCCGCTCAGGGCTTGGAGCTGCGAGAGTTGGTGGATGTAGCGTTTGCTCGAAAGCAAGATGAGTCGCTGCCACTCGTGGTGTAGACATCGTGATGCTTGTCGAACAATCCGCAGACAGCATGGCATACTTAGGTCTCGACCTTATAGTATTGCTGCTGCTGCTGCTGCTGCTGCTGCTGTTGTTGTTGCTGATTTTGCTGTTACTGCTGCTGTTGATCTCTCTGGTTGCGATCGCGAACCATCTCCCTGAATTGTCGCACAACATCGGCAGGGATTTGCTCAAACAACAGACTCCTGGTGTAAATATCGGCCTTGTTACCGGGGTTCACAGTGTGTTCGTTGGCCAAAGCCTCAGCAAGACTGCGGCGAGCTGGGTGAGAGTGACTCGGCTCTTGATAATCATTCATCGGGGGACCAATATCCGTGAGAGCGGCGTACTGCGCTTGTGTCAATGCGAAAGCTGCTTCATCTGATTGTTGTTTGCTCGGACTAATCATATGATGATGCAGCTGATCAAGCTTGTTGGAATTCTGATTGTTCACGGATGGCAGGTTAGAAGGAGCCGGGTCTTGGAAAGCTTGCATCGCTGCTCGAGCTTGCTGCTGCTGCGCAGAGGGGTTGGACTCTGATAGCAGATTGTTGAGGACAGTTGGTGCAGCAGCGCGGACATCTGCCGGCATCTTGGGAAGCTCTGATGTAGATGAGGTGGCCGGTTTGGAAGCTACAAATGCGCCACATAGCAGCAACATAAACAGCAAGCTCGAGGCAATGGGCTGCTCTGTGGAATTCTCGTTGGTCTTTCTTGCTTGAGCCGGAACAATGGTATTCGTGGAAGCCTTCTTCTCGAGCGATTGCTTCATCGGAGCCAACGATTGTGATCCGAAGCCAAACTCATCGGGTACCATGCTGCCGTCAGGATGAGGGAAGACAAGATGATCCCAGATGTGAGGTCCGATGTTGAGGTCATCAAATTCTGCGTTGAATTCGCTGAAACCAGTACTACTAGGAGCAGCGGACATGGCAGGCGCAGGTCCAGCTTCGAGGCGGTCTGTCATGACTTGTATTCTTTTGCGTAGACTCGATGTCTCTTCTGTGTGCTTCATGATCATATCTCGTTTCTCCATGTGAAGCGACTCGATGATACGCTCAGCTTCTTGTGTGCGGTGAACCAGAATTTGTCGGTCGCGGGAGAGAGTGTCGCGTTCAATGCTGATCTCGGCAAGCTGCTGCTCCAACATGGTGACTTGATGCGCGTAGCCTTTCTCCTTGGTCTCGAGGTCTTCGGTGTGTTTTTTCTTGCGTTGTCGTGATTGAAGCCTATCACACAGGATTAGCAGGTTGATTCGACAACCTCATGTGACTTAGATGCGACTTACGCAGCTTCTCGATTTCGCAAGAGCCTTTTCTGCTGTTTCAACTCCTTGAGCAAATCTTCGTCCTTGGTAGTTTCAATGAGCTGATCGATGGTGTGGATATTGCGCTCCTGGGGAATGTCGATGCGGCCATTCTTCTTTCGAATCCCATCCCTTCGTTGAATATCAACCATCGTCCTTGGCGGACTACTAGGTCTCATTTGCCTGGGTCCAGGTCGACCTTCCATTTCCTGCTGAGCCATGCCCATCCAGTCTTGGTGTGAGTGGGGTGACATTGGCGCCTGAGTCTGCGGGGCAGGAATGAAACCAGCATCTGTGGTGGGTGCATTATAAGGTGCCGGTGGTGGTGGATGACTGAAATTGGCATGCGCACTATCTGCCCTCTGGTGGACATAGGGTGCACCGTCAAACGTTGGAGCAGCCTGTGGCATGCCATCGATGGCTCCAGCAGGTGTGCAGTGGCCCGAGTCCTGGGTAAGAGACCACACACCGCCATGCGGTTGGTGCTGATGTGAGGGTGGGTGTGAGATGCTGTGATGCCGGCCATAGCTGTGAGGATCGTTGTTGAAATTGCCTGAAAATGCAGTCATGGAGTTGTCAATGGGCAGGCCACTTGGGTAGTGCTGGTCCCAACTTTGACCATCGGTAGGCGACAATACGCCCGAGTGTTGGGCGAAAGAGTCCTTGCGGTAAGAAATGTCGTGATTGGCAGGAGATTGCATGATGTCAGCATCGAGGATGTCGGCGTCCAGGATAGCTGTAGTGTCGTCGTCGTCAAGGTAGGTCGCGTTTTTCGCGTCGGGCTGGATATGATGCTGGTGAAGCGAGTGGTGAAGTTGGTGCTGAACAGGCGCGTCTGCTGGGCGTGTTTGCTCGTACGCGAGCCGGTTGCGTGCAGCAGCAAGGGCCATGCCGGGGCAAAGCAAGTTGACAAATGCACAGGCGTGCAAACGGTGACAGTCCGGGCGAGCGATCGAGGCTGCGCTGCGGCGAGGAGCGGTGTAAGAGGAACTACTCGGCTTGCTCGGCTTGATGCTGCCGAAGCGACTAGCAGGCAGCGAGACTGGGGCAGCGTCTGCGAGCGAGTCTCAGCGGCGCAACGCGCGAAGGCAGACAGACAGACAGATCAACAACGAGGTTAGAACAGTGTCCGGGCGAGTGCAAGGCAAGGGTACACGCGCAGCTGGGAAGGTTGCTGGCCACGGCGAGGGCCACGGATGGCGGTGTTTGCTAGCTAGCAGTAGGCTGTAGCCCGTGAAGATACACGGAGAGTGGAGGCAGGCCACGGGCGGCGGCGTGAGGAGGGTCTGGACAGCGACAATCAATGCTGATTGAGGAGTTGGGTGGCAAACAGAGACAGGGTCAAGCTGGCTTTCATACACGTCCCTACTGAGGGCTCCGGGACAGTCGGTGGACGTCAGGTGCAAGGCCTTGGCCGGGTGCGAGGATGGATGACGCCGGCACAGGCTGGCTCTGGCAAGTGTGTCGGCGGGTTGGTTTGGCAGACGCTGGCCTGGAGGCAGCGCTCGCTCGCGGGATGGCTGGCCAGCAGCAGGCAAGCAAGCAGCGGCGGCGGCAGCAGCAGCAGAGAGAGCAGCGCGCACTACTCTCACAACAGAGCCCAAACGGCGCAGCCTGAAGATTTGGGTAGGGATGCAGGCGGAGCTCGAGCGGGCGTGCGTGGTTGGTCAAGTAGAGACGGCGTGCAGCACAAACCCACTTGGGTGCGTCGGTTACCGCCAATCCGCGTGGGCTGGTCTGGTCGTAGCAGAAATGTCTGTACACGGGTACCTTACTTGCGTGCTATTAGTTAGGACTGCAAGCGACGAGCCGGGGCGTCAGGCGGGCCTCACACGAGCATGCGTCTCATGGGCCTGCGTGGGTGGTCGAACGAGAGGGTGTACGAGGGTGGACGTGTGCAGCAGCAGCACATGCGGGCGGCACGCCCGTCGTGCATTGCCCACGCTCACGAGCACATGATCGATGGAGCTCTGCAGCCAGCAGCAGCAGCGCCAACGGACAGCCTGTCTCAGCAGGCCGCGGTCCCGTGACATGGTGTGTGGCCATCCGCGTGCGGTGGCATGGTGTCTGGTATCACTCACGTTCCTACGACAGTACCACGCAATAGCACAGCACAAAACAGCATGTGAAGTCGTCGACCGCTACCCAAAATCTGGTACGCGATCGAAGCGGCAGGCGCGGGAGTGAACGGGAGCACCTGCCCGAGCCTCCCACGTGTACCTAAGTAATTTGCAACGAGGCCAGCAGGGAACACCGCTGAAGGAAGACAAAAGGCGTGCCCCGATCACCCACCAAGCCCAAAGCCTAATCGCGAGGGTATTGCCTATAACAATATGCCAGTGCCTGGCCCGCCGCCCGCGACTCTCTGCCTACAGCTGTCGCGCGTTTCGCAACCAGCCGAAGCCTTCGCTATAGTCGGGCATTGCGCTGACCTGCAGCTCGCGCTCACGAACGACTGGAACGCCATCACCCGATTGCAGCGCCATCGATTCCGGCTGGTCGCCAGCCGTCCTTGGTCCGCCCCATCAGGACAAAGCCTCTGTTATCACTCGCAACAGCCGCAGCAGTCATACCCGTTGCTCACTGCGACGACCGTGTATGATGACATGGAAAACAGGGCAAGCAGTTCACCGCTGAGACTTGAATTGCTCCGTAAGCCAATTCTTATGTCCGAATCCTGTTTTTTTCTTCCGCGAGCACGAACGAGTCAGCACACCGTCTATCATTTGTCGTACATGACTATAGTCGGAGGTCATACCGCCGATTTGTTTTTAGACATAGAGCCACAGCGGATACGCGGGTTGGCAAGATTAACGTCAGGTCTGCTAAAGCGATAGGATGTAATTTGATCCCCGGGACAAGACGAGAACACGAATGCGCAGGTTTCCGTGAGCACTGCTTGCTTCGTGTATCCAAGTAATTTCGAAGTACTTCCGACTATGAAGATGACACTAGAATGCTGCAAACCATTAACGATGATGACATTGACTGTACGCTTGCGAGGGCTCGGCACTTGTCTCACCCGCAGACTACCTCTCAATCCACTCTTGGTGTGGCGGTCGCTACCAAAGGTTTGCGCGTCTCAACACCACATGTAATGCTATACGTAAGAAGGGTCTGCAGCACCTTTCAAGCGAGTTTCGTACATAGACATCTCATCTAATCTCACTGCCAAGATCCTGTGAATCTCAGCAGCATATCGCGTAGATGCAAATGATTGGCATGATCGACGACACCACCAACACATCACATGCGTTAAAGATTTGGCGTTTGGTAGCGAGAATTTGATGGCAGTCCGGTTATCGGGATATTTCAATTCCACGATCCGTCCAAAGTCAGCTTTGTCCCGCTGGGCCATGGCAGGATCGTATTCGGACTTCACATGACCGTTCCATCCATTCCTTTCTCCTACTGGCGAAGCGGACCGGATAAACACCTCAGCTTCGTCGCGCCCGTTCGCGTTAGTAACGTAAGTGTCAATCTAAGCATGAAGGTATCGATTTGACAGAGAGATCGCACCCTCTCGAATTGAAGGCGACTATCATACACAGCTACCTTAGACATCCGAACCCAAAACAAAAGCGCAGATGGTATCGAAGTAGACGTTTCACACGACCTCCGACTCAAAGATCGGCGTGATAAGACAAGCAAGACACCAATACTCCAAACCTGCTCACACCCACTCAAATCCCAAATCTCGATCCCCATTGCTCATCTTCAGATCAAATCCACCCAGTCGCCTCAGGCATCACCACAGCATCCATCTCCTCCGTTTTTGCCTAGCAGTGGCCCCGTCGCGCAATTCCCCATTCCTTCAATACTCGGCTCTACCGTGGGGGCCAAAAGCAAACTCACCTTTCAAAAGTCCAGAACAAACACCTCGGCTGAATTCCCAAGCGAACCAACGAAGGTCACATGGTCGAGTTAGCAGAGCGGCAGGCGGCCCCGAACAGGCAAAGCAAACACAAACAGAAACAGAAACAGAACTACCGTCAAGCAGTCAAGTCCAGTCCGGTCCACGCACTGCTCGGCCGTCTCCATCAACGCCCAAAGGGTCTCGCAACTAGCTAGCAACAAGCAATTCAACCACGGCACGAGCGGAACCAGTTCGAAGAGTCAGAGGAGAATTCTTCCTTGAAAGATTCCGAAGATAATACAACCTGAGACGGCACCAGACGCAGCAGTGCCCAACACTACTACTTCGCAACAGTCAGTCCCGGCCGGGGAAGGCGGGAACGGAACGCGCGGCGCAGGTGTGTATGCATGCATCATGTGCGTGAGATCTGCCTCTATAGTGCAAGGTACAAGTACCCAGTACTTTATTACTTACTTGCTTGCGTGACTGGGCCGGCTGTTGGGAATGGAACCCGATGCGAGGTTTGTTAAAGTGTTTCGGTTTTTTTTTAACTACGAATATTGATTCTTGGGTATCAATGAAAGATTGGTTGGTAACTAAAATATTGTTTCTTTCCGATGCGAGTTAACAAGAATCGAAAGTTATCGCCAGACGCCGGGAGCTTCGTGGTCCTATCGCTTATCCTTCGCGCTTTCCTCTGCAGCGAATCGGAGGGTGGTACCTCGCCCTAATGTCGCGAAAACTGGGATGATTCGCTCAGACTAGTCGAATCTGAGGCTTGCGAGTGTATCGTGTTTTTGTGCTCCATGGATGCTCTTTTGCTAAGACAATCATCGGAGGTTAGGCCGTTTGGGCTCCATCCATTTGGGTGCCGCTTCCCGATAATGCTTCCGAGCCAGTTGGAATTATCCCGAGGGTAGTCATCTCCAGTGTTCTTCCGATCGCGAGTTTGCGGCCTGAGCACTGACACGACGTCATGTCAAATTCCTCGCGCGAGTCGATGTGCGCGTGAGCGTCTTCCCTTGAGTACCATGAGAACGCCAGAACCAGAGACAGAGGTGATGTTGTGTCGATCGTGTAATACGTCAATCGCGACTCGATCGATCGACAAGCTACCATTCGAAATAGACTTATCAAACGAAATTCGCTCAAACCAGAAGGACGCTAAGAAGTTATTAGTTGAAAGTCTTCGTAGAAATCAACGTGGCAAGACTTACGCATTCACGCAACCATCGTTCTCGCAGTTGTTGGTAATTTGAGCCCAACGACCCCAAACGACCTTACCGCCAGCAGTCACCAGACCAAGCTCAGAGACGTTGACCTCAATAATGGTACCCTTGGTCAACACACCAAGTTGGGTATACATAGGGTTTTGGGGGTTCTTCTTGACGCTGATGATAGGAAGTTGCACGGTCACACCGAGTTCGGGGTGGGTGACATTGCACTTCTTGTAACGCAGACCCATAGGCCTAATGAAACGCTCATACTTGACGGGGCGACGGGTAAAATCGGGACCGACAAAGGTGGGCTTGGTGATCATGCGCTTCCAGCTCTTTTTCGCAGTCTTCTTGCCAGTCTTCACGACCTTGAACATCTCCTCCTCAGCAATACCTCTGACCTTCGGGAGAGGCACAGAGAACTTGGCGGCCTTCTCCTGCCTCTTGTTCTTGATGGCCGAACTGAGGGCCTTGGCGTTGGTCTCATTGGAACGGTCGAGCAGGTATGAGGGCAGTGGTGTGGAGGAGGGTGCGGCGGGCTCGTTACCCTTGACGTTCTTCTCTTCCTGTTGCCTGATCTGCTTCTTCATCTGGATCTTCTCCTTGTGGCGCTTCTGCTGGTAGAGTTTGGCGCGCAGACCACGCAGGTTCTGCGACCTCTCGGAGGCGGCGTGCACCTCACGGGCAGCCTTTTTGCGGGTGCGCTCCTCATGATCGAAGCGCTTTCCGTGCTGCTTCGTGAAGCGCTCAATGTACTCGTTCTGAGGCATGGCGGCGGTGGGTGGATATGTAGTTGGTGGTGTGGTGTATCAGTATGAAAAGAATCTCGAGAGGCAAAATGGAAAGCCAGGGCCTGGACGGGGACAGCCGAGTAAGCGCCGATGTAGCGAGGCAGGCGCGAGCGAGACCTCCGCTGCCCGCAAGAATCCATTCTCCTAGACGCAGCCAGCAAGCAAGACGCGGCCATCTCGAGTGGGAGCGTGCAATACAAATCGAAATATCACAATGGCCAGCATAATCTCACGAACGCTCAGGCGGGCGGTATTGGACAGCCGCGGTCAGCTCCCACCCACATTCCTCCTACCATGGACCGCCAACCTCTCTACCGCCGCAAATGCCACCGAGAAGAGCAACACCGAATCCTCGACCGTGCAACATTTGGCACACATGCAGAATGTCCTGGACCAGACCTTGGCTAAAAAGCCCAAGACGAATGCACAAGCACTTCCCTCACCAGCGGCAGGCGCGAGAGCACCTCTGGAAATCTCGCCTGAAGTGCGCGAGATGCTGCCTCTCCTCCGCGCCCAAGGACCTCACTACATCTCCGCACACATCCATGCGCAACCTTACCTCCTTACCCAAGGTGATACCCTCAGACTGCCCTTCTACATGAAGGGCGTCGAACCCGGCGACATCATCCGCCTCGACCGTGCGACACACCTTGGTTCAAGAGACTACACACTTAAGGCTGCCGTCCAGACGGCTAAGCTGAAAAGCCCGACTATGCAAACAATAGAGGTTCTGGACCCGACAACAGGAAACCTGGCTTCCACCAGCCGCGTGATGCCCGAAGGATCTCTTGCAAGCTCACCCAACGCGGTCGCAGCGCCACACTTTATTCCTCACATCGCCAAGGGCAAGTACCCTTATCTGGATGACAGGCTGTTTGTGTGCAGGGCGGTGGTAATGGGTGTGGAGAGTGAGCCTCTGAGGATCCTCCAGAAGACGAAACGAAGACAGAGGAAGGTGAAGAACATCAAGAGCAAGCACCGATACACCATCTTGAAGATTAAGGAGGTGCGTTTACGGACCGAGGATGAGCTGAACAGCGGCATGGTCAACTGAAGAGGACATGGTCGCGGTTCTGGTGATGACGGGCCGACGCGCGCCCTTGATCGTGGGCATGTTAATGATCAGGCAACATTGGTGGAACAACCCAAACATTGTGTCCGGGATTCATGCGGAGATGATCATCAATATCATCCCGCCACCAAGACGGTATGGTCGTTTGGGAAAGAGTGAGAGTCAACGGCACCTGGCAGAGGAAGGCCATGAACGGGTGGCCCACTCCAGACTCTGTACGATATCTGCGGCAGAAGTTTTAAGTGTACACAATATTTACCAAGTCGAGCTACTGTTAGAATTTCGAGTCGGCTCTTTCACAGCACTTCAATGTCGTTCCTAGTGACATCTACAAAATATGCAACTTCGCAACTTCTTACACAGAACTCGAATGCTGAACATTCATTTCAAATCTCACTAAAACAATGGTGCCATAAATAACTATCTTAAGAACATGAGAATCTTCCCCCAATCTATTCACCATCCAGCCTCGCTTATTGCATAGACTTTCCAATCTCACTCTCCCAGTTCCTCGCCCTCTCGAATCCATTCGAGAAACTCTGGTAATCCATCAATGCCTGACGGACTTGCGTCGCATCAGTCAATACGAACGGTCCGTACTGTACAATAGGCTGGTCCAGCGGCATACCCGCCACCAAAATGAACCTAGCCTCCTTCTCGCTCTGCGGCACAGACGCCTTGATGTTGTCGCCCTTCTGCTCGAAGATAGTGTTGTGGAACTCAGGGACCTGCTTCGTCTCGGCGCCAGTGTCCCAGGTGACTTTGCCGCTGAGCGAATATGCGAAAGCGTTCCAACCTGCGGGCAAAGGCTGTGTGATGCTTCCGCCAGGTCGCACTGTGATATCGAGCAGCCAGACGGGCGTGTAGGCGAGTTCTTGCAAGCTGTCGACGCCGTGGGATTGGCCGGAGATCACTTTGACGGTGACTTTTCCGTCGGTACTGTTGTAGATGGGGATTTCGGCGCTGCGCACGTCGCGGTAGCGAGGCTCGCATGCCTTCAGGTCGCGTGGGAGGTCTACCCAAAGCTGCATTCCAACATTACTTGACCCATCCTCGTTCAGATGGGGCATTTCCGCATGTACAATGCCACGGCCAGCAGTCATGAACTGAAGGTCGCCAGCGTGGATGGTGCCTTTGTTGCCGGCAAAGTCTTCGTGGTCGACGGCGCCGCTGAGGAGGTAGGTAACTGTTTCTTGGCCGCGGTGGGGGTGATCCGGGAAGCCAGCGCCAGGAGCAATTGAGAAGTGGTCGAGCATGAGGAAAGGGCTGAAGTTGCGGAGTTTGGGCGTTCCAATGGATCGCCTCACTGTAGCTCCAGCACCTTCAGCTTGTTCGATGGCCTCGAAGACCTTTGCGATGCCACGGGTCTTAGGAGACGTGGCTGTGAGGGAAGGGTCGTTGGGCGGGATGACTGGGAGGCCAACAAATGTTGACGAAGGAGACATCGTGCTTTGTGTTCTTGTTGTGTTTGTCTTGAGAGTTTTGGAGATGTTGTTGGATGTCGATCTGAGGAAGGAGCGCATATACTCGTTTGCGATGTTGTTGTAAAAAGCTGTAATGGCTATTGCGATGATGCAGATGAAACTTGAAACTGCAAGAAACGACTTCATCAGAGATTTGGCTTGTCTTTATAGAGAAGGATGGATTCTTAAGAAATGACCAGAGGAGTCTGGAAGAGTGAAAGTGTTGAACGCTACTTACATAGCATTGGAAATGTCGAAAGGCAAGTTACCAAAGACGACTAATTAGTGGCGATTGATCTTAGCTAATGTTGAGTTAGCTAGAATTAATCTTTGTTCGTCTTGGTCATAAGTGTAGATACCTACTGAGCACTTCACAGCAAGTCACGTGTCGACCGCGTGCAAGTAGCACTTACCTTATGGAGATTAAAAATCATATGACAATATCATCCTTGTATCTAGATAGGGGGGCAAAGCACCATGATAGCGTCTGCACTGTTTACCCACAGAACATGACCATAGAAATAAGATCCTGGTCACAAGTTGGCGTACAACTCCATTGGCTTCGTCACAACTGCCATTGCAAATAGACATCGAAATGGAGGTCACTATCCGTATACCGGCAAAATTGGATGAGACCATCAGCATCGACTATATCACTATCATCAGTCACAGATCAAAAATCAACCTCGTTGTCTTTAAGATGAGTGATATGTCCATGTGTAGACTTTCTGCGTGTGCCTCGGCATCGGCAACCCGACTTCTCAGCCGCAACTTGTGCCATTGGATCCCCTTGGTCTTTGACCTTATAGGACATGACAACCAAAGACTTGAACATCAAAGCCAGGAATCGAAATCTCATACGTCTTGAAATCACTTCCACCAGATCCCCACAGCGATGGCACCAGAAGCCGTCAAGTCCGCAGCGGACAAGATCCGTACATACATCGGCGCATACGCCGATGCCATGCCGCTAGAAAACATCGATCGCGGTTTCGTCAGACACGCAACTCTCAAGTCGGTCACAGAAGAGTCCGACACAAGCAATGCCAAAATCGTGTGGTCTCTCGTCATTCCGCCCTTGTGCGGCAACCATCCGGTCGCCAAAACCATCCACGGCGGCGCAATAGCAACTTTCTTCGACAACGCGACAAGCATGGCCGTCTTCGCTTGCAAGAGGGATTGGGGGCATTCGGGTGTGACCAGGAATCTCAACGTCACGTACTTCCGACCGCCTGTGGAGGGCGAGCTGATTGAGGTCGAGTGTGAAGTGTTGCAGCTGACGAGCCGGCTGGCTACGATCAAAGGTGTGATGAGACGGGAGGGTGATGGGACGGTGCTGGCTATCTGTCAACACGACAAGTACAGGCAGAGTGCACCAAAGCCCAAGTTGTGAGCTGAATGCTCGTTGTTGGTTGGTCATGGCTAGATCTGCCCATGGCTCTCAGCAAAGTGTCTGAAATAAAACTACGAGATGATTACATGTAACTTACATATAAGATGCATGTGTCTGCATTTTGCATACTAGGGTTAGGGGATTGACCCTATGGCCGAGTACTCCATAGATGTATGCACACAAATACATGCATACTGTTATCAGTGAGAAAAGGGCAGTGATTCGCAAACATGATCGCATTGATGATCCATTTGTTCTCTACAGCATTCAAAAGATGCCTAGATTCGCCACAGCTGAGATTTTGGTTGTTGAGGCGTAGTTGTTCGGACATTTGTGATTTGGACATGCTCGCCTCCTTTGATCATCCGCTCCTTTAACAGAGACACCTATCATATTTATGACCCTCATGTATACGCTTGTGTCATAATATTCGAGCGATTCATTCTTGCCCCTCTTTCTCCGTCTTTCATTGTTGCAGGGCCCAACGCACCGGTCCTCCGTCCACGAAAAGCATCCGCTTTGAAGTTTAAGAACTGAGTAAAACGGGTTGTTGGCTTGCCTCCAGCAATAATGAACTCGCCAGTGCTTCTTCTATATGCCACAATTATCTCTTCTCGTGGCTGACTCGTTACATGCTTCCTTCCATGCGGACCCGAACGTCCTGTCGTCATTCGAAGATCGACCAGCATGTTTGAATGCAAAGCTTGCGATCAACACGATATTGGCTGTCGAAAGGAATACATGCCAGGCATAAATTCTGACGGAGGTATCATTCGCACTGCTTGCGTCGATGATTAACATATGATGTGATCCATGCTTCAATCCGGGTCCCTCAGACTGCGTTACAGTTCATCGAGTCTATGGGTGTTGGAGTTGAAGCATGTCCAATCCCCGTCTTGTACTCGGCCTCAGAAGACGTTACTCATGGCGTTGATTCAAGATCCAAGATCCAAGGCTTTAGGCAGAGCATCCGAATACACCAGCGCTGGCAGTCCCAGTCATTGTTCGACCATCATTCAGATACAACGCAGTCTCAATAATCCGCAATGAACAATAACAATTTAGTAGCAGCTCAACGACAGCCGTGAAAGCGAGCGATTGCAATTTTTCTTGAGGACGGACCAGACCCCTAAACAGTCAAAATACTATCAGGCAGCAGCAGACCCAAGTTTACAAGTCCCGGCTTGGAGGGTGCCGGCACTCACCAACCCAAAAACAAAAAATTGCGTATGAAGGTCATTCCTGGCGCATCCACAGCTACTGCGCCCAGTATGCCAAGTGAGTAGTAATATTGGCCTAACCTAAGGAGGGTACAATAGATTATTGACTTCCAAGTGATATACCGGACACATGAGCGTCCGGAAGGTTACGAATAAGCATTGTTGCGGAAGAGTTCCTCAAGATGGCGCTATTGCAGCAGCACGTGCACGCCTTTCATGTTTGCCCAGCACCAGGAGGTGGAGATTAGTATGGGAATGCGACGATGCACAGGCGTGGCAATAGATAGAGTTCAGGCAGTGTCAGATCCGACGTCGTGGCTGTGCTAGTAGCCAACGCGACGCTTCGGTGTGTACCATTTCTGAAATCGCGCGCAACTGTCGAATTACTTTTTGGACGCCCTGGTTGATGAGAGCCAGACAAGTACAATATTGCCAAGAGCAGAGTGCATCGTAATGCTGTACTTGCTATAGCGAAAGTCTCTGAGCGTTGCTGCCGATGGTGCTGCTGACATGGCTGTTGAATTCCAAGGAAGCAAGTTTTATTGCTCGCGCCGCAGTCAATGTATTCTTAGTGCTTCTGGCCAACTAGCTTCATAGCTCTACGACGGTTTTCGTTCTCCAAATTTCAGTAAACATAGGCAAACATTGCCAAGTAATCCTACGTATGTGGCACGGCCGGTGGCCGCAGCGGAGAACTAGGGTACGCTCTGTCTACTGACGCAGGAACGAAAGCTGATCCATCTGGTGCTTGGACATGAGAGCAGCGTCCGCGGTGGTCTAGACCTAAGGCTGGGCAGCGCCGGTCAAGGGAAGAGGGGAAGTGATGCGCAGCGCTGGCCTTAAGACGCCGTGATATCATCTCACCCAAAGGCATTAAAGCCTCATCGTTGAACACGTGCAGACCGCGGACGAGGGCAGTCTTGTCTGCCTTGAAGCCAAGTATATAGATGGCTAAAATTGGAACATGCCGTCGATCCTGTGGTTGTGTCTTGCTCCAGGGAGGAGAGCCTTGACACTCGAAAGTGGTGTGCAGGTTGTCAAGAAGCTTGGGGGTGTTTGCCGTGGGTTTCCCCTAACCACGGATGATAAAATTCGGTGATTGGTCCCAGGTATTTGACATCTGGGAGCGTGAAAGACAACAAGGAATGCCATGAGCTTGGAAGATGCCCGATGGAGAATAGCGTGGCCAGAAAAGAAGATCGACAGCCTGCAGTCGGAGAAAAAGGAAGGAGCCGTGGCGCTGGATGCGGAGAGTCTCATAATATATGAGAAGCAACTAAGCGTTGAAAATAGGACTTTGGTAGCGATTTTGTCGATTCTTTTTGAGAGGGATGACCGAAGATCGTCGCCCAAGTCTGGAGGAGCGCGTCCCGAAGCGGTGGCTCCAAGACCTACCAAGAAACTTGGGGTTGATCTGGGGTCTTGGAGTTTCTATCCGTCCGAACTCTACTCACTGACAACACCTCAGTAGTGCACTTGTCGTCCAAGTCACGCACACTTGAGGAGATTCGCCGTTGGAATGCGAATGCCTGGCACTCACGTTCTTTGGAATTGAACCCATGGCGTTGACCGTGCGGACGTCTTGTCGAATGCTCTTGACGTGGGCCAAGTGGTTGCTGGTGTAGTTGGTATACACATTTGGTATGCACGGTTCTGGTAATTTATTGTATATAGGAGAGTGAGGTCGTCCTCCATCGATCATTTTCTTTTCCACCATCACAACAATCCAACAACCCAATCAACCAACCAACAATCACTCAACCATCCAAACCAACTCCATCAACATGAAGTTCTCACTCGCTATCGCTGCCACCATGGCCGCCTCTACCATGGCCTCTCCTGTCTGGGGCAAGCACTGGTCTGAGAAGTGGGGTGAGAAGTGGGGCAACAACAAGGACCAGAGTATGTCTTCTCCCTATCGATCAATCAATCGATCTCCAGTCAACCAAAACATAACCACTGACAATCCCCCTCCCAGTCTCCAAGAAGTCCCCCTTCGACTTCACCTCCACCTACAAAATCGAAGCCACCCCGGACCAAGTTGTCGACGCCAACAACACCTACACCGGCGGCCTCAAGGGCGCCCACGGCATTTACAAGTTCGGCATCAACAGCAAAGAGAACGTCATCTGCTACAACATCACCCTCACCGGCTTCCAGGGCGACTACCAGTCCCCGGCCTCCACCGCCACGCACATCCACGAAGCCGTCAAGGGCAAAGCCGGCCCGCCGCGCATCGCCTTCCCCAACCCCGTGGAAGTCTGCCCGGGTGTCCGTCGCAGCATCGGCTGCATCACTGGCACCAAGGACGGGTTCGTCACTGGTGTTAAGAATGCCGCAACCGGTCAGGACCAGGGCTTTGGCTTCAACGTCAAGAAGATTGAGGACAACCCCAGCGGTTTCTTCGCTGATGTCCACTCTTCCAAGGCTGTTCCCGGTGCCGTCCGTGGCCAGCTCGCATAGATGGACTCATGATTTGGTGGCGACGAGCAACAGATTGGAAGTCGAGGGCAGACGTGCAACTGGGGTGGTAGCACGGCCTGGTATAGGCGAGGAGGTTATTTCGTATTTCTTTACGCACAGAAACCTAATCTGTAATCGTTAATTGGCAATATCAAAAACTTTCTTGGAACAGAAACAATACATTCTCTCACCTATTTCTCACTGTCTTGCTTCCATCGCGATGTGGCGCTGCAAAGAAAGCCGGACCAGAGTGGCCTGTTGTCCCGACATCGTCGCACCACTAATGTTACAGCAATCATCGTTCTCAGAGTATACCAATTATTGCATTGTATAAGTGGCTGAACATTGGATGAGAGACCAGGATCCAACCAATTTTTTTTCTCTCGTACAAAGCTATCTAAATTAGACAAAATAGATTGACAATAAGTGGTATCGATATTAACAGTAGGAGATTGCGTTGGTGTAGGCGTCAGAACAACAAAAGGGGAAAGAAAGAGAAAAGGAAAGCATGTCTCCGGAAACGACCAAACCAAAAGAGAAACAGAGAGGAAAGAGGCAGTGTTGGCTCGCAAGCTTAGACTGTCTGTAGCGCCAGAACACCGTGCTGGTTTAAAATGCCAATGAGTTGTATAAGGAAAGATTTTGTGAACCAGATGTTGCTTGGTCGTGTGCCTGTGATTCAAGAGAACTTTGTGCGAGTGGGTTGATGGTGGATGCTTCCAGCTCAAAGCATGGGAGACTCGTCGTAATCAGCGTTGATGGCCTTTGGTTTGACGATTTCGACTATAGGTCCATCAGAATCGTCGTCATCTGGAGAGCTTGGTCGCGAGAACTCATCGCTGAGCGGCGTGTCGGGAGGGATCGACTGGACCTCCTTAGCGTCCTTGAAGACAGATTCTTGATCTTGGGCCTCCTCTTCCGCTACCGCTTCGGCATGAGCCTCGCCTTCGGAATCTTCCTCGAGTACGCCGTCAACACCGGGGGCCCTGGCTTTACCTTTGCCTTTGCCTCTGAATGATCTGTTGACAGGTTCTGTCGAGGGCGTTTCTGGTGCCGTAACATAGACCTCGCCGTCGGATTCCGTCCTAGAGGTAACCTTGTCGAGAGTCTTGACTTTCGAAGCGGATGTTGCAGGCGTGGCGTAACCACTCGCGTCGGTCTCATTGCTGTGTTGCTCCTCACGACGATTGTCGTGCTCGGCATGGTTGTGCAAAGCTGGCGCCGGCTCAGTATGGCTTTGCTTACTACGGAAAGCCTCTTCTTCGTGGCCGGGAGAAGCTGGGTCCAACCCTTGCCACTTGGTTTGATTCCAGTGATTATCGTCGGTGGCATGTGCTGTCTCTCCATGCCGCGCCATGCTTTTGATATCTGACCAGTACTCCAATCGTTTGACTTGCCCATCTGCGGCCTCCACGGCTCTGCTGAGGTTGTTTGCTTGCTTCACAGCAGCTTCGTGCTGTTTCTTCGACTCCTCGTCAGAATGCAAGTGGCCGGAGAGACTCTCCTTGCGCGCAGTGCTGGTGTCGAAATGTTGGATGAGCTCGGCTAGCAGTTGACGGCGGGATGACTGATAAATGAATTGGGACATGATGTCGGACATTTGTTCTGACAAGTAGAACAATTCATCACCACCCTGGTTGACAAACTTGCGTACAGCCACAAGCTTTTCGCGATCGACAGCCGACTTGCGCAGCACAAGGATTAGCGTAGCGATGTCCGCAATATCAGCATCTTGGACGTTGATATCTTCGGTCTGGAACCCTCTGGCCCTCAAGGCAGAGTATGAGAGGCTGCCGTTGGGTGATGGCCCTCTGACGGTCTTGGGGTGAATAGTAAAGTAGTCGGCGGTAAGTTCGTGGGCGCGCTCTTTCGTCTTGTGCGAAGTGTCCTTGCGTATGCGTTTCCGAAGCCATCTTCTCCGCCGTACAAATGAATGGAACCAAGGATGGTTGCCATGCCAGGCAACGCCTTTCTGAAATGAGAAGCTGTACTCCCAGCCTTCCTCATCGACATCTCGGCTCATATCGACATACCAGCTCTTCCAGTCCCATATCCAGCTTGGATCTGGCACTTGCGCGTTGCGAATGTCGGACGCTGATGTTCGAAACTGAGCATTTTGCCAGGGTCGTGGGTCAAAGTTGAGCAATGAACTGCTGCTGAACATGGGTATGCCGAAGAAAAAGGCGCCTCGTTGGTTCTCGTACAGTATGTCGATCACGCTGTCTTCTTCATCTCCACGACCGAGTGTTCTCTTGCGATTCAACGCCCTCTTTGCTCTCGCTTTGCCGCGCTCCAGATAATTTCTTTGTATGGGACTTGCTTCTTGACCTTCTTGCTGCGCAGGCGCATTCTCGTCATCAGGAAGAGGTGGACCATCGGAATAGCGATGTTGTTGATATCGTCGATACTTTTGCCGGTTGACCTGGTGTCGCACAGACTTCTGCAGAGAGGATCGGCTAATCTTTGGAAAGAGTGCTTCGCTTGAGTTCGTATCGACTCTTGTGGCTACTCGCTCAGCATCACTGAGGCCATCTTCAGAGGTCGCAGCTGAGACGCGATCGGGAGTGGTGCGGTCGATTAGCGTGACCTGGTTTTGGGCCTTCAGCAAGGCAGCATCGGGAGTGTCGCTGACGACATGCCGTAGCGAGGATGAGCGCGACATGGCAGTGGTGCATCAACAGAGTGCGCAAAGAGAGATGCAAAGCAGAGCGAAGACGTGTAGGGCTGAGAGTAGTGGGAACGCTCACTCATGCCGCATCTCTTGGTCGCAGTGGGACTGACTGGTAGTCTCGTATTAGCGCCTGCGGGTCCAGACCGAGTATGCCGTTGCTTCTTGTCGAGTGCCTGGCGATGGTGATGGTGCTGCTGCTATACAGCCCTGGTCATGACTCCCACGTGATCATCGCCGTTGAGTGGAAGACGAGATGGAAGACCACATCTGCAGAAATCATCACAGAAGGAGGAGTTGTGGCTCGGCGTCGTCGTTTCTGCTGCTACCGGCTGGCCGTTGGTATGAGGAGATGGCGATCTACTGGCGGCGGGAGCGACGGCGCTAGTAAACCGATCTCTCCATTGATGATGCCTGCTGCAGAAGATTGGCACGTGATTAAAGTGGAACTGACCGAACCAGGCACTTCCTTCCTTGGATGCTCATCCCCCGCGTATTTTGCAGAGCTTCCTACGTCATCATCATGTGTCTTATGATGCGCCTCTGCGATTGGCCTTGTTCGGCATCCAGCTAACCCAGCCATCCGTCTGCTACCTAGCTCTACCTCGAGCTCTTCCTCTTGCTCCAATTACCATCTGCTTCATTCTCTCACCTTTGCTCCAATCCCATCTTAGTACCCTCAACTCACTTCTCACGACAATAAATCAATCCTCCTCACCAGCTACCTCCTACAATCATGTCCAGAGCTTTGAAGATCGGCGGTACCGTCGCCGCCGTCGGTGCCGGCTACTACTTCTACCAGGCTGGCGGTGACCCCAAGGCCGCTCAGAAGCGGTTCGAAGGTATGATCAACCCTCCTCTTTTCCAACAAGCCATTGCTGACCATATTCGCCACCAGCCGACGCTGCCAAGCTTCAGCATGCCGGAAAGAACGACGCTTCCAGCAAAGGCACCGAGATCCGCAAGGACGCTGAGGTGTATGCTGCTGATGCCGGCAAGGAGGTTGACAGGCTCGCGGCTCAAGCTCGTGATGGCACGCACAAGGTCGATCAGAAGCTTGAGGAGTACAGGCAAAAAGCGGAGAAGAACATCGACTCGACCATCAAGAAGACTGGCGCTGAGCTGAACAAGGCGGTGGACGCGTTTGACAAGAACGTCGGTGAGGTGAGTTTGCTTTGACTCGTAAGAATTCGCAAGAATAATATGCTGACAATGTGATAGGGTGCGGAGAAGGCGAAGAGCGGGATCTCAAGCTGGTTTGGCGGCAGCAAGTAAAGCTTGTGCCAATTGCTGGGCAGCACGTGTGACGAAACAGACCAGAATGAACGGATGTAATGATATGACTACTAATCAGTATCGACTTCACTTTAAGACTTCACTTTCAACCTTCAATCATGTGCGCAGTGCTGAATGATATATGTGTGTACCTGTTTGGTTGGATAATCACGACCTACCGCATATGTTACTTCACAAACGTGGCAATGGATGACACAGGACTATGCTGGACTTTCACTAGCCTGCTCCCGTGATTACACCTGATGTCTACCTCACTGCGACTGATGCCAAAACACCACCCCGTCTCACGCCAACCGCGTATATCTTACGCAACCCTTTACTCTATACTGGCCGCAACCAAGACGTCCACTCAAGTCCCCAGGGTCCCAAAAACATGACCTCCAAAACTCGCCATCTCGTCTCATGCGTTGCGCTGACGGTGATCTGGCAGCTTGTCACCCTGATCCCATCGGCCCATGCGAAAACTGAGACCCATCCAACCCAGGACGATTCCTCGGACGCATGCACTCGAGCGCCCGAAACCGAAGGATCTACTGGATCACCCGTTGCTCATTTTCCATGTATCTCATTCGCACCATTGTCAACTACAACAGCTGAACCAGCATCTCCCTTGTCATTCAGTCTTTCGGCGCAGGCAACACTCTCGGTGCTTTCAAGCTCTGTCACTGTCCCACAGTCCTTCAACTCTACATCTCATCACGCCGTCTCAACATCGACTGTCTATACCACGCCGCGAGGCAACGAGCAAGCGACCAGCACATTTTCGCCTCACCAGGTGCACACTGTGGCCAATGCGACATCCTCGCCGAACGGTGCTGCGAACGCGATCCTCTCTCAAAACTCGACGACAGACTTCAGATCCTCGGTGCCGACTACGGCATTTACACAAGAAGGTGACGGTGTTACCAACGCCACGATGTTCCCAGTGGTGTTACAGACGGTTACATACACTACGACGATCTGTCCTTCTGGCGGCTGGGTTTGACGGAGGACGAGGGAGTTTGCTGTATTGCACATTGGGTTTGATAATTGTGTGCTGGGAACCTGGTATCATTGTATGTTGTGTCCTGAACATATGTAGCTATTAGCCAACTCACTCAATCATTGTCATACGAGCTACTCTTCCCGTTCTGTAAGCGCATCGAGTCTTTGTAGAGCTTCACTTGCTCGTAGGAGCTCTGAAAGTTCAATTTGTGGCTGGGTAGTATCCAAGATCCTTTGATCCTGGTTACTCACTTGCAACTTTGGGATGCTTTCATATAACTTCGTGGCAGAAAAGGCTCTGCGTGTTGTCAAGTGAGGTCAGCAGCACACTACAATACTTTCCGCGCGTAAGGCGGTACCTTAACGATAATTACAATAATGCTTCATCAACTTTTATTTGAGATGATACTAGCATCTGGGCCCCGTACATCTACATTTCAGTATGCCTACCCTCAGTGATTATGGTCTACTTCCTCATCTTCAGGCCAGTCTGGGAATCCATCATCAAAAAGGTCGTTCAGTAGCGCTTCGCCGTCCACTTTACCCTTCGCGTCCCCTCGCATGGCGACCTGCCAGTGTTTCCACTCTTCATCGTTGAGCAAACACTTGTCAAGCGCTGCTTCCAAGCCTGGAATGTTGAGGCCCTCTCCGATGAAAACGATTTCTTGTCGTCGGTCACCCCATTCACCGCCCTTCTCAATGTCATGCAGCACCATCGCGTCGATCTCAGGGCTGCCTGTCTCGTACTCTTCTTTCTCGCAGAGACAGAACCACTTACGACCACCCGCTAGCGTCAGCATAGCGCCGGCCTGGGACCATTCGCCTGCTTGATTGGGCCGGGTGGCGAGCCAGTATTCGCCCTTGGAGCGGAAGAGGCGGGACACCAAGGCATCTGCTTTCTTGTTGGCGAGGACCACGGATGGGTCTGGGATCTCTAGGTCGAAGTCGGCTTTGTCCTCCATGTCGGCTTCGCTCGCGGGTGGGCTGGAAGCGCTTGACGCTGAGTCTCGTGCGCTCGACCCTTGACCTCTGTCAACGGAAGAGGTTGCGTCTTCGCTGGAGTCGGAAGCTGCTACGCTTCCTGACTCGATGTAATTGTTGTCTTCCATTTTAATATCCGCGTCTTGTTCGTCTTCCCATTCTTCGTCTTCCATTTCATCGTCTTCGTCGTCTTCTTCTTCGACTTCGGGATGCTGGAGGATGAATTTGTCGTAGATGAACTCGAAGAGCCTTCGGGGGTGGAAAGGTCGACGACGCACGTACACAAAGTTCTGGACGTTGTATCTGGTTCGATGTTAGCAGTATGTCAGTTGATCTTCGGGGCGGTGGTCCACATACTCTTCGGTCTCAGGCTTCGGCGTCACAGCTTTGCGGCCATTGACTTCGCGGACGGTCATTGCGTGCAGATCTTGCAGCCACCCGTAGCCGGTCTGTGCCAGTTCAATGTTGAACATGCCGGTGTTGACAATCTCAGCCACGGGCACTTTGCCATAGTTGCACTCGACGATTTTGGCGCGATGATTCAGCTTCTTGATCAAGCTGCGGACCTGGTCGCGACTAGCAGCGTCCACGGAATCGATCTTGTTCAATACAATGACGTCTGCGAACTCGATTTGATCGACCATAAGGTCTGAAACGGTCCGCTCGTCTTCTGGGGTAACATCGTCTCGACGTGCTGAGATCAGATCCACGGTTTCGAAGTCATGGAACATCGTGAAAGCATCGATAACTGTGCACGTGGTATCGAGTCGAGCAAACTTCTCGAGACCACCAGCATCTTTCAGTCGCTTGAGCATGGCAACAGTGCTTTCATCAAGCCCTTCAGGACCTTCGCCGACGGCACTAATCTGTTCTGCAAGTCGAACGTCAAAGGTCTCTGCGACCTGCTCGGGTTCGCTGATTCCACTGCTTTCGATGATGACATAGTCGAACTCCGCAAGCTCCGACAGACGCATCAGCTCTTCGAGGAGATCTCCTCGTAGGGTGCAGCAGATGCAGCCGTTTTGCAATGCCACGACTTTGCTCTCTGTCCTGGTCAGACGGTGACTGCTGCGGATGAGAGAGGCGTCGACGTTGACGCTGTGGTTTGATGTCAGTCACGTTCGTTTGCTCCAAGTCGTTAGGTCTCGTTCGTGTAACGTACGCTCCAATGTCGTTGACAATGACCGCAATACGCAAGCCATGCTCGCTGCGAAGGATGTGCTGGAGGAGGGTAGTTTTGCCGGCGCCCTGGAATCCATCAGTGACGGTTCACATCCCAAGTATCTGCAAGATTCCATTCGTTACTCACCAAGAAGCCAGATAGTAGAGTCACTGGCAAGGTCTGAGGTTTCTTATGTGAGCGTTTCATCTTGACTTGCAATAAAGGAATGGTGAACTGAATGGGATTGGAACACCAAACAGACATGAGCGTGGTCAGCAGGAAGTAATCAAGCTGTTCCTAGTGGTCCTGGACCTTGATGGACATGAGTTGGAAGCATAATCCAGCGACTCTCAGTGGTCGTCTACCTTGATGTTAGCGTGGCCATCATGGTGGCTGCACTTGTTGCGAGGGGACGGCGACTAGTATGACCTATCACCTTTGCACAATACTAATGACATGACCGATAAGGCTTGTCGAGGGTCGTGGTGATGGGGATTCTCCTTCCAAAATGCTTGTTTCGATTCATGGTGGCGTTTTAAGATCCTTCAACATTGGCTGTTGGTGAGAATTGCAAAACGGACGCTCTCGAATTAATATATGTTATGAAGCATGGCTAGAAGATGAGCCTCGATGATGCTGCCCATCTTAGGTGCACAACATTATCGGCGTAGAGTGTTTGGTACAATGTAGCCAAAGAGATGGCGCGAGGTTTGTCGATCGTTTTCTCGCTTCATCGTCAGCCGGGAACGGAAGACTCGTGCATGTGGCCGGATATTGTGTACTCCACAGTGGAACAATCAACTAATGCATGACTAACATTTAGCTTGAAGTGTCATATCTAGTGGTGAGGCTCGGAATCAAGATTGTTCACATATGATGCATGTTGCCATCGCGGTTCATGCCAGAAATGGGGTAAATAGGGTTGGAGTTCGTAGTGATCGTCTTGGGTTTTTTTCCCGGTCTTCATCATATTACACAGTACTTACAGGTAGCTATGAGTATATCTTGGCAAATTATGATAAGCTCAAATGCGAGTTTGAAATTGGAATGCTGTAGGAGTTGTTCGTTTGTAGTCTGAACTCGTGACCAACTTAGATTTGCTTCGTTGATCATCGATCGTGAGGATCATCTGTGTTTGTAACTGGCCCAACAAGCCTGATCACACTCCACAACATACGTCTCATCTAATGTCCGACAGCAAGTGGCTTCTCCTGGGTGCGCAGTCTCTCCTTGATGATCTCCTTGCGATCCTTCCTGAGCTGTCTGGCGTACTTGACACCAAAGCCGTGATCAAACACATCCTTGATCTCCTCCAAGCTAAGACCAGAGACCTCAGGATAAAAGAAGTCTGTGACACATCGTTAGCACTTGAACGCAATCGGACCGAAAAAATGACAAACTTACAAATGAGCACCCAACCGATGCCGCAGATAGCTGCATAGAACCCGAAAGCTCCACTCGGTGTCATACCTTTCATCATCGACAAGAACGTCGAAGACACGATGATGTTCGAGCCCCAGCAAGAACAAGTGAGCCACATTGTGCCCATGGCGCGTACCTCCATGGGAAAGAAATCGGTGCTCATCCACGCTGTGTTGCCGACAGAGACGCCGTAGAAGAAGACGAACCAGATGATGAAGACGAGGACGACGATCGCCGGTGTAGACACGCTGTCGCTTCGGAGCTCAAGCGTTTCCGGATCGATGGGGATGAAAGAGAAAGCAATCGCGACTGCAAGAAGACCTGCGCTCATGCCCCAGACTGTGCAGACCAGGATCCTGCGCCTGCCGATTGGGTCGACGGCCATCATGTTGACCCAGGTCATGACGAAGTTGGTTCCAGCGACAACCAAGCCGACGGCCACAGGGTTGGAAAAACCGACCAGATCGAAGAGAGTAGAGCTGTAGTACATCAAAGTGTTGAAGCCAGACATTTGCGAGATGACCATAAGCCCGCAAGCGCAGACCAGAGCGCGGAAGTTGGAGGGCACGGTGTGGAGCTGCTTGATCTTGGACCAGCGCGATTCGTTCTCATTAAGCTCCTTTGACTCTTCGCAGGCTTTAGAGATGAGGGCGACCTTTGTGCGAACTTGTTCGGGGGTTGCTCCCTTGTAAATCTTCGCAATGACAACTTCGGCTTCAGCGATACGGCCGTGGTAGGCGAGCTGGCGAGGTGATTCCGGGCAGAAGGGTAGAAGAGCTGCCAGCACGAGGGCTGGAAGAGCGCCAAGCCCTACCATGTAGCGCCATCCGTTGGGCACGTGTGCGAATGCGGCACCGATGCCGTAGGAGATGACTTGGCCTCCAGTGATCGACATGTTATTGAGGCCAATGAGGCGACCGCGAACTGGATTTCAAGCGTCAGTATGAGAGCCCCCTTGTGGAGGTAAGCTTCTACGTACCTTTGGTAGGAGCGATCTCAGCAATATAGAGCGGAACGACCATCGCTGCACTGCCAACACCGAAGCCAACGACAAGGCGGCCGACGGCCATCTGAGCAATAGAATACGAAGCTGCCTGCAGGATAGCACCAACAGTGAACAGGACACAGCCGACGTAGATGGCAATCTTGCGACCATATTTGTCCGCGGTTAGACCAGCGATGATCGCACCAACGAAGGCCCCACCAGAACAGAGGGAGGTAATAAGCTCTTTCTCGCCCGAAGAAGTCGGTCGGCCGTCAAGGTCGTTTCCAAGATACACCAGGACGGCGCTAATGATGCCCGTGTCGTATC
Source organism: Graphiopsis chlorocephala (assembly GCA_022828445.1). NCBI lineage: Eukaryota > Fungi > Ascomycota > Dothideomycetes > Cladosporiales > Cladosporiaceae > Graphiopsis > Graphiopsis chlorocephala. The sequence continues at coordinate 1,290,171 of JAIZZJ010000014.1, read as the reverse complement.
CGAACAAAGCACCGGCGATCGAGGCTGTGAAGGCAACAAGCCACACGAACCAGCTGGTGGCGATGTCGTCGATGGAGTTGTCTTGTAAGCTGTCGTCGTAGACTTCGAGGTGTGTTGTGTCAGGGACGATCATGCTGGCGTTGGCATGGTCGAAGTTCTTCTTGATTGATGAGACAGAAAGACGACGCTCGGCGGAATCGACGGAATTGCGTCGATTGAAGGCACCATCGACAGAGCCTCGACGAGGTTCGGTGGTGGATGTGGTTGGGAGTTTGGTCTCCATGATCTCGGATTGTAGGCTGGTAAATCCTGAAGGCTAAGAGGTGATCGATGAAACTGAGTGTGGATGTGTATGTGTAGTACGATCATCACTACTGGGAATCGCAGCGTAGTTATATACCACAGACTTGCAGTAGACTTCAACAAGTTCATCAGGCCAGGCCTCTCCGCAAACGATTTTAAACTTCGCGGAGTATCTGGAGTACAATCTGGGGTTGGACATAAGGCATAGGGCTAGACCATGTGCGCCGGATCTACCTTCCTCAGCTTGGTGGTGATGGGCACTTGCACCCGCTCAGGGTGCCAGGCAAGGCAACTTTCGCCGCTTACTGCTTGCGAGCTCGTGCTTCTTGATATACCACGAGATCTATGGACATTGATCGAACTCGAGTGATACCATTATACAACAATATAGATGGTTACCTCCGGACTGCAATCCGGCAGATAATGCACTGCTGTCTACTGCGTAAGGTGCTAGTGTTCGTATCTGAAAATCACGGAAGCCATGTCGACCCCCGGCATATTAAGGCATATATTGCCTGAGTGGCAACCTACAGAACGCCATACATGATTCTCATTACTTCGTCTATCAGCCACATGCACTCAAAGCAAAAAAAAGACGCCGAGCATTGTGACCCAAGCCTTGACCCAGGACATGCCGTTTGCGATCGAGCGGGCAGAAGAAGCCAGACTTGATCCCGTATCGGATGCACTCGCTGAGCTGCTCTCCGTAGCACTTTCGTCGGTGCTGCCACCGGTAGTGGAGGCAGTAGTCGTAGCTGGAGCAGAAAGACTCTGCGTAGCGCCATTCACGACGACATAAGCCCCAGAAGCGTCTAAGGACACCGTTGTGCCGTCGAAGATAACGGAACCGCCGTGAGCCAGAGTCGCTCCGTCAACGATGAAGCCTGACGCTGAATTGGCTGTGTAAGTGGTTCCACCAATTTCTAGTATTGATGCAGGGGATGCGGTTGTAACCGGAGCAGAGAGACTCTGAGTAACGCCACCCACGACGACATGTCCACCAGATGCGTCTAATGATACGGTAGTGCCGTCAACAACGATGGAACCACCGCGCGTCAGAGTCGCGCCGTCGATGACAAAGCCCGATGCCGAGTTGGCGGTATAAGTGGTTCCACCAAGGTCCAATGTTGGTGCACGGGTTGAAACAGGAGTAGGACGTTGTGTAGTTCCGTCTACCACGATGTATGCTCCGGAAGGAGCCAACGAGAGCACCTGGCCATCGATCAATACGGCAGGACCACCAGGTATCAGAGTTGCGTCTGGGCTCAGCGATATCGCCGAAGTAGCATGCGCGGTAAAAGTAATTCCGGCAACCACGAAGGCGCTGCTCACTGGGCTGTGATTAGGCACTTGTGTACTGGCAGCAAAATCTCCAAGGCCGGCAATGATTAAGGCGCCCAGTCCAATGGTGGAGCTTCCAACCACCACATCTCCGGCATCCGAACCTTGCGACACCGTGACTTCGTTTCCAGCGTTGTCGGTGAGGACGAAACCGGGAGTAGGCGCAGGACCGACAGCAGTGAAAGTGTGAAAGGTGGTGCCGACAGACAGCCCACTGGAACCGACGATCACTTGACCGACTCCATCAATTGCTGTTGACTGGCCTTGCGTCAGGGTTGCACTTCCAATGACCACTGGCCCGGCGGATTGAGTTTGTATCGCAGTGACCTGTTCGCCATTGGAAGCTGTGATCACCACGCCGGTTGGTACCGGTCCGACATCGGTGTTATGTGAGGCACCACTCTGTGTGATTGCCGGTCCTGTGGTAGCCTGTGCGGGATCATTCACGCTCTGAGAGCCGCTTCTCGTATTAGTGGACCCAGGCGGTCCGTTTGGCGACGCATCAGGTACGTCGGAATTTCCGTTGTTGGGCCTGGGCGACTGAGATGGTTCGGCAGGTGCATCAGGTCTGTCTGTGCCAGGATTCGGCGACCCGGAGGGCCTGCCCGGAACGCTGGGTGTATCTGTCCCGGGACTGGGCTGCTGGGACGGCTGAGCGGGTGGATCAGGCGACTGTGAGGGCTGGCTAGGTACATTAGGAGTTTCTGTCCCAGGATCTGGCTTTTGAGATGGCTCAGCGGGCACACTCGGTGGATCCGTCTCAACAACGGGCAATTTCGTCGCCGTCGGCGTAGTCGGTTTAGGAATACTGCCAGGATCAGCCGTTGGTTTTGAAGTGGCAGTAGGGTCAGCAAGAGTTGAGCCCGGGAGTGTAGGCTTGATGATTGAAGCCTCTCCCATCAGAGCTTTCGGCGGATCGTAAAAGATCGAGTCGTCGCCGAAGATGAACTCGCAGTTGAGGCCAAACATGCCTTGGGCGGGTCTCATGGAGCTGAACTCCGGCGGGATGGCGAGTGCAGGCCGGTAGTCGTCCCAGATTGTCGAGCACAAGTTCTCCGTGGGATATCCATCTCGCGTCTTGTTCCAATCGAAGTTCTGGAAAGTCAGGGTAGACTCGGGGACGGTCACATCTCCGAGCGTGAACCCTGTGTACACTCTTAATGAATTGGTCCATACTGGTGAGAATGTATTGGTGTTACACCTTGGTTGGCACCTGTACGCGCTAGCCGGTACGTCGCCCGCAAAGTCTGCATAGTTGACCGCATAGGTATTGTAACCACCTCCAGAAATAGCGCACACACTGGATACGTCCGTCGGCTTCTGTGGCAGGATGAGGAGGCTGTGCTGATCTATAGTCGTGCCTGATGAGGTGACCCGCCATGTGCCATCGAGAGCGATGTAGACGGTAGGGCTTGTCAAGGTCGTACCCTCGTACACGGCTGTATTTGGCTTGCCTGATATGGTGGGTGTCATTGTGGCTAAAGATGCATTGCCGTTGCACAAATCTGTACTCTGCCTTGCGACAGGCCAATACAGAAGCTGTACAGTGGCCTTGTCCACAGCACATCCAGGTGGTCCGACAGCGCTGGTGCTAAGGAACGGTGTTGGGGAGCCGCAAATAGGTGAGGTGTAGTCTGCGCTGGGATATCTGCCTGTCGGTGTGATCCCTGCCGACCTCGCGCTTGAAGAATAGCTGTCATACGAGCTCGTCGCAGCAACCCACGAGCTTGAAGCAGAACTGTATGAAGCGTACAATATGTCGCAGTCAGGTTTGAGTATCGTGCAGTTCGGGGCGGGATATGCCGTTGAGACCGACTCTGTCATTATGAAAGAGCTTGTCCAGTTTGTTATCCGCTGATATGAATGTGTGCTGATGCTGGTTGAGCCGTCAAGCCTAGGCCACTTGTCGCACAGCGTGTATGCTGTTGCATTCTTCTCCAGAGACGTGAAGGTCTTGTAGTCGGCATCATTGTATATGTCAGCGTATGTGTTGCTGGTTATGTAGACTGTAGTCGAGGCGAATTTGGTGCCGTTATCTCTTGCCCAGCTGTACTTGGACTTGATACATTTGGTAGCCCACTCAAGCCCGGTGCTCGTACCGACGGTGAGTGTAGGAGACGATGCATTGTTGAAGTTCTGGCGTGGGTGGACGATGAGTGGATAGCCGAAAGACGCGAGCGAGAGTAGCAGCAGGCTAATCAACATCGTGATGGAATCGCCCACTCTGGCTAGGATGCAAGGCGACAGCAGAGTAGCAATACGAAGAGGCAATACGAAGAGATGCGCGCGACGTCTTGAAGCAGCACGCGCCTGGGCTGTGAGGAGCCTTGGAGGTACAGGCCCTACATGGTGTCAGCCTCATGCCGCACACCGGTCCAGCCTCCACTGCTCTTCAGGAACCAGGAGCAAATTAATTGCGCCTTTTCAGCTGGACAAGGAAGACATGCGGCGCGAGTTTCTAGCGCGACGTCGTGGCAGTTCATTAGCCTATCATGTTTGGCGAAAGTCGGCTAAAGATAGCGAAGGATCCAAAGTTGGCCATGGGATGCAGGCGCGGCAAACAATGAATGGAGATTAAAACTGGCATGATTGGTATCGCAGCATGTTACTACATGTAGCATGCTTCTGGACCAGTGTTGCGAGGCGGGAGTTATATTGAATTTCCAAGGGTAACTTTCGCTTCCGCGGCCTGATATGAATGTGCGTTTGGCAGTGTGGTTTGACTCCAAGGAGTCCCAGCAGTGGCACAGCTGTAGTGCAGAAGTCTACACGTAGCATGTCGCCGATGGCCGCTGTTTCGCGCATCCATAGCTGATAGTAGCTGTGCATGAATGGCTGGGATGCTTACGTGTTCCTGGTGAAATCCCGGCGGCGAACAGATTTTTCTGAAAACCTCTTTCCCACACGTGATAGTAGCAGCAAAAGACCTTCGGGGATATATACAGACTTGTGGGCAAATGCTGTACCATATTTACAGTTTGACAGGGCGGTGGGGTGGTGGTACGCTGTTCTGGGTCTCAGGACGGCGTTACTTGTCTTACCACATATCGCTCCATTCAATTCCACACATGCTTGTAGTTGCGCGAGGCATGTCTTCCCTAATACCTCCGCGTAAGGCGAACATCTGAGATGTAGGTGTTGATGAGCTGCGATGCTTTTGTGTTTCAATAAGCTTTTGTAAGGCCCAACTCGAGGCGGAGGTGAGACAAAGGGACGCGCTAGGGCTTGGCTGGAGCAACCATCGAAGGGACCAGGAACGTCACCTTCAAGACACTCTACCATTGATTGCACGCCTCAGCAGCCGGCGAGGTCGTCTGCTCACTGCTCCAACTGCTTATCTCTCTTTTGCTTCGTACGATACCGCGCTTGCAATATATCATCCGCCGACCCTCACCACTCTTTCATGCTCCGCTGTCTCCGTGCCCCCCACCGCCGATAGTCCGCCGCCATGGCAAAGGCCGACGAGCTCACCGACGAGCAGTCGCAGCCGTTGACACACGGCGAAGACGCGATCAGTCGTCCCGGAACACCTCGCAAATCTTTTTCATCAGTCTCTACCACCTCCCTGGTGCTGGAAAACGTATCGCATAAGGCAGCCAAAGAGTCCTTGTACCATGATGGCCCACAACAGCAACAGATGGATATGGACGATCAGCTCGCATGGCAGCGCTCCGTCAAGCCTGCGGACAGGAAAGCAAGACGCGTGCTATATGGGCTGATCGCGCTGGGAATTGTTGGTTGGGTTGCCGCGTTGTTCTTGTTTTTGGGTCAGGACAGGCATGTCCCGCATTCCGCTAGGCCACATGATCCGCACGCAACTTCCACCATTGGCAGTGGCAAGAAGGTCACACTGGACCAGGTCCTCACAGGCCAATGGTACGCCAACAGCCACGCCATTCGGTGGATAGCTGGCACTGAAGAAGGAGAAGATGGCCTGCTGCTCGAGCGAAACGGTGGTGTTGGCCGCGACTACCTTGTCGTGGAAGACGTTAGATACCGCGGCGAGGCCTTCGATGTTCAGAAGCATCACAGTAAAACTCTCATGAAAGAAGGCTCTTTCTGGGTTGGCCAGAACGAGGTTCGCGTGTCGGAAGCATGGCCCAGCTCCGACCACAAGAAAGTCCTTGTCCAAAGCGACCCGGAGAAGCTTTACCGCCACAGCAGCTTTGGTAGGTACTGGATCTTCGATGTCGAAACTCAAGTCGGCGAACCTCTGGATCCAGCCAACATCGATGGGCGCGTGCAGACAGCCAGCTGGTCTCCCCAAGCAGACGCCGTAGTCTTCACTCGTGACAACAACATGTACATCCGGCACCTTGATTCGGATGTAGCACAAGCGATCACAACCGATGGTGGAGCGAATCTTTTCTATGGTGTGCCTGACTGGGTCTATGAAGAGGAAGTATTTGCAAGTTCGAGCGCAACCTGGTGGGCTGGCGATGGAAAGTACGTTGCTTTCCTTCGCACGGACGAGAGCAAAGTGCCAACTTTCCCTGTTCAATACTTCTTCTCAAGGCCTTCTGGCAAGCAGCCGAAACCTGGCGAGGAGCGGTACCCCGAGACGAGTCGCATCAAGTACCCCAAGGCTGGTGCGCCCATGAGTACAGTGACTCTGCAGATCTACGACGTCAACAAGGGCGAAGTCTTCGAGGTTCCCATCGATGAAGATTTCGAGGATGAGGACAGACTTATCACCGAGGTGCTGTGGGCTGGCAAGACTGGCAAGCTACTTGTGCGATCCACCAACCGGGAAAGTGACGTCTTGAAGTTCATCTTGATCGATGCTGTCTCTCGCAAGGGCAGGACTGTTCGTGAGCGTGACGTCCAGAAGCTCGATGGCGGCTGGTTTGAGATCTCCGAAACGACCACTTTCGTACCCAATAACAAGGAGGAGATCGAAATGACAGGAGCAAAGAAAGAGTTCCTTCGTGAGCACGACGGCTACATTGATACCGTCATTCATGAGGGCTACGACCATCTGGCTTACTTCACGCCGCTCGATAATCCTAAGCCAAGGATGCTTACCGAAGGCAATTGGGAGGTTGTCAAAGCTCCAGCAGCCATTGATTACGACTACAACCTCGTCTACTTCATCGCAACCAAAGCGGACAGCACGGAGCGCCACCTCTACAGCGTCGACCTCAACGTTGGTCCTGAGAGTATCAAGGATGTGACCGAGCAGAACGCGATTGGCTACTATGACGTTAGCTTCTCCGACAGAGCTGGCTTCATGCTGCTCTCCTACAAGGGACCCGACATTCCATGGCAGAAGATCAAGTCTGCACCCGGCGAAAAGGGTCCTCCACTTGATGTTACCGTTGAGAAGAACCAGGAACTCGCTGCTTTGGCTCAGAAGACCGAGCTGCCCATTGAGATCTACGATACCTACAACATCGATGGCTTTGAGCTCAACGTTGTCGAACGCCGACCTCCGCACTTTGACCCAAAGAAGAAGTATCCAGTCCTATTCTACCTTTACAACGGGCCAGGCTTCCAGGAGGTTGACCGCCGATTCACTGTCAACTTCCAGTCCTACGTTGCCTCTACGCTCGGCTACATTGTTGTCACTGTGGACGGTCGCGGTACAGGCTACAAAGGACGCGCTCACCGCTGCATTGTCCGAGGCAACCTTGGCTACTGGGAAGCTTATGATCAGATTGCTGTTGCTAAGCAGTTCGCAGCGAAGAAGTATGTTGACGCCGACAAAATTGCGATCTGGGGTTGGTCGTATGGAGGCTTCATGACACTCAAGACTCTTGAGATGGACGCTGGAGAGACTTTCAAGTATGGCATGGCTGTCGCACCGGTCACTGACTGGCGCTTCTACGATTCCGTTTACACCGAAAGATATATGCACACCCCACAGAACAACCCTGGCGGCTACGACAATGCGACAATCAGCAACATGACTGCCCTTAGCCAGAACGTGAAGTTCCTAGTCATGCACGGCTACAGCGACGACAACGTGCATTTCCAGAACACGTTGCAGCTGCTCGACAAGCTTGATCAATCCGGCGTCACTAACTACGACGTTCACGTGTTCCCAGACAGTGACCACAGCATCTACTTCCACAATGCCAACCGCATTGTATACGAGAGTGAGTGCTCACATCATTCTATCACGCCATGTCCATTTGCTAACGATAGCTGCAGAGTTGAGCGACTGGCTCGTGAACGCCTTCAATGGCGAATGGCTGAGGACGGAAAAGCCAACGCCCATGCCGCTTGGAGACGTAATCCAGTGACAAGGATAAGTTCTTTCTCGCATATACATACTTCTTTACGATTACAAATGAATAGAACTAAACAGCATGTTCGCATACCCAATTTTTAGGCTCTAATTTTTTTTTGGATGTTCGCTCCAGTTTCGGTGCCAGGCATGACTCGCTCAAACTGACGCTAGCGTGACTATGACCTCAAAGTAATCGGTCCGGTTCAGGTTGTTGAACCGAATATCTCGAACGTCGAGAGAATCATCCTCGTGATGGACAATACACAATGGATCGATTCACGAGTGCGCAGGAATCCGGCCATGAAAGTGCCAAGTTGAAAGTTTGCAAAACTGCAACTTATGATTGCGCGAAGTCCGAGCACCAACAACACCTCACAAATAGCGACAATACCACAACCACTTCAACAATCCCATCATCAGCCATAACCGCCACATTCAATACCGCAGAACTCCTCGAGCAAATCCTAAGTTACTTGCCCGCGCCACAACTGCTCACATCGAAAGCCACCAGCCGCACTTATCACAACGCTATCGAAGCGTCGCCCATGCTACGCAGGAAAACCAGCACTTTCCTTCGTCTCGGCGACGTCGACGAGGAGATTGATTTATTCAACACCGACGCGGGTGGCGAGGTTGTGTTTCCGATTCAGGCCTTGGAACCCCTGGCTTTCTTTTACCCGGCAGATGGGGAGAGAAGGCTTTTTGTTAGGTTTGAAGTTGACGATTCAGAGAGATTTTTGGGGAGGATGGGGAAAGCGGAGGGCTTTGGGGGTTTGAGGGTTGTTGATCAGGGGTTGAGGAATGTTAGGGTTGGGTGGCATTGTGGGTGCTTCGAGGAGGGGAGGGCTGAGGTTGAATTGGCTTGTCCGACGACAGATATGGTCACTTTTGGCGATGTCTTGAATGCGATAGAGGGAGAGCATCTGGCTAAGGATCGAGGAGCATGTGGGAGTTTGTCTAAGTTTTGGGTGGATGGGTCGTGGAAGCGGAACAGGGAGATGAGAGACTTTGGGCGTTGATGCGGTGAATGGGGTACGATATTGACGGCTAAGAGAGGGAGAAGTCAGTGAAGGCAGAGCTGCCACGTTTTCGCCACGTGGGCCATGGCTGGGCGCGAGTTACATTTGGTCAGCACCTTTTTCCCGCGTCTGCATCACGGCGCCATCCAAATATCAGCCAACAGAGAAGTTGCGCATACGAGACCACATTGCCTTATATGAACCATCACGCAAAGGCCACATCCGCTGCCCAAAGTACATCTAAGGGCAACATGGCCGCCTTCGATCACACATCCTCTCCAATCGCAACAATGTTCGTCGTCCTCATGCGCCTGGGCCACACAACACCCGTGACCGCGCAGGTCGTCGACACCCCCGAACGCCTCGACCTCATCTTCAGCAAACTCGGCCTGAAAGACCTCCTCTTCTGGGCGAAACTCACCTGTCGCGGCTTCGAAAACATGATCAACACCTCTGATTCAATCGAAGGCATCCTAACAATGACCAAGCTTCTCTCGCCTACCCTCTACCCAACATCCACGACTGCTGTACTTCGACTTCGAAGCTCGCGGAGTCGAACAAGTCTTCTCTTCTTCGAGCTTCCGCAAACTCCATCTGCCCGTGGTCAAGACGAAGACGGCGATTTTGTGGCCTAAGAAGCCGGAAACCGGCTATCTGGTGCTTGGCGAGACCTATCCTTCGGACTATGACGGGCGCGTCGTTACGGTTGCTGGAGGTTGGAGCTGATCCTCGGGAGGGAGCGTGCTAGGATGGCTGAGCGTTGATTGGAGGTTACGGAGCTTGATCTTTGGTATTAGTGAACGAGCAGTCAGTTATGGCGAGCAGAGATCAGCGATCGAGGGACCGAAAGGGTGGAGTCCTGAAGAGAAGGGATCTTGTCGCGTGATACGTGAAGGTAGATGAAGATGCTATATTGATTTAGTGTCTAGACCTGACAGTATCATGGCGATGAGGTCGCATGGACAATCCTGGTGTCAGCCATCATATCTGAAGGAAGGAAGCAGCCATGTCACCAAACTTCCATGCTCAACCAAGTCTGAACGGGAAGTCGCTTCTTGTTGATACTGACGAATCTGCACCTATCCGAAACCACTACTTCGTAACGCGAATATCTTCACCAGTATTCACAGTTTTCTAGTACTTCCGGCTTTAGCGAACAGACTTGTTTTCGGTTGACCAAGCATCAATTCCTACCTACTGTTATCACAGAAGCCCAACGTATCGAAAGGTAGTTCTACTGAGCTCGGCTGTTCGCATCGAAACGCCTTCACTTGTGGATCTGGAGGATTCCACAAGCACGTTGACATGCCTTTTCAGGTAGTTGATCACCCGCCACGAGTTTAGCTTCTACCTCTGCCACTGTCCCATTCTATAACACAAGATCAAGATGTCAAGCCAAGCCGCGCGACCTCGCCATCTCAGCGAAACTACTCGCAACCCACAACCGGCACCCGATAAACCCGCAAGCACCCTCGGAATCGACACTCCACTCCAAGACCCAGCCGCGCCAACAAAACCAAGAACTAGAGATGAAATCACATCCGACCTCGCCATCCTCTCGCTCCTCCTCCGCTCCAACCGCGTCTCAGTCAAAGAATTCATGGCATACTACAAACTCCAGCACATGCGCCTCTCCGTGGCGACGATGAGCAACAACATCAACTTCCGCTTCACGGTCTCAACGCCCGCCGCAGTACAAGAAGTCTTCAACACCGCCGAGCTCCTCGAGATGATCCTGCTCGCTCTCCCAACTAGCTACTTGTACGCTCGCGCGCAACTGGCGTGCCGCGGGTTTAAAAATGCTATGGAGGCTTCGCCGGAGTTTCAGCGGAGGATGGCTGTTGCTACGAGAGGCTTCTCTCCTCGTTCGTCGTTCGCGTGGAGCGTCGCGCCCAAGTGCATGCATTTCCACTACGCCGTCGACGGGCGCGCGGTCTTCAGATTCACATTCACAGACCTCTCGTTCGAGCGACACTTGAACAACGAGCGATTTCGCAGACTTGCTGTCTCAAATACAACGCCGCAGAGGATTGAGGGGCTGTGGTATGAGGGTGAGGACTTTAATGAGCATCGTGAGTTTGAGGAAGCGCTTTGGACGCGGATGATTTGGATCAGTTCGATGTCAGCGGTTGGGAAGAGGGATGGGAGGGTTCCGTTTGGAAGTGTTTTCGATGTGGTTGCGAGGAGGGTGCCGGTTGGGAGGCGGGTTGGAGGGATGATATTGTTTTTGACGGTAGGAGGGGAGGCTGATGCGGGGCCTTTTTTTGCGGATCGTGAGCTGCGAGTTGTGAGGGCTAGGTCGGCTTAGAGGGTGCTGATGCTGCAAGGGAGCGTCTGGGGTGGGAGGACTGTCTTTCGAAGATGAGTACTTGTTGTTTTGGATACCGGGTGGGGTGATGTTGCAGAAAATGTCTATATTCGTTCCGTCAATTCATATACAGCGTATGCAATATTTTCACAGCCTCCCTCTCTCTTCCTTGTCACCTTCATGCAGTCATCTTCTCTTCTCCACAGCTTCCCTGAGCTTCGCAATCACCTCACTCGGGTCCTTGGCACCGAACACTGCGCTGCCTGCAACAATGACGTTTGCGCCGGCTTCCGCAGCAGTGTCGATTGTGTTTTCAGCGAGACCGCCGTCGACTTCGATGTTCAGCTCTGGGTAGCGTTTGCGCAGAGCCTCGACCTTGGGCATCATCTCGGGCATGAACTTCTGGCCGCCGAAACCGGGCTCGACGGTCATGATGAGAACCATCTTAGAGAGTGTTAGCTTGTATGTCTATTTGACAATCGCTTGAGGATAATCTTACGTCGGGCACCGCATCCTTGTCAGAGTTGTCCAGGATATCGTACAAGACGTCCACGGGTGTCTTCGGCTTGATAGCAATTCCCGCACGGATTCCGAGACTGTGGATGTACTTAATGAGCTCTTTGGGGTTGGTCTTCTTGTCGCTTGTGGCTTCGGGAGACTCGGCAGCGGTGGAATCGATGGCGGCCTCGTAGTGGAAGCAGTACAGGTCGCAGCCGGCCTTTTGGAAGTCCTTGACCCATTTCTTCGGCTACTGGGCCCGTCAGTCGTTGTGTCTCCTTTTTCTTCCTGTTCGTCGTCTTCTCATGTCCGGCATCTTTCAGGTCCGTACCTCGGCGATCATCATGTGGCAGTCGAAGGTGCCCTTTCCGTAAGCTTCGGCAGGCCTGTCAACGTGAGGGCGGATCTTAGTGACGACTGGGGCGCCAAAGGTGATGTTGGGCACAAAGTGGCCGTCCATAATGTCGACGTGCAGCCAGTCTGCTCCATGGCCGATGGTGTCTGAGCATGCCTTGCCGAGAGAGCCAAAGTCGGCGCTCAGGATGGAGGGAGCGATGAATGCGGGAGGGGCCATTGTGGGTGGTTTGGATGTGGTTTAAGGATAATCAGTTGTAAGTTCTTGTGTATCAAGAATAGGTGTGGTGTGTTTGGGAATGTCTTCAGCTTTTCTCCCAACAAAGATACGTCACTGTATATCTTATCCGCTGGGCTTGGTGGGGAGGAGCTCGGAGCTGTCACACAAAGTGCCCGCCGCCGGACGCCGAAGATCGCCGTCGGCACTGGCCGAGCGACTAACTTATCCATCTCAACTCCATCAATCTCAAGACCGACATCCTTCTACACGTATACACCTCCACCTCGACATGATGAAGCAGCATCAGGATCGACTACGCCATCACAATGTGTTGGACGCAAGCGAGCGAACTCCCATCAGGATGGCCAAGGTTCTGCCAATATCTGCCGGACATGCTGTGTAGCTGGTATAAGACACTCGATTGGCCCGCCATAAGCGCCCATCAGGTAGGTGTTACGAACTTTCAGCGCTTGCATGCTTCCCACGCATTCCATTCGATAGCGACTACATGCACCTACAGACAGGCACTGTTAGCCAGCACTGCGTCAGGCCCAGCGCGTGGCCCTTCCTTCGCCTCAATCCGGATCCATGGCCTTCTGCGAAGCCAACCAGGCCTGCTGGCTACCGTGCTGGCTGCATGAGGCTCTGCCGTGCCGCCAGCCCTGACCACCCTCGCCTTCTACTGCGTCTGCGTTGCTGTCGCTGTCATTTGGCTAACCGCCGCAGCAATCATTGCGCAACTCAACTGCGGCGCCTGTACGCAGGGCCGCTTAGGTGAAGTATAAGGCCCCGGCCGTGTGATCGTCCGCTTCCTTCTCCTCTTGTTCGTTAGTCATTATCATTCTGTTCTGGTGCGTGTGTGTGGTATCATCCTTCACTTTCTTGTTTCCTTGCCTCTGACTTTCCTATCAACACTTCGCTGTGCGAAGGTATCTCTTTGCATTCAACCGCTGGACGGTTCACATTCTTTCAGGGAACGGTTTCACTGGATATTACGAGAAAAACGGAATCAACACGAAAAATCAAAAATGGCCAACTCTCCTGTTCCGTCTGCTTCTTTCAAGCCTACCTCACTCGCGCGTCGGGGTTCTATGCGCAACACAGTAATCGAAGATCTGCCTCAAGTTTCAATCCGCCGCGTTGCACCGCAAGCGCTGGTGGCGAAACCTGGCGTCGTATCGCCCATGAGCGATGATTTCCCAACACCAAGAGCAATTCCACAGACCGCCAGCTCAATCGCAACTTTGTACCCGCCTCTTCAGGACATTCCTGCATCACCAGCTTCGTCAGACACCCAATCAGATCGCAATTCTACTTGGAGTAAAAGGACATCAGGAAGCGAATTCGATGAGCTCTACGACTTGTCGAGCAGCGAGAATGAGGACTTCCCGATCAAGCTCTCCAGCTCCGTCAAGAAGCGTGTTGGTGGTGCTCCCAAGTCTCGTTACCCATCTATCGTCATTCCATCCCCAAGTCAATGGCCAACAATTCAGAAACTCAAATCTGCGACCACACCTCTCTCGCCACCATTTCAAGTACAGCTCTCACCGGCAGTACTTGCGCACTTCCAAGACCGCAGTCTACGTGTGCCGAGCACGACTTCCGCGCCCTCTCTAGATGGCAGTGTGACTTCAGAGGAACTTGCTTCTAGCAGCTGCCCGTCTACACCGGACATTTCTTTGCAGCAAGTTGAAAATGCATGGGAGGGGCCCATTCAGCTTGATCCTTCGGCAATCTCCATGCTCCGTCAGATCAATCCAGAAGAAGACAACCAGCTCGAGACCGTGCTTGAGGTCCCCGAAGAGGCAGTATCAGAGATGCGCGAGATCGTCGAGTCTCCTCGATTTGCTTTGCAGCTGAGAACTGATGACCAAACGCTTGAGCCCAGCAGCGCTGGTGATGCAGACGATGAATTGTCCGCTCTATCAGTTCCATCGCCTGGTGGTTTCTTCTCTTCTTTGGACGCATCTCTTGGGCGCCGTACGTGGTCAGGTAGCGATACCGTGCCCAATACTGGTACCGCTGCTGAATTTTATGGCGTGCCCTTTAAATCGCCACAGCCAAATCTGGCCACCAGCACTGCAACTTCGTTCTACGGCGTGCCATGGGCGAACAGGCCAGAACAGCCTGTTGAGCACATAGTCACACTCGGATCTCCTTCGAGTGAAAGACAAGACCCAGTCACCGCTCGCCGTGATGCTTTCTCACCAACCACAGACACAATCACGGAAGTAGAGGAGATCGACGAGACTTACCAGGACACGTTGAAACAGACTGCATCCGCCAACATCGACCGAACACATCTCTGGCTTTGCACTCAGAAGGCTTACATTGCCAACTTATGCTCCGAGGACGAGGTCATCGAGAGCTTTAAGTACCTTGAGGGAGCTATCCCACGTACGCCAGATCGCCCCAGTCCATCATCAAACACATCGTCTCCGCAAAGTAAGAAGTCAGTCCGATTTGTCGAGGACAACAACACAAATGAAGACAAGGTGAAGAAACGCATCTCGCCAATCCACGATGGCACTTTTTGGGCCGGCTTCAAGCACACCAAGCGCTCACAGCGCGCCCGTGATGTTTTCCAGCACCGACAGATGCGTGCCGAAGCCGAGCATGTCCGCCGCAACAGTGCAGGAAAGCAGCACGCTGAACAACTCATGGGCAAGTTCGAGCTCACCGCTGCCATTCGTCCTACGCAAACCCGCCCGATCTCTTCCTTTCTTCCAACAGCCATCGAAGACGACGAGGAGAAAGAGATCTTCGCCCGCGCCGAACGTGAACGTCAAGCCCTCCAGCAACTACAAGCGTCTACCTGGCACACAGCTGCAACAAAGGAACTCCATGGGGGTGCGCTTCTGACTTCACCAATCGTCGCCACATTCAAGAACCGTTCTGACGTCCGCATCTTGGATCTCGCGGGTCAGGCACACTGCAGCTGGGCATGGGATGTCGCCGTTACACACCCGCAAGCTCAAGTCTTCACCACTGTCTCTTCTGACGCCGAAGCACATGTTCTGTCCTCATCTCTTGAGGGACCAATGAACCACTCCGTCGTTGCTGCACCGAGAACCTGGGTCCTCCCTTTCCCACCCAACTACTTCGACGTCATCTCCGCCCGAAACCTCTACGCTAACCTGCGCACCCTCGTCCCTAACGGCGAACTCATTGATGAATGGGACCTCACCCTCCAGGAATGCCTCCGCATTCTCAAACCCGGCGGCTACCTCGAGTTCGACCTTCTCGACGCTGAGCTCGCGCACCCGGACGCCGCAGCACAAGCCCTGGGCGTCGAGTTCGCGTTCAAGCTCCGCACCCGCGGCTACGACCCAGCAAGCGGCAAGACCTTCCTTCCTCGCCTCAAGCGCGCGGGTTTCAGCGACATCAAGCGCGCGTGGATGCTTCTTCCCGTCGCGGACGTCTCCCCTGTCTGGACGGACTCGGGCAAGAGCTCTGCTTCTTCGGGCTCAACAATCACCGCCGGTCGCGACGACTATTTCGCTGAGTCTGAGCGCTCCGTCGGCGACGATGGCGTTGTGGTCACGTATGAGCCGCCGGTCACGGGATCTACCAAAGACGTCCGCGCCATTACGGGCTTGGTCGGCGCGAGGGCGTGGGAGCAGTGGATTCTGAAGTTAGCTGGGGAGATGGGTAGGGAAGAGGAAGAGTGCTTGGAAAATGTTGGCAGGGCTTTGGAGAGCGCAGGACGTGCGGGCGAGGGTGCTGGGTGGAGGTGTTTGGTTGGGTGGGCGAGGAAGGGGTGTTGAGGTGTTTGGCTGCTGAACGTGGTGTGGCTTCTCTTTTTCTCTATTGCCTGGTATTGGTTATGTTGATATATATTAGGTGTTGTTGCTGTCGTTGTAGTGTTGGTGTAATAATGAATGAGGGGTTGGCTAGACTGGTCTGAAATTCGGAAACCCTTTCTCGCTTGTCTTCGCTCGGGGCTCGCTTGTCGTTTTGTAACAATGAGTGTTGATGCGCGAAGTCCCGCTGTGGCAATGGCCCGTTGTGGGTTCGAATGCCCGTCCATCGTGCCGTCCTTCACCTTGATGAAGCTTGGGAGTTAGTAGAGGCATGTTGAGAGTCTCGGCAGGCTGATATCTGGTATTTCGCTTCACAGCGACTGAAGAAGTGGTGACAGAGCATCCTTACAGCGCCAAGGATTTAATTTCGACAACTCGTTCAATCATTCGAAATTTGAATCTTCTCGCTTCCTGCAATTGTGATGATGCGTGAGGTCCACTGTGATAGTTGTGGGCTTATGCGGCTCTTGTGTTCCATGCGTTGATTGGAGATTGGGAGTATATGAAAGTCTTGGCTTGCATAATGAATACTGTGGAGATCGTGAATGCAATTAGTGAAGCCTGGGATATATATTGAGGTCCCAATGGTTGGGGTGTTGGTACTATGGAACCCTGAGTCTCTCGACTTGCCGCGTGCGAGGCCGAGATGTATCAAGAAGTGCCTAGGTTTCATGTTTCTGCATTACCGTTGAAATGCGGTGGCGTGAAGTCGGTTGCAGTGTAAGAAACGTATTAGTTGATCGTTCACAGATCCGCAACACTTGTGTGTCCTGTTAAAGAGTCATTGTTGTAGGATCCAATCCTGCGGTTGCGACACAAGTGGTCCCGAACTTGACGTGGCGTTGTAATTAGTCGATCGTAGTGTGTTGTAGCCTCAGCTGCGGTCTTCTTGGCACAACGACTGGAGGATCCTGCGCCACGAGGCTGCATATCTCCACGAGAGAGTAGCGTCGAGGGTGCAGACTTGGCTCATCGCTTCTCGCCTCTGTCGCGTGCTCACGTGTCTTTCGACAGCTGGTCGCCTGAACAGGCAGTGTGCCGGCTCCCGATGCCAGATCTGAGCATTGTTCCGACTCCAGCCTCTGCAGAACACTCTGGCTCGCTACCCCTGTTCGCACTGGAGGCCTCAGCGAAGGTTCAAGGATCGCACGTCTTCAACAATCAATCAAATGCCTCGGACGAACTCGGCGAGACAGCGCAGCTCCCATGGTCCAACAGCAGGCGGTTTACAGGCACCATTACTGACGACGCCCGAGGTCAATGCGATAGAGGGATCGGCGGTGTCATTACTAGCATACCAGTTCCAACGTCTCGCCGACCTCGTCCAGTCTGCTGTGGTGCTCCAGCTTGACAAGCGTACCCATGGATAAAACGTCGGAACAGACACCTAAAGTGCAAAAAGATCACCTCGGCGCTTGTTTGAGTTTGACGGTGCGAAACACAGTTTGCCCTGACACTTTTGCTGGGATTCTCGCGAGAAGCGCTTGACCGAAGCGGTTAGAAGTCTTCACCCACGCTCCTCCACACTGGTCTTTGCTGAAGTGTTTCACGTCAAAGCTCACACGAGCGGCACTCGACTACTGTCTAAAACGGTATATGCGACCCTTGCAGTACAAAACACCATTGGCTGTGTATCCCAACAGGCCCGTGACCTGCATGTCATTATCGCTAGTCTTCATGTCTGCTGGAGAGACAGCATGTAGCGTGGTAGGGCTCGCGGAGCTATCCTGAAGATCGGTCTAGCGGCCGGTACGATCAATGAAAATCACATGGCTTAGCGACTGTGCTGGAAGAACTCTACGATGTAGTGGCTCTGGTAAATGGTGGTTATACACTGCTCGTGCGTTCCGCTCGCCCTCAGAAAGGTCGGTCTATACACTGCACGCCATCGCTCACACCCTACATATCGTAGGCGCGATCCCTGTCGCCCCTGGCTGGCCTTTGGCCGCTGTTGTTGTGTCTTCATCACACAATCATCTATGAAACAACATGTCGAGCAATATCCTTCACATCTCGCCGGAGGTTATTGCGGCATGGCCGACGCCGAATTATGACCATCCTGATCGGATGACCTGGATGCCGGTGTATTCGTCCATCTGGTTTGCGGCCGCGACGGTTATGGTTGCCATGCGATATTGGCTTCGCGCGCGAGGGCATGCTGGAAAGTTGGGGTTGGACGATGTAAGGTGTTGCATTAACCAGTTGCGAGACCATAGCTGACGACCTGGAAGGTGATTCTATTACCTGCCTGGCTTGCAGGACTGATGTTCACAGCCGTGACAATGATGTACACCCAACGAGCCCAAGGAGACCGCCATATCTGGGACGTCGAGCCAGAGACTCGCCAGTATGCAGTGCTTTATATGTGGCTCGGCCAGATGTCGTTCCTAATCTGCGGAGGATGCACGAAAGTGTCTATCCTCTTTTTTTATCGCCGGTTGGTCGAAGGAACGTACAATAAGCGCTGGACTTGGCTCGTATGGGTTGCTATCAGCTTCACCATTGCGTACACGATCGCGTTCTGCATCATGCTCCTCGTCAACTGTTCGCCGACTGAGGCCTATTGGAGGGCTTTCGATGTCCCCTACGCTCTCACGAACGACTTTACTTGTTTGGACACTTCTGCCATTAACACCATTACCGGTGTTTGTGCGGCGGTGAGCGATGTGTGTGAACAATGGATACAACCCGATGCAATGTCTGGGACACTGTGCTGACTTGAAAACAGGTGTATGCGGTCGCCTTGCCATGCATCATTACATGGCATTACGCAATCCCTAAGAGACAGAAGATTGCGCTCAACGTCATCTTCTCTCTGGGTTTGATTGTTGTCATTGCCAGCTGCATCCGCACGTATTGGCTAATCAGTAAGCCCATGCCCACTGAAAGACGTCTCCCTTAATCCATTGCTAACTCGTCGTCAAAGACACCGGCACCTCAGTTGACGTAACCCGCTCCGCCTTCAACCTCTTCGTCTGGGCGCAATTCGAGCTCCAAGTCGGCATAATGTGTGCCTCCGCCCCATCCCTCCGAATCTTCTTCCGTCGTTACTTGGGAGGGAGTATGAATTCGCGCAACGACACGCATAGATCCGCCATCACAGTGGTGCGGGACACAACCGTCACGTTCAACGCGAATCCTCCCCCGGACCTACCAGGCGCCAACAAGAACGATCTGGAGATGCATGTCCATGCGGGCTCGGTTTCAGAAGACGATTTGCCATCTCCTACAAGAAGTCAGGAGAGACTCACGCGGTATTCGCATGAGGAAGATTCGTATGTTATGAGCGATATGAGTTGGAAGGATCCAGCGGGACAACAGCATTCGCGGGCGGGCGCTTGGGCTGCAAAGACGGGGCAATAGTATACCAGATTCTTATGAGATGATTTTTTGATGCGATCATGACGCGGCTGATTTGCCGCTTGTATCATACTGTAACATTTTGTGCATTGGTTCTATGGGACCCGAGGAGGCGCAATGATCATATCCCGCGGATTAAGAGGCATCAGTTCCACCAAAAGCTCACACTATAACTCGCAGTCAAAGACTCAATATAATGCCACCATCCAGCAGGTATATAAAGGCACTCCCCTGGACCCACAATCACCTCGCAGTAGTCCGTTTGAGCGAGGAACAGAGGGAAGCTCTTCGAATCCTCTACGGCCACGTTGCTTGGGTGTGTTCGATCAAGCTTGATTTCCACTTGCGCCGTGTTCGATTCGTTGATGCCGTTCTCGTCATCTCCGCGGGGATACAGGCTTTCCGTAGCTGCCGGCGAATATAGACGCATGTACTTGTAACCGACAATTTGGCAGAAGATGTTGTGATAGGGGTCTGTGTGCAGAGGAGTCCTGGTGCCTTTGGGACCGAGCCAGATGTTCTTTTGTGGTTCGTCGACAGGTGGAACGGATGGTAGGCCTAGTCTTGAAGCTGGAGTCACTTCGGGAGGTGCTGTATAGCAGTAGTCTGGTGTACGAATGTCCAGCTGGAGTTTTGGGATCTGGTGAAAGAGGTTGTGCTGGCCTAAATAGCCGATTTCCTTGGGTTCGATGGGCAGGAGGTAGTCCTGCATGAACCGGCGGAGAGGCATGATCTCTTGCCGCCAGTCAGCGTGGGTGTAAGTCTCTCCGATCTCGATCGGAACGCAGCGGCGACCTCCCAGTGTTGATCGGAGTAGATGCGTGGGATCTGGCCATGTTTCCATAGCTGGCCAGTCGTTGATTGTGTCAACCAGCAAAAGCGGCATCATGTGGCTATTGAGATGTATCTGGAACTCCTCAAGACTAGGCTGTGACACAGTGGCAACCGGATGTTCCGTCACCAAAGCTTCAGGCTGCTCGATGTCGAAGACACGAGGGATGTCCGGCGTGATATCGTTTTGGCCGACAAACGCCTCAAGGTTCGCAAAAATGGCTTCATACAACTCACCCCTCACCGTACCACCCGAAACGACCAGTCCCAGATCCAGCACTCTGACAACTAGCGACATCCAGTCCACCGCGTTAGGTGCAAGATCATCGCCCATCTCAATATCTAGACCGCCATCGCCAGAGTCATCCAACAACTCAGCTGCCCGCCACAGGCTAGCGTCCTCGTACAATCTCAACCAGCACTTCCGCACATCGCGAAACGGTGTGTTCTGGACGTGATCCTTAGCCAGCTGTAAACCCTCCAGTGGTCTATTTTTCAAAACTGCTAGAGCGGCTTCGCCGCATGCGTGGATCGAATCGTGGGTTTGCAAGCGTTCCAGCTCGGCTCGGATCTCGTTCGCGAGATCTCTCAGTGGTGCTGGATCGGGTGAAGTGAATGTGCGCCTGTGTATATGCACATTGCTCTGATGGTTGGCCGAGTGCGGGCCTCTCGGCTGGGACATGTGTAGTTAGTTGTCGCAGGTGTAGCGATTCTCAAATCGCGAGGTGCAATTTCTTGGCGACAACGCCAGGCAATTTGAAAGATGAAGTTTACGAACAGTGACAGAATCCAAATATCGCGTAGCATACATATTGGTATCAAGAAAACGTATAATATGACCGCATGGAGGAAAAAAAACTCATACGAGAACGCTCAAATGTATAATAAAGACAGCAATCATAGCTCCTCTCTGTAGTACTCTTCTTCACTTCCCTGTTGCTCTTCGCCACTGCTTTCCGTTTCGTCTGTCCCCTCCTGATCCTTCCCAATGGCGCCTGCATCTTGTTGAGCTGCCTTTCCGGTAAGTTCTGCATCCTTCCCTTTCACCGGTTTTCCTTTGACTACACCACCTTTACCACCAGCCTCCCTCTCCTCTTCAACACCCTCGCCATAGATGCCCCTGTATTCCCTTCCATGTGGTGTATCGACGACGTCCAACCTCCAACCGTCGCCATTGGCCTTCTTCTTCAACTCTTTTTTCAGCTTCTCCAGCTTCTCAATTGCTTTGCCGTCTTTCAAGCCCAACCTCTCCATATCCTGCTTCGAAAGCGCAAGGTCCTTGCCCCACGAGCTAGCAATAGTCTCCACGAACTTCTCCTTGACGCCGCCCACAATGCCAGACTTCTGGATTTCCACGTCTTCGGGTACGATGGCGTGGCCTCCGATGATGATGTCGCCGACGATCTGCATGGGCAGGGTCTCGTCGCTGTCGCCGGTCATGCCGAATGCGGCTGCGGCTTCGGGGTTTGCTTCCCAGATTTGTGCTTCTGTGAGTTCTTTTTTGTATGCTTTGCGGTTCTTCTCGTAGGTCTCGGCTTCTTCAGGGAGCAGAACTGGACGGCAGGTGATGCTGTTCGCTTCGTCTTTTTGGGGCGGCTGGAATGCGACGTCGTTGCAGAGGCGTGGTGTCTCCACGACCATGAGGTAGGCGCATGTGAGGGTTTCTTTGATCAAGGTGATGCGATCGGCACCGATTGAAGGGTTGCAGTGGTACTGGTGACGCTGAGTGTCAGTAAACGGGATCCCAGTAAGCCTTAAGCTGCGAAACTTACCTGTACTTCGATCACCCGTTCCTTCCCGGTCAAGTCGCATTCCGTACCTCCTGCCAGCTTCTGCACCAGGTATCTCGACTCCCCTCTCGTGACCAGCTCGCCTTGCCTTCCGACTTTTCTGGTCGCATGCTCGCTCACCTCCAAGGCGCCTTCGCCTTCCCATCTCTCCTCACTCTGCGTCTGCACATCACCCTTCAACTTCGTCTCATCATAGCGTCCAAGCAAATATCCCTGCGCACTTGGATCCTCGGCTGGCGGGTACACAGGCGCGCCTCTCGACGGCGGCAGCTGGTGGAATTGCTTGACATCCTGGTTGTAGCAGAAGCGATAGCTCCACCATCCGTGCATGTAGTATATACAATTTCCTTGCATGCCGGACAACAGCTCCCAGCCGCGATCGTTCGCGCGCGCCAGCTCTTTCTCCTGCTCGGCTTTGGACAGCGTGTCGTGCTCGTTTGTCTGATCGACGGGCGCTTCGACCTGGGGTATTGAGCAGAGGTAGCGCTGCTTGTGGTGTATCATCATCTCGTATTCCAGCTTCTCTTCTTTCGTCGCTGCGTCTGCGTCGGATGCGCCATGGTCTGATCGGCTAGTGTAGTGCTCGACGTCGGAGTACTTCTCGTTGTCTGGTTGTCCGTTGCTTTGGATGTGAAGGCGCGCCTGCTCTTCTGAGAGCCAGTCTTCCGAGAAGTGGACCTCGTATTGTGGGAATGCGAGTAGGTCGTCTTGGACGCTGAAGGCGTGTTGCGATGCCAGGACGAGCGCTGGTCGCAGCACTGCTGGGAGAGCCCAGAAGTATTTCATTGCTGCGGTTGTGTTTTTGTAGCTGTGTCGTCCATGCGTTGGTGGTATTGCCGCGGATGCATCAATTGTTGACTGCTCGTGTCTCAATGTTGGTGGATTGGCCAGCTGTTGATGACGATCCAGGGTTTCAACTCCGAGAACATGTGAGCCGCGGCTGCCGTTGCCGACGCCGATGAAAGAACGATTCTTCGACAATGATACGACATTTTTTTACTATGATTCTTGGTTGTAGCCTGTGCATAAATGTGATTGTAAATCTCACGAAGGCCCGATTGTTCTCGAACGACAGCATCAAAACGATATGAACGACCTTGAGAACCAAAATGTGGTTATAGGTGGTACTCGTTTCCACACACGTAAAGCGGTAGTACCATCGCTACATCTAAGCTATCGTCACTAGGACCCGACATGAGATCAGTGCGATACACTACTGAGGTCCTCTGCATGAAAAAGCAATCCAAAACCACCTAGCCGATCGTGTTCGTCTATTACCGTCTGTTCTTGCGCGTTCAATAGAATTTGGAGCCATCCACGGCTCACTTGTTTACACTCCTCAGGGATGCGACACAGCACACCCTTATCTAACGTCCTACAAAAATCCGAAGCCCAGCGAGCTCCGCCTTGAGCGATTGAAAACTCGTCCAGCAGCGTTGAGTAAGCCTCTGCCACTTGTCTTCCATCTGAACAAGGCGCTGTTCCGCCTCGTCATGTTTCTTGAATGTCCGCGACTCGATATCTTGAATGCGCTCGTTCGATTTCTCGACATATTTATCCAAGCTGTCGATGCGAGTGCCCATCGAGAGCAAACTGCGATCTAGCAGGTTCATTCGCGCATCCAGAGAATTGACACGTTCTTCCGTCCGGGCTTCCAACGAGCTGATGCGCCTCTCAAATTTGTCCTCCACTGCTTCGATGCGGCGCAGGAGCTCCGAGTGGGACTGCTGGACTGCTGGGTCGATCATAGTGACATCGAGTAGAAAGATAGGGTAAACAACATGGTTTGTGGTGCGATGAAGCAACGTGAAATTGTCTGAGATCACGAGAATGGTAAAAAAGGCGAGCTTCTTCGTGCGAGTAGAATGCTCAGGTTTTGCGCTTCTTTCTTGTGCTGGCCATTCCGTGCGTTTGCCGACCACCGCGTGGATCCGACATCAATCTCAGTATCCTGCCTCAACATTTCCAGGTCGGATGCTGACGTTATCAACGCACTAGACGGTGAGGTAAGAGCCAAACTTTAGTGGCACCTCAATGGTATGGTGGGCTGACTTAGCGACCACATCCGTCTGTCCAGTTGTAGCTATCTCGTTGGAATCGCTGTACGCAGACTCATGCGGAACAATTGCGGGCTGTCTCACGGCGGCTGACTACTCTTCCGATTCTCTTCCTTTGTAATCGCAGCTTTAGACAGTTCCGATTCAGCTTTGTCAATCCGCTTCAGCAAGAATGCCAGAGTTGCGTCTCTTGCCTTGTCCAGAGCGCGAAGGCGTACCACCGTCATCGCATCATAGTCAATGCCTGTCTGCGAGCTATGGTCTGGCCTCGGTGGCGGTAGAACGGTATCGCGAGTCGCATCGACAATTATCGCTTGACCATTTGTCACCCCAGCGGAACTGTTTCCAGCCTCAGCAGCATCTTTGACCAGCTTCTCCTTCTCTGCAGCCAGTGTTCTCAACACACCAATACTCTGATCTCTTTTCGCGAGCGCCTTGACCAACCTCCCTTTCTCTATGACCTCTTCTTCAATCTTCCTCTTCTTCACTTGCTGTTCTCCAACGTGGTTCGTCCACTGCCTCACCGCTTCGCTCGCGCAATTCTCAATATGCGCGAACCGGACCTGACCAAGCATGGTCCCGCCGTACCATCTCGCAACAACACACGCCCCAGCGACCTTCATGTTCACCAACACCTGCTCAACTTTCTTGCCGCCGTACTTCTCCCCATCGTCGTCGTGACCAGTGACATATTGCCTAATGCTGGTGAGGGACTGCTGATTGCTTTCGCGACGCCACGCGAGCATACAGTGGCTGGCACTCTTGAGCTCTGGGAGTTTCTGTAGCTCTTTGGGACTGAGATCTGGAGAGTAGAGGCCTATGAAGGTGGAATCGCGATCTTCGATTGGCGCGGAACGGTAGATTGTGGGTTCGAGGAAGGGCTTCTCAGGCGCTTCGCTAGAGTGTTTGCGCTTTTGCGCCATCGTGTTGTCGCGCACTCGTCTTCAGCTATGCGCCACGAAAGATGTTGTTTCACATAGTGTGTGCAGTCAGTCTTCACATGCGAACACGAGCAATCAACAATGACGACGATGACAAAGTGGAGATCTGCATGTGTGCACGGTCCTTCTTGCATACGATCGAGGCTGATATCATCACCACCACCTCACGGCGGATCTTCTCGGCTTGACCTCGCTCGTACAACATACACCTTAGTTTGAGGGCGGTAGCCTAAGAGGTCAAGTAAGGCAATTTCAGCTTTCTAACATTTCACTCTCTGACAATCCTTCAACGGAACTGCAACAGCCTATTTTCACATCTCACAGCATCCGCCATGGAGCCCAACCACATCTACCAATTCTCTCTCCTTAACGCCCTCATGGACGGCGTCAGCGAAAACGGTATCACCGCATCAAAACTCGCATCAAAAGGAAACCAAGGCCTCGGAACTTTCTCCCGCATGAACGGCGAACTGCTCTTCCTCGACGGCAAAATCTACCAGCTACAAGCAGAAGGCAACGTTCGTGAGGTCGAACCCGATGCTCAAATTCCATTTGCCGTGAGCACGCAGTTCGAAGCTCAGAAGACTGTGGACGTCGAGCTACCCACCAAGGAGAGCGTCGACAAAGCGCTGGACGACTTCAATGCTGGGGCGAAGAACCTTTTTATGACGTATCGCATCAATGGCTACTTCGAGTATCTCAAGTGTCGCACAGTGCGGGGACAGAGCTACAAAGGCGAGCCATTGTCTGAGCTTGGGAAGAAGCAGTCGGTTGAAGAGTACCATGATGTGAGCGGTACCATTATTGGTATTCGAACGCCGGCCAATTGGCAGGGCTTTGGTGTTGCGGGAGAGCATTTGCACTTCGTCAACGATGAGAGATCGGCTGGTGGACATGTGCTGGAGGTCAAGGCAGGGAAGGTCAGCATGCAGATGGCGGTGGCGGCTAATGTGCACATTGAGCTGCCGACGACGGAGGACTTCAACGAAGCGAAGCTGTTGACAGATGACGAAGGCGTGAAGGCTGTGGAAGGCTGAGCTGGGCGGATTGTAATGAAAGCGCTGTTTTCAGTTTGGCTTCGGCGCCTGCTGCGACTTTGGCGTCGGCTAGCATGTCCTCCTTGTCTCTCTCTCATGTCACTTGGCTTACAGTCCCCCTACAGTTCGTGAATATGAGTCTATTTACAGCTTGATCAGCCCAATCTCACTGGTAGACGTAGCCACCATTAAGTCGAGATAGATTGTAGTAACAAAGTAGTTATTTGGTATGATTGGAAGTCAAGTGATATCTCAATACAAATAACCCCAACATGCTCACACATTCCCATCAGCATCTCAGCAATTTTTCGCGACCAAATTCCGACATCAAACAATCATGTCCGATGCAATCGACGCCGAGCATCGTTTTCAAGAAAGACTCTACAGCCGACAAAGTCTAGCACAAAGACTCAATCTGGTCGCCAGGCTTGGGCACAACGCCCTCTTGAGCCAGATGCTCCCAAGACCAGTAGTACTTCTGCTCGGACCCGTCTTCACCCACAATAGCGTCGCCTGCGTGCTTGCCATTCCAGAACATACCGCCATTGAGATACTCGGTGTGCGCCTGGAATTGCCCGCGGCAGAAATCACGGCGCGTGTTGTCGCCAAGGTGGTTGGGGAGCGTAATCTAGATGGACCATTCGCCGATAAAGACGGGATTCGAGGCATCGGTATAGGACTTAAAGAGATAGCAGACTCCGTAGGCGGCGCCGTAGGAGTAGAGCTACCGACGAAAAAGTAGATGTGTGTGTCGATGACGATGTAAAGGTCGACGTTGGTCCAGTATAGGTTCCAGGTCTGCGGGCCGATGAAGCCGTCGGAGATGGCGATGGGCAGGGTCTTGAAATTGACGCGGACGGCTTTGAGAGAGGCGGTGTAGTTTTTGTGACGATCGAGTCTTGAGTCTGGCCGAAGTAGTATAGAGCAGGCAGGGGCTCGTTGATCAAAGACAGTGTGAAAGGTCCTGCGTTCGGCTGCTTCAGTATGTCGTCGGTGGCCTTCTTGACCGTTTCAATGGAGAGATCAAAATTGCTTTGATTGTTTCACCAGGCCAGCTGGCCTGTCTTGCCTTGATTGTCGACACCGTTCTGTCCACCGGGCAGACTGTGCAGGTCGACGACGATGTGCATGTTGTGCTTGGTGATGGCGTATTGGGCAATGCGTTTCATAGTGGCAAGCTGACCACCAGTGTAGTAGTTGTCGCCGGCCATGGCTGGCATGTATGCCCAGCAACCGGTCGGGATACACAGAGTGTTTACGCCGAAGTAGGCGAACAGGTCGATGTCCTTGGTAGTGATGTAATTGGTGAATCGCTTTTCCAGAAGGGGACCACATTTGGATTTGCCCAGGTCCTTGCAAGAGCTGTCTTCGTCGATAGCGGGAGGAGCATTGGTTCGGAAGAAGTCTGGATCGATTTTGAACTCCAATAGAAGCCATCCTCCGAGGTTGACACCGTTCGACTTGTAGTTCTTCCAGCCTGGGAAGGTGTTGGGCTTGGGTCTAGGGAACTGAGGACAGGTCCACTTGATGATCTATTTGGTGGCGTTAATGAAGACCCGGTCGCGACATGCAGAAAGTTGGCGAAAGGCCTTACAAAGAGACCGAATAGACCGGCCAAATCTCTTAACTTGATGGCTTCAGTGGTATGCTGTGTTACGCATAAGTTTGTGTACGGCTTCAGGTCGGTTGATGCATGTACGAGCCATTGAGATACGATAAATGCAGATGTTTTATTATCCTATGAGCAAATGCGCCAATGCCGGCAAACAGAGAGGTTGCATCTCATCCTAGGGTACTGAGAGCCCTGTAGAAACCATCGGCACAGTGTCTGTGGTACCTTCGGGAGGGATACCGGTGTTCCGAGCATTCGTTCTTATCAGCATCCGAGGTGCCGAACAGCACAGCAGATGCTTTAATTTTGATGACGACTATGGCTCTTGTTGTTTTGTATGTTGGATCTGAAACACATTCACTCACTTGCAAATTACTGTTGGAAGATTAATTGTAACTGACTGAGGTTCTGTTGCAACACGATGCATTCCCATCCTCTGGCAGATGTGCCACAGGCACCTCCGGATGCCATGTTCGGACTGAGTGCGGCATACCGCGCTGACAACGACCCACGAAAGGTCGATCTTGGCGTCGGAGCGTATAGACATGAAGATGGCAAGGCTTGGGTATTGCCGGCGGTGAGGGAGGTATGCGTTCCCGCAATTTTTGAGTCGAACGACTTTCACTAACATCTTGCCAGGCTCGATCGGTGCTTCTAAAAGATGATGATTTAGGCCACGAGTATCTACCGATCGAAGGTCTTGCACTTTACCTGGAGATGTCACAGTGCTTGGTCTTTGGCGCCGGAGCCACGGCCATCCTGGAAGGCAGAGTCGCTTCCGTACAGACTTTATCTGGGACAGGTGCACTGCATCTGGGAGCTCTTTTCTTGTCACGCTTCCTCCCAGCTTTGGACGCGAAAAAGGTTCATGTGAGCGATCCGCCTTACGTCAATCATGTCCCCATACTGCGTCACGCTGGCTTAGACACAGGTTCATACCCATACTACAACGCGAAGACACGATCCATCGACTTTAGCGGCTTGTGCGAAACGCTGCGGAGCATCCCCGATGGCTCGACGATCTTGTTGCATGTTTGCGCTCACAACCCAACAGGTACCGACCTGAGCGCCGAGCAATGGAAGGAGGTGGCCCAAATCATGAAGACCAAGCACCACATTCCTTTCTTCGACTCGGCATACCAGGGATTTGCATCTGGTAATCCTGAGAGCGATGCTTGGCCGGTGAGGTACTTCATCGAACAACACTTCGATGTTGTTTTAGTCGCCCAGTCTTATGCGAAGAACTTCGGCCTTTACGGAGAACGTGCAGGGTGTCTTCATATCATCACTTCTTCTGCAGCCCTGACAGGAAACATTTTCAGCCAGCTCCGTATCTTGCAAAGGGTGACAGTTTCGACTCCTCCAGCATTCGGCGCTCGTATAGTGTCCACAATCCTCAACGACAAAAAGCTCGAGGCGATCTGGCGCGAAGACCTGAAGACTATGGCTGGGCGGATTGCTTCTATGAGACGTAGTCTGAGAGATCGCTTGGAAAAGCTAGAGGTGCCTGGTCAATGGGATCATCTCACCAGTCAAATCGGCATGTTCTGTTACACTGGGCTGACGGCAGAGCAAGTGGATGTTCTGCGGGATATTCACCATGTGTACATGACCAAAGACGGGAGAATGAGTGTTGCAGGTCTGAATGCCAGTAACGTTGACCACGTTGCGGGAGCCATTAAGTCGGTGGTTGAGCAATGATTGCATGTCCATTCTCGACCCGGCTGAGACAGCGCCGTAACATGACGACATTACAATATCACCGTGCTTAGAGCTCTTTGCAGCATTGGATCATCACTCGAAGTCATGTCCCACTTCATTTCTTCTGTCTCGCTATTCGGATGTCGCCAGACACATAGTGCTGCTGAAGGAAGCTCGTGCGGCGACCCATAAGTGCTTGCTGCCTCCGCAGTGATGTATGGTTTGCGTCTATAGTGTGTTAGAGCCAAGAACCAACACAAGATTGCCCTGACATACAACTGCCGATGGTGGATCCCCTATGCCCCTCATTTGGGTTATTACATTGCTGTAAGAGATGGGTGGATGCAGTGAATAGATCGCTTTCGTAGTAGTAATGAAACCTGATGGGTATTACAGAGTGTATTGAGCGTTGAGCAAGGTTTTCGATCCTGAGCCCGCCTACACGGTTGCAACAGTCCACTCTTCATGCATTGTCCCTGACCACGAAGCAACTGACTGACTCAAACGTACGCTATCTCTCTTCCTGTCGGCATCCTTCATAGCACCCTTGAGCAGGGGCATCTTGGCAGGCCTTTGCCAACATCCGTGGCTCGTAGACTGCGTAGGTGCTTCCAGTAAATACAAATACTTATGATTTGGAAGCTCCCTAAAATATCGATTTTTAGACATTAGTCGCTCGCACGACAAGACCACACGTAGGATGTAGGGGAAGAATGTTAGCGTCAGCGGCTCGGCGGCTTCTTTTACCCGTAGGATTCCGGCCGCCAAGCCGGCGAACCTTAAATTTCTAGTGACAGTTTACTTGCCTCTGGTAGTTCGAAATACTGTTTCCTATGCGCTAGCCAAATTCGATAGAGCTTAGGGAATCACTTTCTCTCCTCACATATACTAACATAAACGCTATGAAAATAGCAGTATCAACAGTTCGAGTCCTTAGCTTACGTCCTGCCATTTGTTTCACAGAAATCGATGCAATATTGGGAGAGGTATCGATCACTGAACTATCGGGTGGATCGTGTAGGACCCCGGGGAAGAAACAATAATCCGAACAAGCGGAGGTGACTCGACTCGAACACCAACAACCCAGTCTGAGTTACTCGAACTATAGGGCTCACTCGACAACCTAAATTTCTCCTACTGCTACTACTTCCTTCGCCTCGCTCGCTATACGAGTTGCAGTCTTGGCGACACCTAATCGTGCCGGGCTTCACGAAAGTGTTTGATATCCAGCGAAATGATGGAAAGGTGTGACGATCCTCGTTCTCCACTCTGCATGACATTCGGAAAGCCAAGAACAAAACAGATACTGCAAGCTACAGATTGATCAGGTTAGCTTCACGCAACGACGCTGGTCGTCGCGTTGCATGCAACACTCCTACATTTTTGGCATGAGCCAGATTTGATGGAGGCATAAAAGGTTGCGTGACATAAGTCGACAAGCAACAGCTATTCTGCATACCTAGTCTGTCGCAATTCGCTACAGCAGGATGCACCTCACTTTGTTCTGACGTCTATCCTCGTATTCCTACCTTCACCTTCTGGGAATGATCCTTGTAGTGGATCTTGCTCCACATCGGATTTGCTTGTCCGTTCAAGCCCGCTGAGGTCAAACCGCAAAGCGTCCGAACACAACAGATCGGCCTATGAACTCGTCACCAAACGGCGTAACGTTCATCCATGATGACAATTCTTTTCACAAATCTACAGACATGCTAGCGTTCGGATTGAGGGTCAAACCAACTAGCCACATGATTCATGCGATGCTACAGCACGACAACGTCGCATCAGTATCCAATCTGAGGCATTGACGGACAGGACGGTTGTTCATCTGCAAGTTATAATGATCTAAGTCCATCATTTGTACAAACAGACCTGTTGCTGACTGCGACCAGATATGCGCCGTAACATCTGGCTCTTCAATTAAAACGAATGTATTGTAAGAAGGTCAGATGCGGCCATACTAT
Source organism: Graphiopsis chlorocephala (assembly GCA_022828445.1). Lineage (NCBI taxonomy): Eukaryota > Fungi > Ascomycota > Dothideomycetes > Cladosporiales > Cladosporiaceae > Graphiopsis > Graphiopsis chlorocephala. The sequence continues at coordinate 1,258,800 of JAIZZJ010000014.1, read as the reverse complement.
ATATGACAAGCCCGAACCGGCCTCCTGCACGAAGCGATCTCAATGCAAGACACCAATACAGCACTTGTTCAGGACGATTATCGACTGCTGTCTAGCGGCTTGGAAGCCCTAGGGAGCAATGAGGGTCCAGTGTTGGTTTGAGGCAGTCCAACATGGCCTCTGTGTATTGAAGGATTCACTGGGATGGTCTGCAGTTGGTCCGAGTCAGTTCAACAAGGCTCCAATTCGTTGAAGGACTCGTTGGAGCCTCGAAATCAGGCACCAGTCCTCGTCCAGGATCAATATAAAAGGTCGGTGGTTTCCTCACGACTTTGAAATCATCCTCATCATCATCCTTATACTCATCCAACTTCAAGACAAACAAACCTCTTCACTCAAATCGACATCTTTCACAACCACTCCACCATCGCCATGCAGTTCACCACCATTCTGGTTGCCTTAACCGCAACCCTCGCCTCTGGCGCCGTCATCGAGCGCTCTGAGCCTCCCCACCAGCTCGCCAAGCGTGGCTGCTACTCTGGTGGTGAGGGTTGGGCCGAGCAGAAGGAGAACGCTCTGGCCAAAGCCCGCGACTTCTGCACCATCAAGCCGGCCGACTTCAACGAAGGCCAGGGCTTCGGACGTTGCTACAACCTCAGCAACACCAAGCGGGTCGACTTCAACATCGGCAACATCTCCTCGTCCCGCCGCAACTTGGGCTACGACGAATGCTTCGACGGACTTCAGAAGGAGATCAATGGATGCGGAACCGGAGGCTCGAGCCGCTACACCAACTGGCAGTACACGTAAGAGCGAACCTTTTTTTCTGTGAACTTCAGAAGAGTCATCAGCTAACTTTCTCAAAGTGCCGACCCGAACCAAGGCCAGTGCTAGATGTGGCGATGCTTTGGCTATGACCAATAGCCGGATATGAACAAGGGGGGGTCTTAGCCTGCGGAGAAAGGCTTCACATTCGTTATCATCATCACGACGATCTTCAGTGATACATCCTAGAGCAAGCTGCCACAGAATGTCAAAAGAACATCATTAACCGCAACAACGACAACCTGTGTACGCATCCTGTATTTAGATTCGAGCGGCTATGTTGAACAATCATCAAGATCATGCCATGCTTCGTGTATAGTCTATAGCCTCCCCAACTGCGTCGGCCACTGCAAAGCGCATATTCGCGCGGTCGAGCTTCAACACTGAATTGATGGTGATCCCAGAAGGTACCGACATCGCAGCCTTCAATTCCTCCGGCGTCATCTCACCACCCAAGAGACCAGCTGCACTGCGTAGGCTGTGTGCCGCTAAGCTCAGTGCTGCTACTCGAGGTAGGCCTTTGGCGACGCTAGCATCCACTGCCGCGTCCACGGCACATATAGCTATAGCGTGACAGACAGCACCAGTTGCTGTGGCTTCATTCATCAGGTCTTCTGGGATGTTCTGAGTAGTGCCGATTCGTTCGAAGAGAGTGGTGCACAGCTGCTGCCGTTCATTATGCAGCGCCTTCGACTCGGCGATCAACGTTACCGAGTCTTTGACCTGAGCTGCAATGGTGGGTATGACCCGCGCCACGTTCGATTCGAATTCTTCTTGTTTGCCACCTGTAGAGTGCTTGGAAAGTGCACTCGCTACCTGTGCGCATGACACACCCGCCAGAAGGCTTACTATAAGCTTGCTTTTGAGAGCGTCTGCAAGCCCAGGCGTTTCAGAAATGCTTCCAAGCTCGCCAGGCGGCACTCCTAGCATGACTATGTCTGCATTGTTGGCAGCCTCTGTGAGGCCGGAGGTTTGGCAGTGTACCCGATCGGCACGATCACCAAGTGCCTTGCGAAGTCGGTCGAGTGAGGCGTTGGAACGAACACATGCGGTGTACGATAGTTCGAGGCCGTCTCCGCTTTCTGAAATATCCTTGAGAAGACCTTTGAGAATCGATGTGCCCATAAACCCTGCAATGTGATTAGGCCATGGATTGCATGTTCACGGTTCGTCGGGGTCACGACTCTGGGCATCTTACCACTCCCCAAAACAGCCAGATTGACTTTGCGCTTTTCTTGATTCATTATGCTGGCGATGTCGATGATACGTATGTTTTGCTTAGCAGTTGATGTATCAACCGTGACCTATTGTGCGCCTCGCAAAACAACAATATAGATAGACATCGGAAGAGCATCCGGGCCATGGTGGGGTCGCCTCCAACATCTCGGCTTGATCGGAAGCTATCAGATGAGATCTCGGCGCTGTTCAACGATGTGTGCAACGACTGTCGCATGATGACACAATCCATTCTTACATTACTCAACGCAAGCGCAAGTTCACGACGCCATAATAAGGTATTCATATTGTCTTTAGGAGGTAGGTGGAACGCTGGTCGCGGTTCTTAGACTCGGATCAATCTCCGGTCTCGTTCGCAAGGTGCCACCGTGCGATCGTCTGGCCAGTGTGTCAAAGACTGGACCGTCTGTCAAAACACTTGCTCAAATACTGATTCAACTGCACTGAATTGCTTGCATACAGAGCTGCCACACTCGGCTCCCTTCTATCATCGTGTATACAAACAAGGTCCCTATGACGGTGACACGAATGGGAGTTCGACTTACGTAAGATGGCCTGAAACAGCAATATGGGATGTTTCTCTCTCGTCAATTTAATAATAGTGTTTGCTTGTGTTGGAGTTACAGTATCGCAGGGCTTTCGTTGGCATACCACAATGCTTCATCATACAGTGAGAGAAATGCTAAACGGAGCACGAGGCTCATCAGAAAGGGGAAAAGGCTTGGCGTGGTGGCTGCTTCTGTGTGACGCCTAACACTACTCTAAAAGCGCCACCAATTGCTGTTCACATTACCCGTGCCGACTTCCACAGACCTAAACCTGTACAATGAGCAACGTCACTTCATACTTGGCGGAAACGACCTTGTATGTACAAGTCGGCTGGCATTGTGCTGGTCACAGACACCAGCGGTGATTATCTTGCCGAGGCGGACAAGAACGCCGTCTTGCTGTCTGAACCGTCTACCTTGATCACCAAGAGGGATTTGGACACTCTTCGTGCTCGGGTCATGCTTTGCCCTCAACACGCTTTCTTCTCAGCCTTGCGATTTGCTCTGCCACTGCATCGTCAGCCGATATCGTGCCTCGGTAAGGCAGCATAATAGGGGCTCACTATGAGCTAAATCTCGCCTACAATGCGACTACCGACGCAGTCGGTCGCACGAATGGCCAATTCAAGGAGTGTCGTTGGTAGAAGGTACGTGCAAATGCTTGGAAATATGCGAGATCCACCCTCACTGGATTATCTAGACACCGCCCTCCGCATTTCCAAGGCTGAGGCTCTTGGAAGCTGTTGGCTAGCGTCGTTTCCCATGTGTCTCCATGTGTCTGATAAAAGGGCAATGAACGGTGCCCAGGAACGCCGCGTGAAGATCTCTCCAGCTCATACACTTCGCTACAGACTTCCAAGACACTATCTGTACAACCAAGAGCCACGCCTGCCATGTGAGTCTCAACGGCGAGTTAACCCACGTGTTGGACCCGCTCCATTGGGCCTGAAATGGCTTCATTCGCGCATACCAAGATTGCGTTCGTCCGAGGCTTGGATGAAAGAACCTGATGAATGATATCAACGCTCGGACTATTGCGCTCCGACCAGTGTACTGTATGGAGAAATGGAGTAGTGCGTGGGCATGTACCCGCTTGCCTCCAGATCCTCTCCACGGGGTAGTGAAGTGGATCAGTATTAGCCTGCGCGGTCTTGGGCCCTTGGGAGCCGATCACTACAAGAACTGACATACGCCCCGTCGGCAATTGAACGTACTCGTCACATACTCTCTGATACCATACGTCTCAATATCTGCACGCTATGGGTGTCTTTCGCAAAGACCCGGAGCAACCGAGTCCGATCGCTGACGAGTCTGGGACCTCATCACCAACAGAAAAACTGGGAGATGAAAAGCATGAAGTCGTAATGCCCACGAGGGAGGTGGATGCAGCAGAAGAGCAAAGATTGATCAAGAAACTGGATCGGAGAATTGTGCCGATGATGGTAAGCGTGACAATGGCACCCAAGAGGTTGTATGACGGCACACTGACTTTGACCTTGTTGACAGGTTTGGATGTATCTGATGAGGTTAGTTTCCATTCTGGACGAAGTGCCGTCCCATCACTCTCTCACAAATTATGATCAGTTTCATGGACCGAGTGTCGATCGGCAATGCTCGTCTATACGGCATGGAGGATGAACTTGGAATGCGGAACAACGATTATCTGCTCGCAGTCTCCGTGCTGTTCATCACATATTGCGTACGTCGTCCTCCACAGACAACAAACTTCCAGGCTGACACCTACAGCTCTTCGAAACGCCCTCCAATGCAGTATTGAAGCGCATGCAGCCTGCAAGGTGGTTGGGCGGTATCACTTTCGCATGGGGTCTGGTAGCAACTTTCTCGGCTTTCTGCAACGACAAGAACGCCTTCATTGCATGTCGTCTCCTTCTCGGAGTATTCGAAGCCGGCCTCTTCCCGGGCTTCCTCGTCTATCTCTCAATGTTCTACAACAAGGGTTCAATCGCGCTACGAGTGGCGTATCTTTTCTCGACTGCGGCCTGGGCAGGAGCTCTTGGTGGACTTGTCGCGTACGCTATCGGCTTCCTTGACGGCGCCCACGGCTGGGCTGGCTGGAGATGGATCTTCCTCATTAACGGTATTCCCACGATTGTCACAGGAATCGTTGCACCATTTGTCCTTCCCAACAGCCCGGACACTGCTAAGTTCCTCACAGAAGAAGAGCGCGAAAGTCTCAGAATCATCAGACGGAGGGAGGTTGGCCAAACAGCGTCATCCCAGCTGATGAACAAGAAGGATGCCATGGATGCTCTCAAGGACTGGAAGACCTGGGTCATCTCTTCGGGACAGTACTGCTTGAACAGCATGCTTTACAGTTTTAGCGTCTTCTTGCCAACTATCATCAATCTCAGTGGCAATGGCTGGTCGACGATCCAGGTGTAAGTCCTCAATAGATTTAGTCATTCTAAAGAACTGGCCAAGATGGTGAACCAATCGCTAATACCTCATCCAGACAAGCTCTGACCGTCCCCATCTACGTACTGGGTGGCTTGACATACCTCGGCTGCTCATGGTACAGCGACAGGATCCAGCAAAGAGGTCCATTCGCAATGGCCTCCATCACTCTCTGCATCCTTGGCTACATCCTGCTCATCGCCAACATCAACCCCGAAGCCAGTTTCGCAGGATGTTTCATTGTGGCCATAGGCCTGTACACCGCGGCTGGCACGCCCTTCTCCTGGGGTCCGGTCAACAACCCGCGTTACGGCAAGCGCGCGATTGCCAGTGGCATTCAGCTTACGATCGGCAATGCTTCTGGCGTGGCTGCGCCGTTCTTGTTCTCTACGGATGATTCGCCTAGGTTTGTTCCTGGCTATGCAGGTATGTCATAAGTATGCAAACTTGCTGTGCAATGCATGTTCTAAAACTATCCTTCAGGAACCATCGCTATGCTTGCTTATGCGCTGGGCGTCTTCTCCTTCATGCATTTTTACTTCAAGTGGGATAACAAGAAGAAGCTAAGGGGTGACTACGACCATCTCATCGAGGGCATGACTGACGCGGAAGCCAATGAGCTGGGTGAGAAGAATCCAAGGTATCTTTGGTCGATCTGAGGACTTCTTTTGTGGAGCAGATCGGGAATTTGCCATTGGTTGTGGCACGCGATTTTCAATGTTGGGTCGAAGGATGAGAACAATCACTAGCCTTGGAGTGTTCCCCGAAGTCCGTGCTTTGCTGTGATGATCAAGTATTATCCACTTTCCTCATCGAAGGATCAAATGCGTCTAGTGCTTCAGACAAGCTGTGACGAGCATATTAGACTGTATACATTGATGGTTGCAACTGATTTCCACACTCAGCCACAAGGAAAAATGCAGTAAGATGAGATCAAGAGTGTGATTTGTAGACGATCGCATGATGTACGTTGCATGTATGTGTAAGAGCACCAGACCAGAGACCGGACAGCACAAAAGATGCACTGTGAGCGATGTCGTCACAGGGTTAGGGTTATCACCTAGACGACGCCTGCAAAGCGGCCCGTTGAGCTCCAGCCAACAACGCGTCGTAGCGCTCGCAGGCTGATGTTTGCGGATCGTCTGATACCTTGTACTTCTTCGCATACCACCCAATTGTCTTGTCAGCGCTACCGTCGCGTATGTAGCGGCCGTGTCGACTTCGAAATACGACCTCCACCGAGTATACTTACCACACGGCGACAGCGCGCGACCACGACAACAACCACAACAACAACATCAGCTCAGCGACGACAGCAACAGAACCGCAGCAACAACAACACCTGGACCTTCATTGACAGCCACCGCACACTTCTCTCTTGGATATCACGGGACTTGGGAGGAAGCGGCTTCGAGAAACAAGGATAGCAACCGCGTTAAAAGAAATTTCAAGCGCCTAATGGCGGCCGTCCAGCACGCGCCGCGACCGCACTTGCGCCGTAATTCTCCAGTGTCGACTGCATACAACCACTCCAGTAACACATACACAACCAATGGATTGGCTATGCGCCATATAGATGATAGCGATTCAGACGATGAACCCCCGCCCGTCTTCACATTCTCGAAAGTGACGGAAGCTCTACTCAACGATGGACCAATGCCACCTTCGTCGCCGCCGAGGAATGAGCACAACTCTTCGGCACAACGCTTTGTACGCTCAGCTAGCGCGCCAAAGAACCTAGACACGCCCAGCCGTGCGCCAGCGTTCAAGATCGTCCGGAACAGCTCTCCCTCGACTTTTGGCAAAAGCGACAGCCAAGATCGAGGAAAGACTCCGCCTAGAATCGTACAATTGGGTTCCGCACAGAAGGGATCCGAACGCCGCACTATCGCCATAGGCGGACCGTACCCTCAACGTTTCGCCATCAAGCGCGAGCCAACTCCCCAGGCTGAGGCAAGGAATGAGATTGTCACTCCAGCACCGGCTTCTAGAACGAGTAGAATGAGCAGGACGAGGGCTGGAAGCAATGCGTCTCAAGATGGCCATATGCATGAAGGACCCTCTTCCAGTAGACCAGGCTCTAGGAGTGGCTCCAGAGGTGACTACAAAGGCTCAGCCGAGCAGGTGGAGACGAGCCAATTCGCCTCCTCTTTGAGCCGGCACACATCTCTGCATCAAGCGCCTGATACAGTCTCGAGGTACGCGCCATCAACTGTGAGCAGATCGCGTAATCCTTCGGCAGACACTGCGCCTCCTCCAGGATCCACTCGCATAAAGCGTGCGCCAATTGGCACTGGAACTTTCTTGAGGAGTGGCCCGGTGAGACGCGGTTTCAAGCGTAGAGACAGCGAGGAGAACATTTCACCAGCGGACGGCTATCAGAGCGGATCAGGATCAGCCAGCAGGTATGCGTCACAGGAGGATCAAAGCGAGGCTTTCCGAAGCAGGAATGACAGCGTCAATGTGCGTGTGCCTTCAGTTGAACCAGTATCTGTTCACGACTATGCACATGAAAAGCATGGTCAATATGAGTCGAGGCCTTCTTCTAGACAAGCAAGTAATCAGTTTTCCCGAAGCCAGAGTAATCACGACGGACCACCACTGTCACGGCAGACCAGTCGCGAGTTTTCTCGCAGTCGGCAACCGAGTGTAGAGCGATATCAGCCAGTACGACAAGCAAGCGTTCAATCGTCCGACGTACCAATGGCAGACGTTCGATCACGAAGACCTAGTAATGAGCAAAGTCAGACGAGGCCTACACTGGATCAGGCACTGCCACAGAGAGCACCTAGTAACCGCCAGGCGCAGCGACCAGTGCCTTCCAGGGTGCACCTCGAAGATCAGGAGAATGTCCCTCCGCCTACATTCAAGCGAAACAAAGACCAGGAATTCAAGTACTTGGGCAAGCAGAATGGATCTGTCATGTCTGATGACGAGAAGGCCAAGCCAAGGATAGTTGAACAGACTCCCGTACCTGTACCGGCACAGCAACAGGACCGCAAAGCACTCGGAGCCATGAGCGGCAACACACCGCATCGTCCTGCGCCACCGCCGCCACCAAAGATGAGCGTTTTGGAGACTGCAACTGCGACAGCTGGTGCCAGCACAACAAAATCACGCAAGAAGCGCTCACACATGGTCGTCAAGGGCAAGATCTTTACTCAGATGGGCAGATTGGGCAAGGGCGGCAGTAGTGACGTTTACTGCGTAATGGCAGAAAACTACAAGACTTTTGCTCTGAAGCGTGTGAAACTGGACGACTGCGACGAGAACGCGGTAAAGGGCTACAAGGGCGAGATCGATCTGCTCAAACAACTTACTGACGTGGAGCGTGTCGTTCGACTGTACGACTGGGAATTGCTGGAGGAGAAGCAGGAGCTTTTGGTTCTCATGGAAAAGGGTGAGACAGATCTCAACCGCCTTCTCACTCTTCGCATCAACGGAGTGGATGCTAAATTCGATAGCGCTTTCGTCCGCTACCACTGGCAAGAAATGCTAGATTGTGTGGCTTCAGTTCACGAACAAGAGATCGTACATTCTGATCTGAAACCTGCAAATTTCCTGCTGGTCCAAGGCAGACTCAAGCTGATCGACTTCGGTATCGCCAACGCCATCGACACCGACAACACCTGCAACGTTCACCGCGAATCGCACGTCGGCACACCCAATTACATGTCTCCCGAGAGCATCACCGACACCAATGGCAGCTCGGGCAACGGCCGTGACGCAGAGGGTCGTCCTCTCAAGAAGGACATGAAAATTGGCAAAGCCTCTGACGTTTGGAGCATGGGCTGCATCTTGTACCAGATGACCTACGGCCGCCCACCTTTCGCCCACATCCCTAACCAGATCTCGCGTATCATGGCCATCACCAACCCCAAAGTTGCCATCGAATACCCTGAGCGCGGTATTGGTGGTGCTATCGTGCCGGCTTCCCTCAAAGGCACTCTTCGCCGCTGTTTGCAGAGAGATCCCGAGCTGAGGCCGACAGCGAAGCAGCTCTTGAGCGAGTCTGATGGGTTCCTGAACCCTGAGGCTGGAGGCGCGGTTATGATGAGCGAAGACTTGCTCAGGCAGATCATCGACAAAGTTGTCGATAGGTGTCGAGACCCAAAGAAGGGCGTGCCTACGCCTGAAGAAGTGCGGACATATCCTGGCAGCTTTATGGTCAAGATTCGCGAAATGATCGAGAAGGGCTGATTGAACTTGAAGCATGGCCCTGCTGAAGAGGAGGAACCGGAGGAAAAAGCATTTACGACATTATGGATTAATTTGAACAGACTATCGCTTTTCCTTTGTGGAAATGGTCTGGGTTGCCGCCGAGTATTGGGACTCGGCTGGCTTTTTGGGATTGTTTGGTTTGGAATAAAAGGCAAGCGAAGGAGCTTCGGGAGCAGTTTGAGGTTTTCTCTTTTCTCTTTTCGCAAGAATTATACCCGCGACAAGTCGACGCCGGCCTACAGTATCCACTCAGACTTCTACTTGTTTCAAAATGTACTCATTCATTTCTTCGTTCTCATGCTGTGCAACCTCGCTGTGGATATCTGCCTCCCAATGCTGTATAAATCACACACCTTTTTTTTGGTCTCCTCTCCTCGAAAACAAGCCTCAATCCACCCGTCGCATTCATATCCAGTTCGTTAACAAAAATTCCTCTCACACACTACGTCGGCTGCGGCGCCACCATCGGCGGCGCAGCCTTCTTCTCCTTCTTCTTATCCTCAATCTGCTCCACATTCTCCTCAGGCACATCGTACTTCTCCGTCACCCACTCGAGCACCTCATCGCTCACGTCGCCCTGCACCGTAATCTCCTCGCCGCCACTCGCCGTCTTCGTCACCGAACTGCCCGTCGCAAACTTCTTGCCAAACTCCTTCGCGGCCTTCTTCAAATCGATGTTGAAGTGTTCCAAGCCTGAGATCTCGGTGACGTGCTTGCGCTTGTTGCGCTCGACGCGCTTGATGATGACTTTGGAGGTTGCGCGCTTTTCCGACTCGCGGGCTTCGGCAGCTTCAGCTTTGGCAGCTTTTTTCTGGGCGTCCTTTTCGGCGCGTTTTTGCGCGTCGACGGACAAGGAGGAGAGGTTTTGGGAGAGGGCTTCGCTGGAGTAGAGGGTTTTGTAGAGGGCTGGGTGGGCGGTGGAGAGCCATTCGGCGCATTTTTTGGTGGTGCCGCCGAATTCACAGTACTGTGAGGGAGGAGAGTTGTTAGTGGAGGGTCATGTAGGTGGTAGGGAGGGACCTGGGTGTGCTGCTGCTGATGCTTGCTTGGGGAGTTTGTGTTTCTTTGGCGGCGAGGAGTCGTACCTACTTCTGGAGGGAGGGAGCAGACGCCGCAGTAGACTACGGACTTGGGCGGACGGACGTCCGATGCAGTTGCTGTTTCGGCCATGGTGATGTTATTTCGTTGTGGTGAGGTTGTCAGGATCAAGGATATCTCTCGCTACTGCGGCTTGAGTCTGAAGTTCCTCTCTCGGTGACGATGGAGGGGCACTTTGGGCTGCTTCTTGGTGGGGTCCACATCAGTCTTGAGTAGCGCCAAGCGCTTTTCAACTTCACTCTTCTTCTTGACTAGGTATGTTCTGCCACTGGATATCAATTTATCTGTACAGCACGATCTCATACAGATCTGTATTTCCCCCTAATCGAGCGTCAACACTACCTGCTGTCGACAGCGCAGAATAGAAGTAAGTTTTTTGGTGACTTCCTGCAAGGTTGTTCTTTAGTTGTAGGGCTCTTTCGTATCGACCAGGAGTTTGAGAGCACACAGGTAGCAGCTCATAATGCTTTCATTCGCATACTCGGAAGTACCAAGTATTTGAAGACCTGCCTGCCGCTTGGGAGAGGATTCTCTGCGCCCAGATCGTTGGAGCTTACTTCGGAACTGAATGCTTTCATCACGACTCCCAGTGGTATTGTCAGATGACACGGTCAGATGCTTGTATTACTATACCGTGGAGAAAAAAGGACATTACTTTGCGTGGCTCGAGTCCCATGGGCCTCCCACCATGACGGTGTGTCGCCATTCCTCTCGGAATGTTTCGATGCCGGTTCGCGCATTTTCTCCGACGATTATAGATTTTGCTCCTGCGCACTTGTCACAAGGCCTTGTTCTGAGTGTGCAAGACTGACATGCTTCTTCGTATCGAGCATCGCGTTGCTCTCACTCAAATCAGCATCACGGGCGTCGTTTCGTCTTTATTGGTAGTTGAAAGCACCGTTGAAATGAGCGAAAACCAACCTCGGGATGAAACCTGTAAACAAATGGTACTCTATCGACAACGAGATGTTGCCCTCAAGCATCCGAGATAGCAAACTCACATTTAGTCTATAGTCTTTCTCGTAGCCTATCGACCGGTCGTATCAACTAAATGGAGCTATAATTTCTCTCATCCGTCATGCGCTTTCTACACCGGTATCAAAAGCGTCGATATAGCACCGGGCAACTTCGTTGTCGTGTACCAGTATGCGGCAACATGGTTGATCAAATACCGACGAAAATCTCAACAAGAGCACAACAACTTCAATCACCCCACCGCAAGCATCACCCACCATTTGCCGTCTTCGCCGCTTTCAACTTCGGCCCCAGCGCCTGCAAAGCAGCCGGATCGACAAACTCCGTCGACTGCACAATCTTCCCTCCCTTCTCATCCATCTGGCACCAAAACAGAATCTCATTCTGTATCACTTCCGGGTCATTCTTGGCCTGCATGTGAAACACCGCCCGCACCACCGCGCTTCTCTTCTTGATGTCCACGTTCACGTCCACAACGTCGATGCGCCAGGTCTCAAATGCCGGCGACATGCTCTTGAGTCGAGCGACGAAGTCTTCGGGTGATTCATCGTGTTGGAGGTGCGGTGCGGTGGAGACGAAGTGCTGGTGGCCGAAGCGGAGGATGGCGTTGGGAGCGAGGATGCTGAGAATGTGGTCGTAGTCTGGATCGTTGCTGCCGGTTGTTTTGGGGCGGGTGGAGGTCACCCAGTCTGTCGCTGTCTTTAGGAGGGAATCATATTGCTGCTGGTCTGTCATGGCTACTAGAAGACAATATGAAAGAGAGGTTAGCACTAAGCAATGAGTCCTCAGAGCATGTCTAAGCAGACATTAACAACGATAACACGTCCGTCCTTCATACACCGCATCTCACGGGGTTCCGGACACCAGCCCCTGCCGTGCAACGCGTCCTGGCGTGCGTGCCCAGCGCCCATCACGGTAGGGATGCTGCGGTTGGAAGATGGTGACGCGAACGACGATAAAACCAAGACAGAAAGACGTGGGATGAACCCCACGATCACTCCGCCTCGTATCAGCCGCGGAGCGCGGTCCGTTGCATTGCATCGCATAATATGTCCGATGCTGGCATATCGGGTGTAGAGATGTATGCTATAGGTGTTGTTACGGGCATCCAGGCTTAGAGTACGAGAAACGGCAACATTCTGATCCATTCACTCAGTTCAAAAATACAAGACTGATCCCTGACCATCTGGAATAACAATTGGTATCGCAAAGCTGCTTGAAAGTCTTAGTGTTAGTAGGGTTCGAGTTATCATCGTTCAACATGAGAACTTCTTCGATTATCTGCAGGATCTCGGGTTTTTAAGTTCTATCTCGTCGGAAGTGATTGCATGGCATGGTATATGGACTTTCCTCACTGGGTTTCGGCCTAAACGTAGCAAGTTTGATGAAATAGGCGAATTGAGTGACCACAGATTTCGAAGGGCCTAGATTTACAGTATATATTAGATACGATCTGTAAGACCCATCGTTGATTTTCCCTCAAACAGCAGGAGAACTAAGCGTTCTGTCGCTGTTGGAATGTGCTTTGACTTGGCTGTGGATCCAAAGTTGTTAGCATAAATCCTTTGATATGGTAATTTACATGTGGTCTACATCGTCGGACATATGTCACTCCGATGACGTCGACAACAGAAAGGGTTGTCGAAGCAGGGGCCCAACAACATTGTCTGGCTTACACTTGTTAGATTCGTTCATTACATGCGATGGTCCTGTATCATCTGCCTTGCCGCCCATACGATTACCATCCGTTGGAAGTCGGAATCATGCATGCGTAGAACGCAGGGCCGGCAGTGCTTCTGAGCCTGCCACGGTACACCATATCCGGTTTCCGTCCCGCGGCTACTCTCATGTTCGATGGTTGTACAGTAAGTGACCAGGCTGCCTAGCAACAACGCTTCCCATGATTCAGCTGTCAAGTCCATATTTCCCACGTGCTTTGTTGGCATCGATAATGGCGACCATGCAAGCAATTCGATTCCACGCCAAAGGCGACATCCGCCTGGACACAGTACCCATCCCGTGAGACCCTCCAAGCAGACCGATTCTATCTGGTCTAGCGAGGTCACTGCGTACACTGACATCGATCTAGTAAATGCGGCCGGGACGAAGTCAGGCTCAAAGTGGCGTATTGCGGAATCTGCGGCACCGACCTACACGAATACCTGGCTGGCCCTATCTTCGTACCACCTGTAGGGACTAAAGATCCCCAGACTGGTGCAGAGCTTCCAGTGACTCTTGGGCATGAGTTCTGTGGCACCATAGATGAGGTTGGAGCCGATGTCCACGGCTTCACGATCGGACAGAAAGTCGCTGTCAATCCGGCAATGGACGACCGACACCATGGGCATCAATCTTGCGAGCAATGTCTTGCAGGCTGCCAGAACAGATGCGAACGTCTAGTCTTCTACGGTCTCTCACAAGGCCAAGGCGGCTTTGCTGAACATATTGTCGTCAAGCCTGTGGCGCTCATTGCTTTGCCACCGAACATTTCGCTTAAACTTGCGAGTCTTGCTGAGCCACTGGCGGTTGCTGCCCACATGATCAGAATATCTGAATTCCGCCCAGAGCAAAACGTCCTCGTACTTGGTACAGGACCGATCGGCTGTGCGCTCATCATGCTTCTGCGAGCGAAAGGCGCCGGGGTACTTATTGCGAGCGAAGTGGCCGATTCGCGTGCTATGCAAGCCAAATCCTTTGGTGCTGATGTGGTTGTTAACCCAATGGTGGAAGGCTCGCCTCACGACAGTCCCACAGAAGCTACATTTGCAGCACGACACAACCCTGTGCTGGACACTGTACGCAGAACCATGGGGGCCGGCGCACACGTTTCGTTTGACGCATGCGGCTTGCAGAGCACACTCGACACTGCGATCGAGTGTACCAAGCCCGGTGGCACGATTTTCAACGTCGCCATCCACGACAAGGCGCTGAGCATCAATCTCAATACTTTGGTCGTTGGAGAAAAGCATTTGACTGGCGGTAATGCTTATACACCCGAGGACTTCGAGGAGGTCATGAAAGTACTGGGCACGCACGCGGAACAGGCTACTAGGCTGATCACATCTGTTGTTCCTCTCTCGAATGCTGTGCAAGGCGGGTTTCACGAGTTGATCGATAATGCAGCTTCGCACGTCAAGATTTTGATTGAGGCTTGTGGCGATGAAGCGTAGCTGTAGCTTGTAGATGATTTTTTATCAGCGTTTGGTTGTTACATCACATAGCGAGATCTTGTTAAACAATGGTGGTTTTAGCCCTATTGCTTGCTTCGTTTCACGGCAATCAGTGATCCAAACTCTAGACATTGTACAACGCCCAGCTCGACACATCATTACAATAGAAAGCATTCTCACTATGCTTCATGATTCTTGTCACTCGGTATTTGGACCGTCGACCTCCATATGGCGGATCCGGCTTGCATATAGCCGTGGATGCGAGGACTCCCGCGGACGCTTCAAATGAATCGTCGGACTCCCTTACGCGTTCACCCCCCAGTACTTGCATGATTCGACATGGTTTGAGTGGTCACATGGCTACAGTAGATCTCTAACAACAGTCTGGGGCTGGGTGCGTGTATCGCATCTTGCAAGGTTCTTTAGTACAATGGTACCTCACAAGTAATGGTATGTCTCGTCATGTACTTGGGGATTCCCGCCATCGCGACCTCACAATTAAATATTCACAGTCAGACGACTGACCAAGTCAACTGTCTATCCCAGAGGTGTTACTACAATCATGTTGATCCCTCAGTTGGAAGGGAAGAGTCTTCTCTTTGGCACCACCGCATCATGTGGTCTCGGATTCATGTTGTTCGGTATGCTCATTAATACGATTTCCAAGTCCTCTGTCAAAACCTGATCGATACTGACGCTCAATGCAGGCTATGACCAAGGCGTCTTCGGCGGACTGCTTGCCAACCCAGACTTCCTCAGCACTTTCAACAATCCCGACACGACGATCCAGGGTCAGATTGTATCTACTTACACTGGTAAAATTTAGGACAGATACACCCTTGGTCGTGAGACATTTGCTAACCATCTCGCAGTGTGTCTCATTCCTGATCCCTTGCGAAAGAATGCCGACAGGAATTCTTCTTTTACTGTGTTAGCGGGCCGCTTTTGAGGTCTCGCTAAAACAGCTAAGCAACGTTCACATATAGCGACGGTGTGACTGACCACAGTTTTGGATAGATCGGATGCATCTTCGGCGCACTCCTGAGTCTGGTCATCGGCGACATCCTGGGCAGAAGGAGATCCGTCACCCTTGGTTGTGCCTTCCTCACCGTCGGAGGAATCCTTCAAGCAACAGCGTACACTCTACCGCACATGATTGTCGGACGCGTGATCGGAGGTCTGGGCATTGGAGTCAACACAACGACGATTCCCATGTGGCAGAGCGAAACCTGCAAACCCTCATTACGAGGCAAGCTGGTAGCCATCCAACTTACCTTCCTTGTCTTCGGTTTCGTCCTCACCAACTGGATGAATTTTGGCTTCACATACATGCCGAACAATCCGATTTCTTGGAGGTTTCCCCTTGGATTCCAGAGCGCGCTAGCTATTGGCACCGCCTGCCTCTTACCAATCTTAGCCGAGTCCCCGAGATGGTTGTGCTTGAAGGATCGCCAACAAGAGGCGCAGTTGGTTCTATCACGACTGGTGGCAAAGCCGATTGATGATCCGGAGGTGCAAGATCTGCTCCATATCATGGTGACTACCATCGCTCGAGAGCGAGCGGAAGGTGAGATTACCTGGCGCGAGGTCTTCCACAATGGCTCACAGCAGACTTTCCGCCGCATTTTGTTAGGCGCTGGGACGAGTTTCATGCAGCAGATGGGAGGTGTCAATGTCGTTGCCTACTACTTGTAAGTATATCATCAAAGAGTGGGGTGTGGTTGCTAAATCATACTGCTGACACATACTGTGCACTCGTGATAGGCCAGTGGTTCTTGAACGATCGTTCGGATTCTCGCCTCGGATCTCCCTCGTTCTGTCCGCAGCCGACTCCATGCAGTGGATGTTTTGGGCGGCCATGGCATACTTTGTCATCGAAAGAGTTGGCCGCTACAAGCTGATGCTCTTCGGAGCTGCAGGATGTTCGATGTGCTTTGCAGTAGCAGCGGCAGGACTTGGAGTCGGAGGTAATGTTGCCAACGGAGTGGCAGTGGGCTTTATATTCCTCTACTACTTCTTCTATGTGCGTACTCCGCCTGAAAATCTCGAGTTGCTGAGCTGACTGAGCCACAGGGCCTTTCTTTCCTCGCGATCCCGTTCCTGTACCCTTCGGAGATCAACTCCAACCGATCCAGAAACAGAGGAGCTTCCATTGCAATGGTCACGAACTGGCTTTGTGTGTACATCGTTGTCTCCATCACGCCAGTCGGTAAGTCGAGTATTGCCCCAGGTAAATTCACGACGGCTGACATTCCTTTAAAGGCATCGATACGATCGGTTGGCGCTTCTACATCATTTTCGCTGTTCTCAATCTAGCCTGGCTTCCAATCATCTGGTTTTTGTACGTTGAGACAGCCGGACTGTCTTTGGAAGAGATCGACAGAGTCTTTGAGATCAAGCATGCACCGGGTGCGAATATCTCATACACAGAAGCAGCGAAGCAGGCGAAGGAGCATATTGAAAGCGAACGACTACGAGCAGGTGAAAAAGGGTCAAAGGAGAATGTGGAGTCTGCCGACTTCGTCGAGCGAGTTGTATGAGCGTGTCTAAGGCTGGATTAATCGGTCAATGGTGCGGGTGAGACTCTCACTAAATCATCATGTAGAAATGCATCCAAGTGCTGAACGAATGGCATGGGCAGATGTGACCATGTTTGAGTAGACTCGCAAGTTGTGTAGCCACTACGTCTGGTCCTGGCATATCTTCGTGGCAACGGAAGAAAAAATCTCAAATGTTCACAGGATAGTAGGATCATGTGTCTTGCAACTCAAAGTGCGATTTGCTGCCACAACCATGTGCTCGACCACGTTCCACACGTCGCCACTTCCCTGGTATCTTTATTCATGCACTCGGTAAGAAGAAGTTAGGCATCAGCAAGAAGTCATCAAAAGTCCCCGGGATACTCAGATCAGGCAAGTCCGCAAAATCCAACGGGTCCATTGTAAGGTCCTCTTGGTGAAGCCCGGTCATGTCTTCACCGAAGGCATTGTTAGCTGCATGGTTCGATGTGTGGTCATTGTTTTCAGTACTCTCCTCTGTCTGCGCCGTCCGATCTCGACCCTGTGCCCGAGACAGCAGAAAGTCAAAAATTCGTATGGACCAGTGTGCAGGATCCCATGCATCACGAGCTTCATGAAGAAGCATACGACAGTTGTCCAATGATGCTCGGGCGATTTGCGATACCAGAGGGTCTGCAATGTTGATTTGACGATAATATACGATGCCGGAGATGAAGAACCCCATGAAGACTTCGTGAGGAAGTTGGGTGATCATATGGTTCGTCACGAGACTTGAAGCAGTCGATGCTATTGCTTGTGCCGCCTCAGTGGCGCTACTTGCGGAAGTAATGTTTGTTGTCCTTGACATCGAAGGGGAAGGTGGACAGTTTGCACGGTCAAAGTGGAGCAAGATGATATGTTGGTGGTACAAAAGCTCGAGCGATACCGCAAAGATGTTCTTGCTCGAAGTAGAGCCTCGTAATGATAGTTCAGATGGTATCTGCAATCTCCAACTTCGAAGGTCTTCCTGCAGATCCGTGAGGTCCACGTAAACGTCGGAAGAGTGAAAACGGCGTTGTATGATAGCTCGGGCAATGACAGAGAGCCGGGCAACCTCGATTTGATACAATGCAGAGTCGTGGTTCTGACATTCAGCAAATTCGGAGGCAAAGTCTTCGAGCTCCAACATAGAGACATCGCACTGTGGTATGTTGATTCGGAACGGTCGGCCGAGAAGTGCAGCACAGTACGCATCGCGGACCGCCAAAGTCCACCACAAGCGCTTCACACGACCCTTGTCCTTTGTGCTGACCCCAAGAGAGGCAGTCGATCGATGTATTCCCATAGATTCCGCGATTGTAAAGGCGAAATCCAGCCAGGAGCACGCATTGTAGACGCTGTTCATCCGCGGGCCAAGGAAAGAAAGCATGAGTACGGTCTCCAACAAGACGAACTTGTCAGTCTCGTAATTTGTTGACCATAAGACTTTGGCTTTCTCTGTGGTAGTATGATCAGCCATTTGGACTTCTACGAATTTAGGAGCAGCAACTTGGCCTACCATAATACGCCTGACGAGCTTCGGCTCTCGATTTATAGTTTGTCCGGTGTATTACAGAGGCATCGCAGAAGGTGGCACCAACCAAGCAGATTCCATGAAGCATAATCCACGGTAATGTGTTGCGCTCATGTGCCTCAAGAAGCTCGGACCTGTTCACAATGGTGTAAAGTGGGTAAAATCGAGTCATGAACGTGTCGAAGAAAGCCTGGAAGGTCTGAGGATCTGGTAGTGTGAACGCGCCCTTCGCGACAAGATACGCGATGTCCTCTGAGGAGCAATGGGGAGGGTGAATTTCTCGCGGCCTATCCACAAGTAGTTTGTTCGATGAGAGGGTTGGACGAGCATCGTAAAAGCAAGCTTGATCTCCAGTGTGTTCCTCTAGAGCGAATGTCAATGGCGAGGCCTCGCCAAACAAGATGATGCCAAGTCCGCCGCGCTCGCGGTCTTCAATGAAGTCTTCGAACATCCCTGCCAACGAACGACCTGGAAGGTCAGAAGTAGTACCGCCATATCTCAAACGGCAGCCGAGAACTGGCCCATCAGAGGAAGGTATCGCTAACACTGATGAGCGATCCGTTGTATTGTCGATAGCTGCAGGGCCCGCGATAGGTGTCCGGCTACGACTGCTATGGGCCCGATGTCGACCAACTCGCTGGTATAGACCACGTTGTGAGTCCACTAGTATGCAGTCGTTCTTACCATCCATTCGACATCGGCTGCATGGTGGTCCCGCTGTTGCGGCATCACATTTCACCTTCCGTTTCGCACATCTTCGGCACGCTTTGGCAGCCCGTTGCCGTAGTGCAGGAGGCATATTGCCATTGACCGAGCTGAATAATTCTAGATTCGGTAATTGTTGCTTTGTCGTTAAGCATATAGACGAGTGTTGTCATGTTTCGGTCTCGGACCTTCTTGCACCCCACTCTACCAAGTAGCCGACCGTCTCTCCAAGATCAACGGTCCGCGGCTATATGCGGGGCTGACCACGATGATGCGAAAGTCAAGTGTGAAGATCGTCGTTACATCTGGAGGCATAGCCTTGGGATAGCTTACGGAATATCGTTTGGAGGTGGGGCAATCAACTAATACTTCATCGACGTCCAAGTTCAGGATACAGCAGTCCAGAGTTCAAACTCTTCAAGTTCCATCAATCGAGCGTGTGATCAACCAAGCGTATCTTTCAGACATTTTCTCATACTTATACTCATATCACGAAGATGACTGCCCAAGAGCTCGACGCTTTAGTCGTCGGAGCTGGTTTCGGTGGCCTCTACCAACTCAAGCGGCTCCGTGACCTCGGACTGAAGACGAAAGCCATCGATACAGCTGGTGATGTCGGGGGAACATGGTATTGGAATCAGTACCCGGGTGCTATGTCAGAGTAAGTCTCCACTTCCTGTATCTTGCCTCGATTCCAGCTAACGCAACGAAGCACTGAATCTTACCTCTACCGCTACTCATGGGACCCGGAAGACCTCAGCTCGTATCCCTGGGACACACATTATGTGTACCAGCCACAAGTTCTGAGCTACCTACAGCATGTTGCCAAACGCCACGACTTGTACAAAGACATCAACTTCGAGACTGCTCTTACTGGCGCACAATGGAACGAGTCCTCTTTAAGATGGACCGTGCAAACATCGACAGGCGTGAATTTCACTACACGTTACCTGATCACGTCTCTTGGCTTGCTGTCCAAGCAAAACTTCCCAGACATTGCCGGCATCGACTCATTCGAAGGGGAGAAGTATCACACTGGCGCATGGCCCGCTGGCGTCGAGCTCAAAGACAAGCGTGTCGGCATCATCGGCAACGGGTCCACTGGCGTTCAAGTGATCACAGCCATCGCCAAAGACGTAAAGCGACTGGTGTCCTTCCAACGCAATCCGCAATTCTCAGTGCCAAGCGGACAAGGGCCAGTGTCCAAAGAGTATCGCGACCACATCAACGCCAACTACCAACAGATCTGGAAAGACGTGAAAGACAAGAGTGCGTTCGGCTTCGGACTAGACGAGAGCACACGGCCTACCTTCTCCGTTTCGCCCGAAGAGCGCGAAGCGATCTTCGAAAAGGCGTGGAAGAAAGGCGGAGGCTTCCGGTTTATGTTTGAGACTTTCAACGACATCGCGGAGGATGAGAGTGCCAACAACGAGGCCGCAAATTTTATCAAGCGGAAGATCAAAGAGACCGTGCACGACCAGGAGAAGGCTCGCAAGCTGTTGCCGACTCAACTGTATGCGCGCCGACCGTTGTGTGACGCGGGATACTACGAGCAGTTCAATCGCGAGAATGTGGACATCGTCAGTCTGCACGATACTCCGATTGAATGCATCACTCCAAAGGGAGTCAAGACGTCGGACGGAGTTGAGCACGAGGTGGACGTCCTGATATTCGCCACCGGTTTCGACGCCGTGGACGGCAACTACACTCGGCTGGCAATTCAAGGCATTGGCGGTCAGACACTCAAAGACCACTGGACACACGGTCCAACCACATATCTCGGTATCAGCGTCCCGAAGTTTCCAAACATGTTTATGATTTGCGGACCCAACGGGCCTTTCTGCAATATTCCGCCGGCGATCGAAACGCACGTTGAGGTTATCAGTGATCTCATTAGATCAGCGGAGGAACAAGGCCAGCAGCGCGTTGAAAAGCCGCCTGCAAGCACCAATCTGCGGCATGATAGTTTCGTGAGCGATGCCTCGCCACGCTTTTCTGGTACTCTCAGTGGTAACACGCCCGTAATCGAGGCCACCACCGAGGCCGAGCAGAGATGGACTAAAGTGTGCGACGAGGCGAGCGCCTCCAGTTTGTTCAGAAGAACGGATTCCTGGATCTTTGGCTCCAATGTCAAGGGCAAAGCTCATGCAGTCATGTTCTACTTCGGAGGATTAGCAGCATACCGCAAGCAGCTACGGGAGGTCGCTGAGAACGGATGGAGAGGATTTACGGTTAGGTGATCATCAAGAATACTTGACATTGTATACATTGTCTGGAGTTACAATCTGGCCTTCTCCGACATGTCAAATTCTCTTCGTTCCGGACCACCACGGCTGCCGTCGCCGAGGAATGCTTCGCTGTCACGTTGGTATTCCGTACGGAACCGCCACTTCTTCGCTAAGTGTGCCGGAAGCTTTTGGGCGAAGGCTTGACCGACATACTTGGGCAGTACGGGCAAGAATTTGAAGGCACTGCTGATATGTTAGCGTGTGGCTATAAGTATATTGAGCATTGGACTCACTGTCCGCTACCACCAGTTGCCACAAACAAGTTCTTGTGGTCCGGGTGGAAGTCCATGATGAAGTCGCCACTGCCTCATTGTCAGTGATACATCTTACACATAACGTACGTGACACTTGCCTAGGAGTATCAGTGTACCAGCAAACCGCCATCCTATCGAACTTCCTCTCAGCCAGCTCAGGCAGGATTTCGCGCAGGCCCTGCCTCAAGCGATCCTCTCCATCAGGTGGCGCGAAATTGGGACGAGCTTTCGCCGCCCGCAAAGGAGGAAGTGATATATTAGATTTACCGGCGTTCGGCTCTCTGGGTCCAGGCTTGCGAGTGTACCCCCAGCCATGCACAGCGAACTTGAGCATACGCGTGTCCTCATGAGGTGGGAAGTTGAACCAGCCGGTGGAAAAGTTGGCGTATATAGGCAGCGACGCGTATTTTTCCATCTCGGTTTCTGTCAGTGCCAAGTATGCGATGACTTGCGCAGTCGATAGTGTGCTGTTGTACATGGATGCAAGGCCCGAGCTCCATGCTCCAGCAGCAAGGACGAAGTGTTCGCCTTCAATTTTCGAGCCAGCTGCGGTTTGAACGGCCTTGATCTCTCCGCTTGAAGATTGCTCGAACTTCACAGCAGTACCCGCGCGCCCGGACGTGAAAGAAACTCCTGCTTCAATGCAGTCGTCTCGAAGCTGGGCGATGGCTTTCTGTGCGTCTGCCCAACCAGCTTGGGAATTATAGTAACCTGAAAAGCCAGGCGACGCCAGCTCTCCTCTCAAAACCGGGAAGGCTCGATGTGCTGCGTCTGCAGTGGGTAGTCTGGTGAATGGCAAGTTGTGTTTGCTCAAAGCTGTGGTCACGCCTTCGACCCACGGTTTGGGACTCTTGTTATTCATCGCAGCGAGGATGGGAGCCGAGCGGAAAATGGTTTTATACTTGGGCATTTGTGACCACTTCTCGTGAGCTTCGTGTGCCATGGTAAGATAGGTGTCATCGGTGTAGTCGAAACGTATCACCCGCGAAATGTCGACACTTGAACCATCAGGGACCTAGCCTTGTCAATGTGCGATCACAATCACGAAGAAGGACAAAAAGCTGCTGGTACTCACTGGCGGCACATGTCTGTCCATGACCATGACATTCTGGTTCCCTTCGCTGGCGAGCTGATATGCCAGAGACAGTCCGAAGACACCTGCCCCAACAATGACAACCCTGTCGCTTGGGCTCACCATTGTCGCGTTGCAAGTTATTAGTATGCTTGCGAATCAGTATCCTCGCGATATTACGATTGAAGATCAATTGTGGTAGTTTTTTCGACGCCGGGAACAAATGAGTTATCTTTCACGCCCTACAGATGTTTGATGAATAACAATTAGGGTTTCTGACTTAGCCGTTCGCTGGAGCCGATGCCTTCCGGTCAATGTTCCAGCATCGGTGCGCTATCGATAAGCCATGTCACGTGCGTAGCTGAGATCTGGCGTGGCAGTGGTTTGTTGGCTCAAGTCTTTCAAGGAGATAAGCCCACAGTTCATGGTTCATGAATTTTGATGTTTGCACAGTCGCTGTCTCTTTTAGGAACATTCAAAGCAAGCTAGCCCTGTAGACTATGCATTGTACATCCGAAGCATGCGCCAGGATTACGACCAGACAGCCTGCCACAGTCATGCCATCTTTGCCTCAGGCTTCGGCTTCTTTTGCTTCTTGGGCGTCTCAGGAATGGGCCACAGGTGCATAGATACCTCCCAGTCAGGCTTGACCATGGTATCCCACATATGTGGGAAGACAATTGCGCCGTCGGGCCCTACAAGGTCGTAGTGTCCTTCCTGCACGGACTGTCCAATCACATTGACGTGAAGGAAAGCCTGCTTGATCAGACTCTCCATACCCGTCCAAGTCTTACAGAGGTGCCATGGGAAGCTGAACTTTCTACCAACGGCGTCCTTGAATTTGATTGGTGCCTCCATATTGGGGATTGGCTGGATCTTCGCAACAGCCTCTTCCAGCTCCTTCTGCTTCTTCTCCAGCTCGACCTTCGCCGCTTTGACAAACTTCTCGATCTCGACAACATTCTCGACCACCACTTCAGCCGATGGTTCGTTAGTGACAGGATCAAGCTCGCTTGGGAGCAGCGAAGACCGTGTTACCGCGTTTGGCGCGTCTAACACGGGTAGCGCTGACCCGTGCACCGCCACGACGTCAACTATCGGATCCTCAGGAAGATGCTCGCTGTCTTCGGGATGCTCAGAACCGCTAGTCAAGGCTGATGAATGCCTGTCATCATCGTTCTGCTCTTCATCGCTGCCACCCGGAGTGTCTGTCGCGAAAAGATCCATTGGCAAAGAGAAAAGCGCAAGTTGTTCTAGATGGTGTCCAACATGCTTAGTCCACGGCTTTCCCGATTTACACTGTCTGGTACAAAGGGGACACGATGCCGGCGTGCTCACCTCTACCGTACGCCCGGAAGCAATCGTGGCCTTCTGCACGCCATGCGATAAGACAGAATGCCTGTGTTGTGCTGCCAGATGGGACCTCAATTCGGCAGGAGATCCCACTGGTTCGCCGCATGCGTAAGGGCATACCCAGGTCTTGTCGTGCATGGTATCATTGTGACGAGCCCATTCGCGACGCCGAGAGAACGACTTGACAGCCGAATCACAAGTTTCACTTACGCAGACATACGGCGGGAGATCCTCGAAGACATGCTGCCTCCACGATTTCTCTGTTTCTGCCACTATAATGCCAAAACAGATGGGGCATTCGAATGGCGAACCAGTGTGAGCCCTAGTTGGCCATGGCGGAACGCGCATGGCCGCATTGCCCGTGGAAGTGCCCGCATATGAGGTTGCAGTGTAGGCCGAGTCCGTTTCACTGTCGGTCCCGAGGTTCTGTATCTTCGATGTGTCGTTCGGCAACGATGTCGCAACAGTGCTGAGCAACTCGTAGGCGCTTGGATCGTCTTCGTCTAAACCATCACGAAGCTTCTGGTGATGCTCCCTTCGATACCTAAAGTACTGCCGGTGCTTCGATAATGCCTTCCCCAGGCGTCTTACGAGATATTCTGGTGCCTCTGGAAATTTGGCGCGGACATGCTCGGTGTCGTGCGCAACGAAGGCCTCGGCAACACCTCCTGGCTCAATTCGTCTCTGGTCGTCACGGCTAGGAATCCGTAATGTCATTGAAAATCGTAATAAGCATGTTATGACATCGTGGACCTCGCTGAGAGCCTGGCGGACAGGTGTTTCCTCGTCAATCGACTCTTCGTCGCTCAGCTCAAACATGTCCGCCTCTCCATGTTCAGGATTATTCGGTCGAAGTTCTGCCTCCTCACGAGTCGTCCGTGCTGTGGCGTCTTTGCTTGGTTTCTCATTGGCCGTCAAAGAGTTTCTTGAGAGCAGTTGCTTTCGTACATCCTGGATTGCGATCACGAGATCTTGCAAGAGCGAGAGAACCATCTCTCGTAATCTGGAAGAATCTCTGAGGCGGTACTCCAAAGACCTGCGACTATGTGCAGGTCGATGCGCGGCAATGTTGCCCACCCATACCTTGAAAAGACCGAGTTCATCTTCAAGGCAAGACGCTTCGTCTTCCTCTTCTCCTTCGAAGTCAATGGAGAATGCGTCAAAGCATTCCCGAACGCGAATGGGTATCGCCATATCGCTTTCACACCGTATGTCTAGTTGCTGTGCATCGTCCCAGGCTGTGTGGTCTTTGGTTTGGAGAAGGCATGGCGGGAGTGAGACATCAAGGCGATGACTTTGAAGAAGCGACAGGACGCTTAGGATTTTCTACAGAGTGGGGTAGAATACTCCACTTGACTATTAGCGAGTCTCTTATTCAGCTCGCCAGCACACGAGTGCATTAGGGTTGATAAGGTCAGCTCATTCTCGTAGAAGCTGCATCACAATCTCCGCAGCCTTGTCCTCGAAGTAAC
This sequence comes from Graphiopsis chlorocephala, assembly GCA_022828445.1. Taxonomy (NCBI): domain Eukaryota; kingdom Fungi; phylum Ascomycota; class Dothideomycetes; order Cladosporiales; family Cladosporiaceae; genus Graphiopsis; species Graphiopsis chlorocephala. Next base: position 1,233,118 of record JAIZZJ010000014.1, on the reverse strand, counting down.
AAGCACCACGACAACCCTTTAAAGTCCTCTCCACCGAGCCAACATGTCAGGTATTGAGGTCGCAGGACTAGTCCTCGGAGCCATTCCTTTAGTCATCTCTGGCCTGGAACATTACGGCGAATGCGCCCAGCTTATCAAATCAATACGGGACTATCCCAAAGAGTTTGCGACAATGAGCAGAAGGCTACGCATGGAGTACGCAACGTTCCGAAATACGATGGAACTCATACTCTCTAGCTGCGTGAGAGGCCGATCGCTCGAGCAGATGTTAACAGACCCTGGTGGGAAAGCATGGGAAGATGCAGACATCGAGAAAGAGCTGCGACACATTCTGCGAACATCTTACACGGTGTTCATGGAAACAGTGGTCAGCATGAGTGAAGCTCTTACAGATTTCATGGGACGTCTGAGATTAGGCCCGGATGGGAAGGTGAGATTTTGTTGACGCGGGTCCTGACATCGGACATATCTGATGACTGTATGTGTAGGGTCCGTTTCATGATCCCAAATCGTTTAAGGAAGCGTACAAGCGTTTCCACTTCGCGCTGAAGAAATCCGCCTACATGGGACTGATTGAAGGAATTAGCAAAGACAACGCTTCACTCTGCCAGATGGCTCAACTGAGTTCGATGTTGGCGCCAACGCGAACATGTCGGAAGCGACCAGTCATGGAGTTAGTGCGCACAAATGCCGCGAATGTGTTTGCAAGCTTGCAGAAAGCGCTTCTGTATTCTTGCCAGTCATCTCATACGGCAAGTCTCTACATCAATCACAGCAACCAGCAGCGTGAGGACCCCAAATTCTCAGAGGGAAAGAAGAGCGATACCTTCCGCATCGTTCTCCAACATTCGCCAATCACAGGACGTTCACTGCAGTGGCATTGCAACGAGAGCGAGATTCGAGCCAGCAATCTCGCCCCTCAGAGCTCTGGCATAAAGCCGACTAAGACTGTCCTGACGAGCAGAGTACGCTTCGCAGACCCGATGACCGGCTCTGGAAACGCACCAACCACTTCACAAGTCGCCAACCATGTACCAGAGATTCAAGACCTCTGCAGTAGTATCTTGAGCTTACAGAGTCGGGAGTGCGGTGTCTGCTTGGGCTACCTAGCAAACACCTTGCCGACTACCAGACTCGATTTGTTCCGTCCGCAAGCACCCATCATCGACAAAGACTCATTCAGCATGTTGTCTCTCCGTGACATACTCGACAAGAAAGACGGTGCCCCCCACTTGAGTATTGCTAGCAGACAGAGGCTCGCCGCTTCCCTGGCGATCGGATTGCTTCGTTTGCATGGTACGCCGTGGCTGAACAAGCAATGGGGACACAGGGAGATCACCTTCTTCAGCAATGGGGGGCGTATTCTGGTCGAGCATCCATTCTTGTCGACCAAGCTCGACATATCAAGTACTGTCCGGAGTCCAGCAGTGTATTTCACTCCGAGCGCAGCAATCAGGAACGAAAGCCTCTTCGCACTCGGGATACTTTTGATCGAGCTCTGCCTACACCGACCATTCGACGACCTGCTTTTGCCAGCCGATCTCAACGCTGACGGCACCAAGCATGCAACGACGGAGTATTGCGCTGCTCTAAGATTGCTGGACACAATCACTGGTGAAGCATCTTTGGAATATGTTGAAGTGACCCGACAATGCATCGAGTGCCATTTCAATCAAGGAGCTGCGAGCCTCGACAACGATGTTTTCCGAGAAGCTGTATACGATAATGTGGTTACGGTGCTGGAAGACGAAGCCAGTCGTTTTGCTTGTCCTTGAAAATGTCTTGCAGATCTACGCATGCGGGTTGCGACTTCGTCCGTAGGCTCGAATGTAACGAATGCATATATTTACTCTGTGCCAAGAAGCGTTAGGCTGGAGTGTAGTGAATGCATAAACTGCTCCTTGTCAAGATGTGCCTCTATTCGGCTCATTAGCCATATAAAGCTCCCCCGAAACCCGTACAGACCTGCGAAACATCTCAAGTAAATCCCTCACCCCTTGCCCACCACCAGCAGACCTTTCTACCAACTGATCAAGAAGCTTCGCAGACCTCTCAGCAGCATGCTCTGCAATCTCCAACAACTCCTCAAACCCTTCATCTTGAACCAACGCGCAACAGCTCATAGTCCCGTCTCTCCGATCGCGTACCCGTCCTCCAACATCGTTCAGCACTCTAAACTCCACGCTAATCTGCTGCGCAAATTCCTGCGCTATGTAAAGCGAGCTCGCTGACCGCCAGAGCGACTTTCCTTTTCTTCCCTCGGCGGAGACGAGGCACGTGAACATGGCAAACATGTAATTTGTACCGACGGACCGCGCGCCGACATTCGTAATCCATTTGTGCAGTCGGCCCGGGATCACGGTCCTGGGACGATCGCCGTTCAATTGCTCGAGCTGCGCGAGCAGGAAATCGTAAAGTTCGAGGGAAAACCACTGGCTGTCTTGAGGGTTTGCTTCGCTGATGGGGTAGCAGTGCATTCTTCCGACGACGTCTTGTAGATCGTGCTCGAATTGGATCGGGTTTGCAATCGATGCTTGGCCTTCCACAGGCGAGTCGATTCTTCGAAATCCTGGGCGTGATTGAGAGCTTTTACAAGCATAGGAGCTGATGTAAGGCTGGAAGCAACGCTGTAGTGCTTCGAAAGCCAACGACAAGTCTAGAATGCCATATGCGTCGGCTAGAGTCTCCATGAAATCGTCGACTCTGTATAAGAGGTTGATGTGTTGCATCATGGCTGCGGCTTGGCGTCGGGATAGGCAAAAGTTCGAGAGCAGGTTGCAGACATGGACTGTCGCGCAAGTGAATTCGAGCCAGGCTGCTTTGGACTTGCGGTGGAAGTGGGCTGGAAGGGCGCAGTCGAAGGCTTCGAGGTCTGGCAGATACTCCGCGATACTAGCATCGATGGCATGCTTGAGTTCGTCGTCGGGTAGACAGTTGAGAGTTGGAAGCGTTTTGCATATGGCGTATATGTCGTGGCTGTGGTTGGCGCTGGAACTCATGTTGTGTAGTGTTCTGGTGTTATCGCCTGGGGGCTTGTGTTGTGTTTGGTTTCAGAGGTGAGTGCTGGAGACAGCGTACGTCTGACCATGAAATATAAAGGTTCAACAGAACTTAATCACGCCCCGAATCAGGCACCGCCGTTACCTCTAGGGTGAGCAAAGTGCATATCGGTCAAGGCTCCAAACCGTCGCTTTAGGCGTTGTATACTCCGTGTGTCCGGGGGTTAAGACACAGCTGATGTCTACGAGCTGACATCGAGCTGAGAACGCAATTGCTCAGCTGAGGTAGGCCCTCCGTCGGCAGTGAAACTGAGCGGTCACAACGTCTTTTGTTGGAATTACCAAGACGGCTGATATGCAGATTTACCGTATACTTCTTCGCGTCATTTGCCTGCATGTCAGCATGAAACATGAACCGGAGTTTCAAAACAAGAGAGATCTGGGTCAGACGTGTGAGCTGCATCGTACTTGATGAGCAAGTAGCTGTTCGGGGTGGATATAAATGACATAGGTTGTTGCACTGCCTGCATTCGCATTAGTAGAAACGGCTGCCATGCATGAAGGTATTCCATGGCTCCATGGTGCGTTTTGGAAAGCGGGCCAGTGCGGCGGTATGGCGTCCTCACCGACTATTTTGAACCAGATATCATGTCGGCATAGGTAGAGCGTGGTAACGGGAATCTGGAATACAATGGAGCCGATTATGAAACACAAGGTGGGCATTTGCTGATAACATAGATGTACGGTGGATGAGTCTTTGATTGGGATTGACGCAGCTAGCCCGGCGGTACCTTCAATTGCTTCTGGGAGCTCGTTGGTCATGTTGATAGCTTGGGAGCACTTGGAACACTTCCGAAAGCCGGATGTCGTGCATGCATGTTCTAGAACATCGAGACACGCTGGGTGCATTTGCAATGGTCGGTTACTGCACGCCACATATCGAGCGCGTGGCTACTGATTGAGTAATTTAGCATCTATTCTGCCTTACTCATACATGTACACATTACCACACCGACTTAGTCAGTGTTCATCTTGTCGTCATGATCCTTGTCCTTCTTCTGCTCGCCCGAGGCCGAGCCCGAAGCCTCACCGTTACTGTCCAGCAAAGGTTGTGACTCGCTACCTTCTGGCACGCTGTCCAGAGCAGTCTTGCCCTCTGCATCTTCCTGCGTCTTTCGCTCCCTCTCCTGTCTTGCACGGTCTTCCTCCAGCGACATGCGCAGCGCGAGCGCCAGCTCTGGGTCCACGGAAGGGTCGATGCCAAACTCGAAGTTGTCTCCACCATCTGCGCCACCAGCACCACCACCATTTGTGGGTACTCCACCACCCTCGCCAGCCAAAATGGGGCTAGCTACAATGCTGTCACTGAGGAGGTTGGGTCCGGGTGGGACGATCTCGAGATGTGAGCCCTCGCCGCCCTTGACGGCCTCGTTGAAAGCTTGGAGCTTGGCAATGTTGTCGTCTGAGAGGTCGCCAAATGCGACAATGTCAATGCTGGTGTTGTTCTTCTTCATCTTCTTTGCGAGCTTGGTGAGTGTGCTTGAGGAGTCGGAGAGTGGAGAGCAAGTGAAAACGATGATGCGCTGGCGTTGAGATTTGTTTTGGCGGTGCTTCAGAGCGAGCTACGATATTGTTAGAATCTATGGCGCAGAGCAGCATAGTCTGACCACATACCGATGCGATCATGATGCCGGTGTAGAGGTGACTCTCTCCACCAATCTTTGTCCTGTGTAGGCCGTCCAAGATCTTGCCAGGGTTTGTGGTGAGGGTAGTGAGGACCTCAGGGCCTGAACCTCCCATGCTCATGAGACCGACGCTTGACTCGGGGTTTGCTTGGGTCTTGCTGTGGAAGATGAGGTTGGCGGCGTCGGTTTGCGCCTCCCAGCGTGAGGGCACGTAGTCGCCGTTACGTGAGGATTCGGAGTTGTCCACACTGTGGTCATATCAGTAATTACAGCTTGTGATGCATATGTTCTCAACTCTGTGAGAGCTTCCTGGGATAGAGGCACGTACACGATCATGGTGGCCTCGAGAACCATGTTGGCGGTGTTGCGTGAGGTTGTTAAGGTGTGATGAGTGTCGGCTCGTGCCTGTGAGTGAGCTGATGTTGGCGTGGTGGAGGGAGCCGGGAAATTGGTGTAATGCAGTGATATGTGGTGTTGGGGGTGGTGATGGTGGTATAGCAGCAGTTGTCAGTGCTGGGTAGCTGATGGCGATGCGGCTCTGTTGTAGCCAGCGGCACTTTCCGCGGTGACGCCAGCGCCAGCGAAGCGCGCGAAAGATGAAGCTCTCCAAGCCATCATAAACAAAACAAACAACCACAATATAAGCTATCCAGCAAACCATCACAATTGCGACAACATATTCTCGCCGCTCGGTTGGACAATTCTCCGCGACACGCCTCCCACGTACTTCACATAATAAAAACAACGGCACAATACGCAACACACCATGCCTCCTCGGAAGCAAAAGCAGATCGCGTCCGCAAGCGCGTCCGTATCATCAAACGATAACACGACTGCCGTAGTGCCAACAAAGACCGGCGAAGAAGAGACACACACTCCTCAAAGAAGCCCCGAGAAGCGCAGCGTGTTTGGAATCACAGAAGCACAGAAGCAGGCACTCATGGATAACCTACAACTGGAGGGTAAGATGATGCACAGAGGCAGCCGGGAACGGCCGAGCAACAGGACTGACAAGGCAATCAGTGACCGAGCGTGCACGTAAATTGCGCGCACAGTATGCACTACAAGCCCAAGGATTGCGCGCGAGGCTCGAAATGCGCGTGAACCGAATCCCTCAAGCACTGCGAAAGCGCAACATCCAAGATTTACTAGATGAATACACGAACAATGCAAAGCCCAAGCCTGCGGCGCCTCTGGCAATTATGGACAGCCGTCATAATGCCGTTGCGCCAAGTGCGACAAGGAAGAGCCTCAAGAGAACAAGGTAAGGCCTGCTTGTACTTCAACCTGCAAGGTCGCAACAAAGCTAACAGATATTAGCGAATACTTCGGCGCAGATGACAAGGAGAACGCAGACGCTCGTGCAGAGCTTCCCAACCCAAAGAAGCGCACAAAGACAACAACAACAACGACGACGACAGTGGCGACAGCTGATGCAAAGACCGCCACGCGACCTGGATCGCGTCTGAAGACGACGACAACCACAGTGCTCTCACCCAAATCGCACAACCCACGTGTTCCTCCGCGATCGCCATTGAAATCAAGTTTTGCGGGCAAACCATCGTCGGCTCCGGAAAAGCCGTCTAGTAGCCCAGCAAAGCCCGCTTCTCAGAACTCGTCTGCACGCGCGCCAAGCAGACAAACAACCAAACGTCCAGCAACCGCAATGGCGACCGCTTCAACAAGCAAGAAGAGAGGCAGCGAAGGCAGCTCGACCAGTGTGGGAACTACCATTGTCACAAGTTCTGGCGCGAAGAAGACTGCGCCTACGCGCAAAGCGCCGGCAGCAAGACCGCAGTCGGCTGCGACGAAGCGAACAGCGGCTGTGAAGAAAGAGCCTGTCGCACCAGCAACCACAGCAGCTGGGCGCACATTGAGAAAGAGGGGTTGAACTTACGCTAAGGTGTGCGAATGTAATGCAACTAATGACCAACGAGCAAGATTCTCTATTCTCCACGCAGCTCCAGTTGAATTGCTTTTGACCGGCTTCGGATTGGCCGCTCCTCGCGAGACTGATTTCCGCCGCTGTAGTAATCCTCAACACGAGCTGTTTCGTGAATCGCTCCTCGATCGGCTCCCTCCCCGAGAACATGTTGAGATGTCTGTCCGCGAAGGCCGCGTTGTCTGCTATCCGACAGCTGCCTCGCGGCGTCTCTGCACTGCTCAATCAGTCGTGCTCTTCCCAGCTGCTCTTTCCGACGACAGACATGTCCTACACCTGAGTACAACTGCCCACCACATTCGTTCACAACGTCTCAGCACCTGCCACTCGCTGCCACATCTCACGACTCACAACCTTACGCCCACGCCCGCCTCTTCCGTGCAATAATGTTCAACTGGCTCAAAAGAACCAAACCACCATCCACCGCCCGAGAGGAAGCCATCCCACCTCAAATTCGCAAACCCCAGCACGCCTACCGTGACGCCCGCATGTCCATCCCAATCGGCGAGCGGGAATTTTACGAAATCATTCAAGCCCGCAAACGCTCTAGCTTGGCTTCTAGTGTTGAAGGTGGGAAATGGAAGGGGAAGGGGAGGTTGGGTAGTGGTGAGTACTCCCTGTCCCGTTCTGTAGGATCTACTGGCTGACGATTCATGTGATCAAGGTGTTCCGTCTACCACTGCTTCTTCAGACTGGGCTTCGCACAGTAGCTCCTCCTATGGTTCGAAGACGAGTTTGACGGGTGGCTGGGCTGCTGCTGTCGAAGACTACGCAAGGCAAAATGGTCATCGTCATGGCAGTACGGAGCTGCACTCGCTGGCGGAGAGTTCCAGCGATGCTGCGGTAAGGGAGAGGGAGAAGAGGGACGAATAGAATAACGTGGAGCATGGCTTTGGGTTTGCGTTGTAACTGGTTTTGGAAGCAAAACGTTGTCGCTGGATATGTTACGCTTATGTTGGGCAAGAAATGTGCCCATAGGCAACATCGCAGTGTCTGTCGAATACCGTATGCGTGAGGCTAGATTGAAGATACGTTCTCCTGTGTTGTTTGTCATTTTGACCACAACGCGAAGAAAACCAAGCCATTGCGCGGAGCTCGACGGCTTTTCTCCGTTAGGGCTGGAACAAGGCCGTAATATCAAGAGTCTTGAATCGTCGACCTCTGAATGTATGTAAGCCGCAAAGCGGCCAGTGGGCGAATGGATAGGTTACAAATGTCTCGCAGCCAAGGTTCAAACCTCGTACTGGCGTCCCAGCGTCAGAGCTAATAGTACGGACTTTGAAGCTAGATCGTGAGATTGTATAGTCCCTGCGACGCCATCCCTGCTCTTTAAGCCGTGTTTGCATCCTTCGGCCTCGCCTACCTACTGTATTAGGCTAACCCATCACTCAACCACACTACTGTGCTTCCTATACCGCCTGATTCGCCCGGCTCGCAACTGCCGAGTTATCTGTAAGAACGTGACACTGGTCGATAAGATGCGCGTGCGACGCCCGGTTGAAGATTGGCGCGACGATCGTCCATTTTCTGGTGCACGACCTGCATTGTCGCGTAAATCGCACACCACGTTGCGATCAAATTCAGGTAGGAAATAACACATACATGTACTCATCATCGCGACAGACTATCAAACTCGTCTTCTTCATAAAGTATCTGGAAGATGAAGGTCTCGCTCCCTCTTCTGCCTGCTCTGGCCGGCGTGGTGCTGGCTGCACAGAACACTACTGCTGTCAACGGCACGCAGCGACAACCGGATCTATCAGCTCTTGCGGCAAAGTTTGAGACTCTCACCGACTCTTTCCTTGCAAGAGCTTTGGATAGACTTGACGAGCGCGAAAGCTGTGCAAAAGCGAGAGGCGAGGAGGCGACCTGCACGCGTGAGAATGTGGTGCTGCGTAAGGAATAGTACGCTCAATATTGCAGGACAGAGGCTATTGTTCGAAACGCTAATACATGATCCAGTGGCGATTTAACACACGAAGAGCGTCTCGACTACGTGAATGCCGTCCTGTGTCTGCAGCATTTGCCACCGAGGACTCCTGCGAATGTGTCGGCGGGAGCGAGGTCTCGTGTAAGTGCTGCTCAAGTACATTCACAATAGAGATGTCGGACATATCAGCTTACATTCACGGGTCAGTACGATGACTTCATTGTCACCCATATCCAGCAGACGCTGCAAATCCACTATACTGGCAATTTCTTGCCATGGCACCGGTATGTGACTGGGGAATACCATCGGAGACGGTGACTGGGACATCAAAGCTGATTTGTACCTTCTGCTTTACAGGTGGTTCACGTATTCTTACGAGAAGGCACTTCGTGATGAGTGCGGATACAAAGGCTACCAACCAGTATGTTTGCCAGCGCACCTGTCCCAACGCCATACTTTCATCTAACATCAACTTAGTATTGGGACTGGCCTAAATACGCTTCCGCTCCTCAAGACTCTCCAATCTTCGACGGCAGCCCTACCAGCCTTGGTGGCAACGGCGAGAGCATTGTGCATAATGGCCCTGTTCTCGTTGCTCCGGATGGCCTCAGTACCCTGACAATTCCTGCCGGAGTTGGAGGTGGCTTCGTCAAGACTGGTCCTTTCGCTAACATGTCTGTCAATTTGGGTCCCGTGGGAGGGCTCAATGGTACAGCGCCTGGTCCTGATGGCGGTCTGGGATACAATCCTCGTGGGCTGAAGAGGGATGTTGGACCAGCTGTCAATATGCGTTATGCGAATTACAGTACCGTGCTTAGTAAGTTCTTTGAAGCCGACTCAATAACCTCTGGAGATGGGCAACTCACTGATCGCGGCTTTTCTCAGATCTGTTGTCAAAGCCCAATATCTCAGAGTACCGTGCACTCTCTGAAGGTGCTCCCTACACCATTGAGATCGGTCCACATGGCGGCGGACACTACGTGATCAGGCAAGTTACCATCGTCGCACACTCAATCGAGCCATCAGAATTGACAGCCTCTTCCAGCGGCGACCCCGGCGGCGACCTCTTCACCAGCCCTGGCGACCCAGCATTCTACGTCCACCACGGCATGATGGACAGGATGTGGTCTTACTGGCAGCTTCTTGACCCGACAAGCCGCTATACGGAAGCGCAGATGAACGGCGGCAACTACGGCCACATCACTTGGACGAATCAGCCGGAGTCGAGGAAAGCTAACTTCAGTGACAAGCTTGATATGGGTTATGCGGCGGAGTCCACGACTATTGGTGAAGTTATGGATACGACCAGTGGGCCGTTTTGTTACTTCTATGTCTAGGCCTAGATCCCTGGACATGTATCGACACGCTCGTTGAAAAGCTCATGCAGAATTGGAGTCCGCTCGCAATCATTCCGTTGACTCATTCGGCAGGCAGACTTGTGAAGTGGCTTCATTGTCGCCAACACATACTAGCGCGGTAGCACTACTCACTGCACAGAGGCTCTCACGAGATTATAACCAACATATAGTACTGATACTAGATAAACCAAAGCAGCCCTCGTTTTTTTGGTCGCCTCATCGGACTTTTAACAGATTTCCATGGCTCATTTCACTGGCTCCTTGACCCAGCATCCAATTCTTAAATTGAAGCCACACCATCACACCATTGCCAATCGCTGAGACGAACGTCTCTCTACTTCATCTAACACATTCTGTCAATCGAGTCGCTCTTACTAGGCCTCGTCGTCCGCCTCCGGCTTAGATTCGACAGGCTCAGAAGGAGCGCCATCCTTTGATACCTGGGTAACCGGCACTGAGACGACACTGGGGGAAGGGGAAGTTCCCTCAGAGGGTTCCTCGGTCGAAGTAGTATTGGCGGCGAGAGTCTCTTTCTCCTTCTCGAGGAAAGGCTTGACGCTCTGTGAGCAGAAGTTCCTGCACCTTTGCGACTTCTTGGTAAGAAACATGTACCAGGACCAGAACCAGTTCGACCGAAGGCTGCAAGTGCACAACTCGCCGCTCTTTCCGGTCTTCTTGTACCAATCGCGATAGGTGAGGGCTCTGAGGGGATTCGTAGACTTCGACGGCTCGTTCTTGGTCATTTGAACTTTCCCCTCGGCGGGTGCAGGAAGATCGGTGGTGGGTTCCTCACGCTTCGAGACACCGTGAGCCTTCAGAGATTCCAGGTATTCCCTGGTCACGCGTGCTTCGAAAGCCTGATACTCCTCCACATACTTAGTGAAGTGATCGACTGCCTTGTCGACACACGGATGGATGCACGACGTGTTCACGGCCTTGTGCTCCCAGTTCTGGAAGAACTTGTAGGTCATGAAAGGACCCTCTGGCTTGGGATCCTTGACAGCGTCGATGGTAGCCTGGCAGTCGCAGCCTGGAACTTCGGGGACGGATCTCTTGGTGTGGGAACCTTGTGACTCAGGGACGTGAACGGGTTCGGCTCCCGCGGGAGCATCGATTTCAGAAGGCAGAGTCTTGTTGAGATCGGGGGTACCCTCGGGCTTGCGCGCATGCGACGACATGTACTGGTAGAACTCCTCGATGGTCATGACCCGCTTTCCCTTCGGCTTTTCAAGCAGACCCATTGTCTTGAGCTTTGCCAGAAATTCGAGCTTAGCAGCCGCACGTTCACTATCGGGCAACGACTGAGCATCTGTGCCGTTGAGCTTCCGAGCCAGGGACATGACGTGAAAGATGTCTTTAGGGGTTGTAGCTGGGCGCGCAGTTGGGTTGTCAAGGAGCCCCATGGCCTTGAACTTCTCCAAGAACAGCATCGTCACACCGGGAGGCAGGGTGGGTGTAGGGCGCTCGACTGACGGTTCATTCTGGTCAGGTTTCTGTTCCGGCTCGACGGGCTCGGGAACAGAGTGATCGGTGGCTTCCTCGCGCTTCTCAGGCTTGCTGCCATGGCCGTCGTGCTTATGGTCGTGAGGAGTCTCCTTCAGAGCGTCAGGGATAAGACCGTCGCCAGCGTGCAGACTCTCAATGGAATCAAGCCAAGTAGCCATGATTTCTGTCATCGACAGGTCGAGGTCACGCGGAGCAAGATCGTTGTCAGAGTCAGAGTCAGTAGATTCGGTAATGATGATGTGGCCAGGCTTCACGCTATCCTTGGAGCCGGAGGTAGTATCAACGCTTCTCGGAATAAGTCCGTCGAACTTTTCGCCGAGAACGTCCAGAGAACCATCGATCGTCTCGACATCAGCGTGGTCGAGGACTTTGCCGAGGATATCAGAGAGCAGCTTCCTCGACTCGTCCTCGTTGTCGTCGAACTGGTCGACGGCGGCGTGAAACCCAGCACGGAGTTTCTCTGCTTCATCGGCGTCAAAGCCGAATTTGATGAGGTCGCTGTTGATAGTAGCGCTGACCTGGTCGTTGTCAAAGGCAGAAGAGTGGGAAGCAACGAGGTCTCTCCTGTCGAAGTCGTGCCTGCCATGGATGTTGCTACCAATTAAGAATCCAATCCATGCCCAGGTCGGGGTCAACGTGGGCAAGAACATAGCCATGTTCGCGGAATGACCTGTGAGGTGTCAGAGCTGTTATCAGATGCATTGGCATTAGCCAAAACTGTCCTTGGGACAGAGAGAACTTACAACTCTTATAGGCGAGCTACCGAACCAATTGAACTGGTGAAGAGAAAAGACAAAGAAAGGGACAAAAAGCAGGAAGTGTGATGTGCGTATTTTATATGCCTATCCCTTCGACATTGAGAAGAGGGGAAACGGTATTTCCCTTCAATCATGGGGATATCCATGGAAACATTCAAGTATTAGCAGCTATATCGCTATTGAGTTGAGAGCGGAGATATACTTCTCGTTGTTCAGATAATTAAGATTACAGCCTGTGAGATAAACCTTATCGCCCAGTAATCCAAACTCTAATCTCAAGTTCATCTAATCATATACCAGAGCATGGTACACTGCAGAGTGGAAGCGATTGTGCAGACTATTTCTCGTGCGTTCAATCGCTCCTCCCCTCGCACACCGTCTCATGAAACTTGTTTCAACCATTGAGAGATTCGGTAGAAACGACATTACCCCGAAGCTACTAATATCATTCATTCGACCTGAGTACACATGATCTCTCGTGTCCCCAACCGCTCCATTCTGCGGACTTCGTGTTGTCAATGATTGGGTTAGCCATTGAGATACAATGCAAACCCACAGCTTGCTGAACCCTTTCGCGCACGTTCATTCGCACCTCGTGTCGCGAAGATTGAGTTAGCCAACAAGAGAAACACAGTGCGGCCTACCACTTGCAAAAATCCCTTTGACCCACGTTCGTTCTGACCTCGTAGTTGAAAAATTGGATTGGCCATTAATAGACATTGCTTCAATAATATGCGACACCGCTTGTGTTTACTCCGTTACTCACTCCAGTCTCCAGTGCCATAACAATAGCCCCAACCCACCAAATCATCAACCCTCCATAAAAGAGAGCCCCGCATCTGCGTCTGCAATTCCTTTCAAGCCCCATTTTCCCGACCTGCTCGCAGAAATATGCATGACCAAACCAAAAACACGAAAAACGAAAGCGCTTACCTCAACGTCACACCCCCTCAACATAACACAACGAGCGCGATTACAAGGTCAAAGCAGCAGGAACCGCGCCGAAAGAGCTATCTCCCTGACCGTCGGGGCGGTCTTCGGGTTTCCAGGTTCCGTTGAGCATGGGGCATAGCCTGTTGCAAGGGCGATTGTTAGCAGGTGTTCAACAGCTTGTTTGATTTTGTTTGTGTTTGGTTTTTGATAGGGAGTGAACGTTTCGCACTAGTGATACCTGTACTTGGGAGCTGCAGTGTTGAAACGCTAGCTTGCCCGCTGTCGACTGTGATTGGTGATGATGAGGGGGTGCATTGTGCTGGGTGAGTTGATGCGCATGCATGCATAGGGTGGGTAGCCGTAATCTATGCACACGCTATTCGAGCGACGGGAGAGCTCGGCTGTCAATGGGGATGTTGGATCCCATTCACAAGCCCAAGCTACCCATAACAAAAGCTGCGCTGGTCGGAGCAGGAACAGTGACAGGATCTGCCTCTGTGTCCGCAACACGAGTTTTCCAGGCGATGCCATTGGAATCAAGCAAGCCTGGACCACTCCTGTCTTTCTTCTTGCCACCGCCTGCAGCTTTCGCTTTGCTCTCATTCACAACTTCAGGCCCGAAGTTCGGCACCTCGCATTGACAAACAGAATGGGAAGATTTTACTGACTTTCGGTTGGTTTTGATGTGGCCAACTTGACCACAGTTGGCGCACTTGCGTGCTGTTCCATCTTTGCTGCGACCTTTGCCTGGTTTCGATGATGTTGGAGCAGGTGCCGGCGTGGCTACCTCGGAGACGCTGGGCGATCCTGGGCCGGGACCGGGTGATGCGGCGGCGGGACTGCCGGCCATAGAGGCGTTCGCAGCGTTGCGGGCCTTCAGACGCTCGCGATGCAGGCGGCGCTCTTGGTTGCGTTCGAGACGAGCAAGTTCTTCGCGGAGCTTTTGTTGGGCGAGCGCATCGAGTTCGCTGTCGCCGGTGGGTATGAGAGTGTTGTGGCTATCAATCTGTCAGCTCTATCATTGACGCACGAAACAAAACAAGATACTACAGACTTCATGCGTGCGAGCGTCCTCTCCTTGGCCTTCTTCCGGTAAAGCTTGATAACCTTGGGGTTATCAATGCGTACAGGAGTCTCAACCCAGTTACCGTAGGCATCGCGGTGCTTGCGCTTGATAATCATGACCTCCTCATTGCGATCCACGCTGTGTTTACTGAACTGACTAGCGGAGTCGTCAAAAGCAGCCGGTGTACCGAAGCTGGTGCGTGGTGTGCCACCACGGCCCATCATACTCTCGGGCTCGTCGTCATCCATCTCGGTATCTGAGCCCTCGATGTCGTTGGAAAGACTGTCCTTCTGCCTGTTCCATGTCTCGGTGATGTCTCTATCATACTTCAACTGCTGCGTGGCAACGTTGTACTTGTGTCCAGATTGCTGCTGCTTTTCCTTGGTTTGCATCTTTTCGGCAACACTTTCGCCGCGTGGAGTGTAGCCGCCTTTCATGTTGGTTTTGAGCATGGAGAAAGCCTCGCCACGACCAGTAGGGTCACCTTCGCCGTGGACTTTCAACATAGCCTTGCCTTGACATGCCTGGATAAAGTTCTTGGTTGTACGCCAAGGCGCGAGCATCTTCTCAATGTTTTCCTCGTCCTCGGCCTCATCATCTTCTTTAGCGTCTTTGCTGTCCTGAATACCAAGATCTGCAAGATGCTGAACACCGACCTGCATCGTGTCAAGCAGACATACATCCTCAGGTTTGATCCAGCCGCGAATAGTTTCTGAGTCAGGCACAACTTGACCAGGTGGAGGCACCCAGTAGCCGTCGTCTTCAGAGTTCTTCGCCTTCTTCTCGTACTTCATGAACTCACGCATCTTGCTACGAGTCTGCGGAATGTCCGAGCCAGGAATATGCTTCATAAGCACCTTGTTGGTCAGAGCAATACCACGTCGGGAGGGATCCAAAGTTTTGGCGTAGATCCGATAACTGATACCACGCAAGCGCCTCTTTGCAGCGTCGGTGACCTTCCTCGAGTGTTCGCCAGGCACCTCTGAGATCGGGAACTGCTGACCCACGGCGTGCAAATTCTCCACATTGCGTAGATACATTTTGTTGCCATTCTCCCATGTATGGCTGATAGACAAGATGAAATCGTTAGACTTGGGCTTGTGTTGGAAGACTGGAGCACGATACAAGCCGTTCTGAATCGTGGGCACAGTCTCTCCGCCGTTGACGTGTCCGAAGTTGGAGAAAGGACTCTTGTCTTGGTTGAGAAGCACATGAGTCTCGCCAATGTCTCGCTTCGGTCGCTCTTGGTCATCTGCATCGCGCTTGCGGTAGAAGTTGATCAACCTGTTGCCCATACCAAAGTTGGAAAGCATAGTCGGCACTTCTTCCGAGTACTCGAGCAGTAGGACGTTCGCGTTGTCTCCAAAGGAAAGATCCTCCGCTTTCGCAAAGAGGTCTTTCGCCTCGCGCCCACGAACATGTTTGCGCTTCTGATGTTTGGGTTTCTGGAATCGGTAGGTTCTGCCTGCGTTCTCGTGGAGCACAAGAGGGTTGCGGTGGAACGAGCGTTTCTCTTTGCTGTCCATGGCGACCTTGTAGAATGGCCACTGTAGTTTGATGGCGGGTAGACTGTGCTCAGTGGCCATGCTGCCAAGCGTACTGCGAATCTTGTGCTGGTGGTTTTCCTTGAGGAGATCGTAGGCGGCATCATTAGAGATATCGTAGCGCTTGGCTAGATCCCTTCCAAGAGCCGCGTCGCGCGTGCTACCACTAGGAACATGCTTGACAGGGCGTTTGGCGTGCGGTGCAACTTCATCGATGAGAAGATGAGGATCATTCATGTCGAGCGTGACATGGCGTGCGACTCTGGCAGACGCCACCTCTGGCTCCTCGAAGCGAAGGTAAGGGTCTTGAACCGCGAGCGAAGCATCCATATCAAGGATGTTGGTCTTGCGTCTCTTCTGTGGTCGCATGCGCTCTTCCTCTTCGTATGTGCCTTCCATGTGATCGTCAAAGTCGCCAGCATCAGATGCAGTAGCAATGCTGGGGATGTCCCAGTTCTCGCAAATGATTGCAAGATCTTGCATGGTCACGCCTCCAATGACTTCAGACTCGTCGATTTCGCTCAGAGCCAGTTCATCATCGCTCTCCTCGTTTGCGGCAACACCGTGCTCGCAACTGAGCAGTTGGCGACCAGTGTATGAATCCTGCGCATTCTTGCCTGTGGCAGTTGCAGCCTTGAAGCTTCGTTCTTGATCCGGCAGCAGCTCGAGCGTGAGCTTGGTAGGCTGAACAGGCTTCGGAGGCTTAGCTGGGACTTTGCCTCTGTAGGAGCCCGGTAGAGGGCGGAACAGCTGGGTGAATTTGGGGACCTCATCGCTCTCCCAACTAGGGAACCATCTACGGTGCTCGTCTTTGTCCTTGTCGGCAAAGCCGCCCCACCCGACATTCTCACCAGCAGCATGCTGACGAGAGATCTTGAACAGTTCTCTTTGCATAAGAGTGATCTCATCAACTTCTTCGTCCTCATCCTCCTCGTCATGCATGGTGCTTGACGCGGTGGGTGATAACGCCTCGTCAGCAGTCAAATCCGGTGGGCTCATGGAGTTTGGGCTCGCATGGAACTGGGAGGTTTGCGGCTGTCCAGCACCGGGTTTGGGAAGCGCCAGTCCACCTCCAAATTTAGGCAGCGCCAGACCTCCAGCTTGCGGTGCTTGAGGCTGTTGGTTCTGTGCTGCGACATCCGGCTTGCGTTCCTGGACAGGAGAGCTCGAGAAGTTTTCGCCGAAAAGGTCGTTGTCCTCCTCGCCATCCCCAAAGAGCCCACCATCGTCATCGTCGTTGTGGAAGCCGTTCGTGCCATTTGTCTCCCCTGCATCCTCCTCCATCAGCGCGCCGTTTAGCTGCGCCGTGAGGTCTGCACCGCCGCCGTCGTCGTGATTGCCGTTCGAGGCTCCCACGTCCGGGTGAGCTGAGGCTTCTTCCTCCTCTGGCAAGTCATCGTCGTCACTCAGGTCCCCATAATCCACCGCATTCTCGCTCTTGTCGCCCGGGTCCATCTCGTAGTCGGCAGCATCACCCTCGCCCAGGCCAGCACCAGTGCCGCCCATGTTGAGGAAGCGCGCGATCTCGTCATCTTCGTTCGGGGCGTCGGCCATGTGGTCGTCCTGGGTAGAGTGCGGCATGATGTGTGAGGGTGCGCGGATACCAGTGACCGGCGGCGCGCGCAGTCGAGAGGTCGGTCGGCGTGGCGGTTGTATTAATAACAGTTTCCAGAAGCAGAGGTTGCCCTCGAGCGGCTGTTGCCTAAAGCGCCAGTCGCGCGCTCAGTTGCTCAAGCCAGGGATGCTCTGTTGCTGTTGTTCATTCGCAGTGGCGCGCGCGCGGCCAGGCGTCACTGTGTCCGAGTTGTGTCGCGCAGGAATAGTGCAGTGGTAAAGAGCGAAGGAGGCTGTCGTGGTCTCGTGGTCGCGATATTTCCAGAAAGGCGATGTCGGCAAGGAATAATGGTTGTGATGCGCAGGGCTGTGGCTGTCTGCACGCTACCAGCGAGTGGATGTCGGGAAGCTCACTCGTCAAGCGCGAAAGAGCGATCGGACCCCGCGAATGATGCGGGAGGATCGACGGGCCGGGAGGTTAAAGCTTTAAAAATTGGTCGGCTTTCACTACTGCGTGCTCTCAGACTGCTATGTATTGATCCATTGACTTACTTACAAGTCACGTGTCTTTGTCATGCACAAATGGTAGTTCGTAATCTACCTAGGAGCTGGTTCACTACCCAGGAGAACATCACTTGCTCACACTCACGCGCTTTCACCTAAGTTTGAACTGCAGTCGGAATTCACAGAAGCATCTGTGAACCAGTCACGTGCGCTAGTTCAATCAATGCAAACACTCAAATAACATCCCTCAATTACACAATATATACATCCCTGCACTCGAACAAACCTGCTCATCTACGAAATGCGCGCCCTTGCTCTTGCCTGACTTCACATATCCACTCATGCAAGTCATGTTCAACTTTGACGGGCCTAGAAACCGAAAGGATTCTGTGGTGCTGTAAAATTCGTTAGTGTCGACTCACAATCAAAGGGGTGATAATTAAGATGGACTTACTAGCACGACTCAACTCCGCCCTCCCTGTCTTCTGCGCCACTAGCTTGGGAACAGGCGGCTGCACGCCAAACCTAACCGGCGGCGGAGGACCGGTCTTCTGTGGGATTAGAGGAGCCATAGGACCCAACACGCCGCCGGTCTGCTGGGGCGGCAGTTGAGGTGGAGCTTGGCCGAAAGCACCGTTCATGACTCCTGTAGGTTGCGTGTGCTGGAACGTAGGTTGTTGTTGGAAACCAGTCTGCTGGGAGAAAGATGGCTGTTGCTGGAAGCCAGTCTGCTGAGGGGCGAAGGAGTTCGCCAGGCCAGAAGGTGAGGGCTGGAATTGCTGGCGAGGAGGGTCTGCGAACGGAGAGCCGGTCTGTTGGCCTTGGTTGAGGGCTTGTTGGTAGCCGACGCCCATACCTTGCTGGCCGAATTGGGATTGTCCGAACTGAGATTGAGGCTGGAAACCTGTTGGTTGTGGCTGCATGGCAGGGAATTGTTGTTGCATCTGAGGCATCTGCGGCATCAAGCCATTCTGCTGCTGCTGTGGGAATCCACCGGGGTAACCGGTAGGCTGGGGTTGCTGGAACTGCTGATATTGCTGGCGCATTTGGAGTTCTTGGAGGCTTTGGCCCGGAGGTGCGACCTGGGGTGGCTGGAACCCAGTGTACTGGGGCTGGAGAGGCGGTGGTGGGCCGAAAGCAGACTGTTGGGGGTTGAAGCCAGGTGCAGAAGCAGCTCGGGGTGGGGGTGGCATAGGGAAACCAGTGCCAGTGGCCTGCTGCGCGGGAGGTGTTGGTCGCTGGTATCCAGTCTGCTGAGGACGCAAGGAAGCAATCTTGTCGAAGATAGCTTGGTCGGCGGTTGGTGGCGGCGCTTGTGCTTGTGGTGCTTGTGGTGCTTGTGCGGGCTCAGCAGGAGCTGCAGGTGCAGTTGCGGGAGCCGGAGCAGGAGCCGCGCCAGTGGGTTCAGGTTGAAGTGGCAAAGCAAGAAGCGAGAGATCGTCGTTGAGCTTGGGTTGAGGCTTTGGCGGTTCGACGACGGCTGGTGCGGGCGCTGGTGCTGGCGCAGCGGCCGAAGTCTCGGTCTTGGAAGGCTTGACGTCCCAAGCATCGTCGTCAAATCCACCAGTTGGCTGACGTGCCGGTGCAGTGGCAAGAGGTGTGGCTTTGGCCTCTGACGAGGCGTCTTTCGGCTTGAAAGCGTCTTCGCTGACAACGTCGTTGGTCTGCACAGCAGGCGCTGGTCTGCCCTTGCGGGTGTTGTTCCTGAGTACGCCATCCGCTCCGGTGAAGAGACCGCCTTGTCCTGCGGGCTCGCCCTTGCTCTCTTCACCATTGGCGGCAGCGGGCTTGTTTCGCTCGTACTTGTTATCAAGATACTTCATAACGCGAAGGATGTCGCCCTCTTTCAAGCCAAGAGTACGCAGTAGCTTTTCGTTGACGTCCGGCAAGATCTCTGGTCCCATTTCGTCACGAGCGAAGGCTCCAGCATAACGCTCGCAGATTTGCGGGTTTACGCCGCACGCAAGGAAGAAGTCAAACCAGTCATGCTCGTCCTTCTTTACGGTGGCTCCAGCTCCAGAGACGCTCCTGCCTTGTGGACTCTTGCCCTTCTGTGTCGATCTTCGTTTGATGTCACTCAGAGGCTTGTCTTCGTCAAGCGAGAGACCAGTCTCCCCTTCCACATATTCCAGATCTTCAACAGCCATCTTAGTGACAGGTACTGCGATCTTGACACCGTTTTGCTTGTGCAAGTGAATTTTTCCATCACGCAGACCAATGAATTCAGCTTCAACCTTGAAAGTGCCAGACCGATCGGTCCAGGTTCGTACGCGTTCCTGTTTGGGTTTGCTCTTCGCACCTGAATCTTTGGGGCGCCTCTCATCTTTCTTGGTCTCACCCATCAGGCTACTTGCACGACCCGGAAGGTTCAAGCCAAGGCCGTCTTTCGTACTCTTGTGTCTGTCGCCTCTGGCTGCTTCACGTGCTAAGCGCTGCTCTTCAGCTCTGTTTTGCTCCACCATGCTGCGGGCCGAGTCCAAGCCAGTGATCTGTTCGCGTTCCATGGTTCCAGTGACTTCGACATATGAAGATGGTACGACGCCCTCTTTGCCGTTCTTCAGTCGTCGAACCATCCACCATTCGCTGCTCTTTGTGTCGTCCAGTACGATTACCTCGTCGCCAATGGCCACTGTAACCTCGTCCAATCCTTGCGCCAAGAACTCGTAGACCATGTGACCCTTCTTCTTTCCAGCAGCTCCGGATCCTGCGCTTGCGGCGAGCACTTCCTTTAAACCCTCTCCTCTAACCGCACCTGCAAGCTCTCCAAGAGAAGCAACGATTTCCTTTGCGGTGTCTTTTGCTCCAGCATGGAAGTCAATGCTCCTGGATGGACGTACAAGCTCAACAAAAACGTGCTTGCCCTCAATGCTGTAGTGGGTGAGCTTGTCCGCAGTCCATTCATTGCTTGGACCATCTTTGCTCTTCTCCGGGCTGATCATGATCATTCCTCTGCCCACATTGATTCCGAGCGTAGTAGGCATCTTCTTATTTTTGCCCAAAGCCTTAACCATTTCGTGAACGTTGTAAAGGTGATAACCGCCAGGTGAGCGCATACCAGGGTCCTCCTCAGGTGGGTATCCAGAGGAGATAGAACGGTACGGCTGCGATGTTTGAACTCCGCTGGGGAAATCGGGCGAGCGCGCCGAAGGAGGTCCATAGTCTGAGATTGTAGGCGAGGCATATTGAGTCACTGGGGGTGACATGGGAGCTTGAGACCTGGGCCGTGTTGGCAAACTTGGAGCAGGCTCGTCATCGCTTTCTTCAGGTGTATACTGCTGCGGCGCCGAGTATTGTTGGGGCGCCATAGGTGGCGGAGGTGCAGCCAACTGTCTTTCCCGGACGGGCTCAGCACTACCCCCGCCTGTCTTCTGCGCAATGATGCCCGCTAGAGCGGCGGCAGGGTTGTTCGAGGGCGCCTCGTTCGAAGCCGGACCGACATAATCGGCCTCTCCAGGCAGAGGCTTGTCCATGTCCGGTTCGGGTCTCGCAGGCATGGGCGGTGCAGCAGGTGCAGGTGGTGAGATAGCTGCGGGTGCGCTCGATCCTACTTCGATGTAAATCGCGGGAGCGAAGCCATATTCACCGTTACTGCCGACGAGCGTCCAGTCCGGGTCACTAACGTCGTAGACATCTAGACGCGCATCCTCTCTGAAGCTGAGCTCCTCGTCCGTCTGCTTTGTGTAGTCGTAGAGAGCCTTTGCGGTGTGTATGGGCGTAGCTTCTTCGATGTAATTGCTAGGGATCAGACCCTCCGGCTCGTCTTCATCGTCAGAAGCAGCCTTCTTCTTTGCCTTCCACCAGTCATCGTCAGTGCTCTTCTCAAGCACAAATAGCAGGTCGCCGTCGGCAATCTGCAGCTCCTCGTCAGACTGGGGTGCGTAGTCGTATATGGCGCGGTAGACGCCTAGGAAAACCATGGTCGGGATATGTTCATAGATAGCAAGCGGCGCGGTGCTATGACAGGCGCAGTCCCATTGAACTCGGGCGCGGTGGTTCAGGCAAGATTGGCAACGTGGTCGCGAGGTGGGGAGTCGGAGTGGCTTCAGGAGGCAGCGTCAATGCTGGGCGGGTGTGTAATGGCCGGGCTGCTGAGTAAGATATGGCAGGTGCAAACACGTGATATCGCGTTGCAATAAAAGATAAGAGGATGCTATGCGTGTAAGTGAATAGATCGAGCAGGCAGGGAACAGTAGCAGTGGTAGTATTAGTGCATCACCTTGCTGCAATCGCCCGCCCTCGCCCGCGGTGCAGCACCAACCACTAACAAACGGGCTGGCTGGTTGACGCTTGCGCAGCGTCCGCGGCTTGGCCTCAGCCATGACGCATCGGAACATGCGTCTCCATCCTCACCCTCGTCTCCACATCGCACTGTCCATCCTGCGCGCCATACCACTGCAGACTTCTTCGTCCTACCCAGTCGACGACTACGAATACCCGGTTCTTCATGTCTTTGATCAACAATCCCGTTCTCGAAGGACACTTAGCGACACCTTGTAGACTCTTCTCTACGCTGTTGTTGTACAGACTACAAGGCGTACGAGTGACTATCGCTACTAGACGAAACAACCGAATATGCTCTTTTTCATCTTGGATCGCAAATACTCTTTGAGGGTACGAGTTTGGTTCTGGTAAGCTATTTTGAGTATCTGATATGCAACCTGTTTGTTGAACAGCGTGGTGCGCTTGGTCAACAAGGAGAAGAACAAAGCTGCTCAGCCTGTTCACTACCAAGACCTGAAAGCCTAGGTAGCACACTTTCTCTTGTCATAGTTCTCCTCTTCCATCTGCACTCAATCTCATCCAGGCAAGTCATGATCGAAACACATTCACAGCACATTCCTGAGCGGCCTCACTTCTCGCCTCTTCCGTCGTCAGTGGCGCTCAGTCCTCATCTTCTATGTCTGAGTCAGTCTCTTCGGCGGACGAGATACACATCGGATCAAACACACCACCTTCCGATTCAGCTGAGTCGTCTTGTGCCACCTTGCTCTTCGCACTCCTCTTAGCGCGCGACGAGTTAGCCTTCGGTCCAGGAGAGACGCCTGGGCGCTTAGTTGCAAGGACGGGCTTGGCCTCGTTGTCTAACGCTTCTTCGATCGGCTGCAGCTTTCTTGTGGATTTCGGCTTCTTGGAGTTTTTCGGCTGCTCTTCTTCAGCTGATTCATCTGCTTTGCGCTTTCTCGTCGGGTCGGGTTTGCATGGCTTTTCGTCCATAGCAGACTCGTCGTCAGCCTTGTGGACATTGTCGTTCGTTGATTCGGCGGCTTTTGCGGCGGATCTCGAATGACTACGATTCGGCTCTGGTGTGGCAGCAACTGCTGTTCCCTGAGAATCCGATGCTCCACTCGCGTTGCGTGTCTTACGGTCCTTCTTCCAGACCTTATCAGGGTCTGTATCCTCCCAGCCGTGCACCGGTTTAGACTTTCTTCTTGATTGTGTTATGTATTTTTTTTCAGACGCCACTGCCAGTCCCAACATCTTCCTCGTCGTCTTCAGAAGATTCAGTGTCCTCTGGTGACTCTTCGGCCGTTTCGGACTCGTTCGACTTTTTGGCGCCTTTGCCTTTGGCAATTTGGTTGGGGATTGTGCCGAAACAAGTCATGATAGGAAGCGGCTTGTTCGACGGAGCACGGGATGTTGGTTCCTTGGAGAGTTCGGTCTCGTCGCCAGACAGTTCGAGCTCATTGGCATGGTCGGAGGTAGGTGCGTCGTCTTCCACATCATCTGCATCTCTCGCATCATTGATCTTCGCAGCAGCATCATCGTCGTCGTCCCTGTTCATAAGCGATTCCAAAGGATGCTTCTCTGGGCGGCGATGGTATTTCGCCAACTGCTCCTTCAGCTCTCCGATGTAAGCTAGATGCTCTTCTAGTTTCTCATCCTTCTCATCGAGCAACTCTTGAAGAGCGACCAACTTAGAAGCCGTCTCCTCATCCTCTTCGCTTTCGTCATCTTGCTGTTTCAACTGTCTCTCAAGATTGGCGACATGGGCGTTACGGTCGGAAAGCTGCCTCACGTGCTCAGCAAGCAGTTTTCGTAGCTTCTTCATCTTGGAAGTCTCTTCTCCATCTTCGTCCTCCTCCTCCTCCTCCTCCTCCTCCTCCTCCTCCTCCTCCTCCTCGTCGTCGTCGTCGGCTGTCTCGCCACGAACTTGATCCACAAGACGAACGAATCGAGCCATCTCCTCCGGCTTCAAATTGTGGAGGTAACCCTCCAAGCGCTGGTAAGTGGCACTCGTGTCGCCTCCGTTGAAAGGCGTGTAGACATGGACTTTGATTTCTTGGTCTACGGCAGCGTATTTGGCGTTGGGGTGACAGAGAGCAATGCTGACCGCTGAGAGGAGAGGAGCGAATCGAGACGCGGACTTTCGGGTGGATCTAGTGATGACCTGCTTAAGAGTTGCGAGCATGGCGTCAGGATCCTGGAAGGCGCTCTCGTTGGCGGTCAGCGGCGGAGTTTTGCTGGGTGGCATGGTAGGTCGTCGTTGTGTTGGTTGAAGTGTTTGAGATGGTATGGTTCAAGTGCGGCTGACAGGCGCAGATTATGGTGCGAGTGCTGATGATAGGCGCAGATGGTGTTACGATGGTGAAGAGAGAGGGCAGAGCCGATGTGCAGGGCCATTTTATCTAGTTTCGACACTGTCACTGGGCTTACTATTGTCGGGTGTTTGCTATTGATCTTTGAGTTGTGGCATTTGACCGGCAGGCTGCAGTGGTATGGCTGAAACCTGCATGTTTGTCTGTGCTAAAGTGTGTCTAAATGTATAGGCTATTGTTGTTCGTGCACTTTGAAACCACTAATAGGCTGTCCTTGTGCTGTGTTCGTTGCTTATCAGTGTTAACAATGTTGATATAACATGTATGTTCGTAAATGTACGTACGAGTACGAACACCCTAGGGTTCAGGGTAAGCGTTTACCTTTGTATGCAATGTATTGTGCGGTTATCATCGTTCTCTGTATATATAACGATTGATCTTCGTTTCTAATAGCGGAATACTGATGACAATAAAGAAGTATGGACAACAAAGATTTCAGACTTGTTTTTTAAAATATCGCGGAATCCAAGAACCAACCTAGGAAAATAAAGTAGTTGACTTGTTCATGACAACCGAAATGTTGCTACCTTGTACTTTTGTCATATACAAATACGACAGACATTTCGGACTAAAACAACTACATGTAAGGCATGGCTTTGTCTGCTCCACTAAGGCTGGTTTCAGCGAAAGATGCTAATACGGCATGGAAGTTAAGACACAAATTCCATGTTGGAACAACCTTCCGTCTTCGACTCATCAAAGATCTGCACATATGGTCGCCATTCGACTATCACGTCTCACCAAGATGTTCCTCCCTTTCGTTCTCGGCTGTCGACGGGTGTATTCGGCCTAGTGGAGCCGAACGCTGCACTCACGTTCATATGCATCCTAAGCAATGTGAATCTTTTCATCGACTTTGGCCATGGTCAGCGGCATTAGGAACAAGTGTTCCCTTGCGACGATATTCCGACAAAGTAGCCAAATCGTCAGCGAAGAAACTGTCGCTTTTGGCGGCCAGGGTCGCAAGGTCTTCGCTTCTGATATACAAAAATGCACGAGCGCCAACTATTATAACGGCGTTTGCGTCTGGGCGAGAGGCCAACTCCTCGGTGGTGAGCGGTTGTCGCTGGAGTAAGTGGTGTAGACATTCTTGGCCAAATCGACGATCTTGTGGGTGCGGTCAACAAGATTTGTGATGCGAGCGGCGCTTTCCCTCAGACGATGATCCGGCCGAGAAGGAGGGAAATTCTCAATAACAGAGCTTCCCGAGAAGTACTGCAATGACAGTGCGGCGATGACAGCGACAAGCGAAACATAAAGCAACTCCTTGAGCGACATTTTTTCCGCGTGACGCCAAGGCAACCTCATTGTGTCTAGAGTCCAGTCGAGTTCGGCACGGCAGGGTTGATATCTGCAAGCATTATCGTCGAGTGTGTTATGTGGACGTCACGATTTTACTCGGAGCAGTCCCGCAAATGTTAATAACCTTGTAGCCGCTCGGCTTTGACAGCATATTATAGCAGGTGCTGGCAGCAGAGAAGGCTTAGGGTCAAGAGGAGGAATGCCGCGTGATTAATAGCTCAAGCTTGCAGCACGATTCACTGGAAGCATGACAGTCGCTCACCTGAGCGTAGGGTGTTTCCTCATATCAAGTATCCTGGATCAATCGAGAACATCTGGTGTTTTGATGCCGCCAGCTGGGAAGCTGCAAAGCCACTGTACGAGCACAACGTTCGCAGCATTCATAGTGAGTAAAATCCTGCACAGCCAGTTTTTAGCAGCGTTCGTACGTGTCCCAAATATGAATGGCGGACAGTCACTGCGTTGTAGACGAAGATCAAGCAAAAAGGGAGGATTAATGGCATAGAATTGCAAGACCAGTACCACTTGGCGTACGGAGATAACAGTCTGGCCAGACGAGCTTGGCAGTTACATGAGTATAGAACAGACACTCGTATTTGAATAGATATGAAGGCTATGTTGTATGCGGAACCAGGCAAAGCAAGTTGGCAGTAACCAGATACCACTTCCCCCAATTAAGTCTCTTGCTCTCTTCCCCCTGTCTAACTTTCGGGCCTCAGGGGCGCTCAGTGCAGGCGACGTGAGCGCCGCTCTCTACAGTCTCTCAGTAACAAAGACAATCCTTCTGCAAAGCTGCCATCGTATCTGATAGCAACAGTCGTAAGCTTCTCACCGTTATCAACAAGGAACTTGCGGATGCTGACGATAGACTCAACGTCCAAGGAATTCTTGTCATTCCACCTTCCAAGTCGTTTGTACATCACGTCCAACGTGGTTAGAGAGAAAGCTGGGCGTTGCGGGAGGTGCGGTGCCTGTATTCCCTGCCACGGCGATTCTGGCCACGGCTTCTTCTCGAGGAAAGACCCGCAGCCGCAGCCATCCAACATGTGCATGAGCTGTTTGAGGAGAGCTTGTTGTTGCGTTGCTGTGTCGAGTGCTTCGACGCAGCAATGCACTCTGGCGTACATGGCGTGCAACAAAGGTTGCGCGGTCGTAGAGGCTGTGTTTGCGGACGTTGACCACACGGTGCAGGTCTCGAAGGAGTGGGCGATGGTTATGCAGTCAGACAAATCGATACTGGAGTTCAGAGCTACTAGGGCTTGCAGCGGCTCGCGAAGGAGTTCGGCGACCGCTTATACTTCCGGATCCGTGGCCAGCTCTTCGGTGGCGAAGTGGATGTCGATGAAGTTTTCGGCATGCAAGCTTGTGACTACGCCGATAATCACATCCATCTCTCTAACATGATAGTTGACGCTATGCACAGTGTCTGTGTAATCCGGACTGTTTAGTTGAGATCGAACGAGAGTTTTGATCATGTTGCTTACCGAGAAATAGTGCAGCGAGAACCCGGCACAACTCGCCAGGAATGAGAAAGAGAGCGGCGTCTTGAGAGTTATTTTGTTTGTTTGGCGTTTGGGCATGAGCTTCGATGGCTGTTGAAAATGTCGGCGCGTGTTTTGAGGAGGAAGGATGAGATAGCCTAGATTGGAATCATGTAACCATGTGGGCCTCACAGCATAATATAGCTGCCGCCGTCATCAGCCATGATACCGTGCTCGCGGGTCAGAAGCCCAAACCTGCATGTTTCAGAGCCTCCCTACGGATGGCTCTCCAAACGTGCAAACACCCGAACGGGCAGCATGGCCAAACGGTAGCCACACTGAATCTTTGATTGGCGGGAAGCCAGAACAGCTCATGCGTGCAGTCCAGTTCACCAATCGCGCAAATGCCGCTCAGCTGAGCAGAGAGTGTTTGTATCGTAATCACGATCAGAATCCTTCCCGTGTTGAATGTCGGTCTCAGACGAAGAGCTTGCAGTGTTCTAGACGTGTTGATTTAAGGAGCGAGCATGTCGCTGGATGTGAGGCCTAGGCCTGAGTAAACAAGTTCTTGTAATGGCCGGTCGGATGACAGCCTCTCAACTTGTCTCAGCCTGTGTCTGCAAACGCGAACGGCGAGCAGTCACTTCGTTTTAGTCCCGGGAACATTCGGGACCTTACGGAAAATCAATATTGCACACTCTTTCGGGACAACATGCGAGCAAGCTTGCAATCTGATCAAATGGTCTTGTTGTGTGGGTCATGAACCCTTCGGGAGAGATCGTCATTTTCGCCCGCTGGGCTCAGACCACTGACAGAACAAATCTCGGAGCATCTTGATTCTGCAGCAGGCATCTCATTGCTGATCACTGATGGGTCAAGGTAGAGTCCGCCTAGCAGCGCGAACACAAATGGCCCTCGCAGACGAGGGTCGTGGTCCTTATCGTTCGCATTCCATCACGCGTCGGTCATTAACGCGAACTCTAGCAATTTTCGAGTAAATGTCGAGGGAGAAATGGTCAGCTCCAGTGCTCTGCTCCATTGGATCACTTTGTTCTACGAGGAAGTGTACATCTTCCTGGAAGGTGTTGTTTGTTGATCGAAACCCAAAGATGCCGACGAGCCGTGCCGATAACGCGAAGGATGCGCGAAACAAGCCACCGGCGCTCAGCTTGGTCAGGTACAGTACTGCATATGTAAGCAACACTCGCTATCTTGCATCTTCGGCCTCTCGAGCGCCGGCTGACGAAACCAATGCAATTCTGGTTCGGAGAGCGTTTTGGAAGATGCGGATCTCCGGTGCGTTGCACTTGAAGTGTGTAAGCTGGCAGCACTTTCCAGATTGAGGATGCGCTTGCCATTGAAGCAACAGACGTAGAAGAAGTGTAGATTAGTCAGGCGCATCATGTAAGGCACGTCGATGAACGAGCGAGAATCGCGGTGACAAGGCAGCACTTTCAACAACCACGCGTACATAAACACCAACCACGCGCATTGAATCTCTCCCCTCAACAACCAAACCACAACATTCGAGCACCATTCAATAACAAGCCACTGCACCTTGAGAAATTCAACACCATGGCCTTCCCATCCCCCACCAAGCAATGGCACACTGCCGCATACCCTTCCATCGACCCCAGCCTGCCAGCTCTCTCCTCCGCCGGTAAGAACATCGTCATCTCCGGCGGCGGCTCAGGCATGGGACCTGAAATCGCAAAGGCCTTCGCTCAATCAGGCGCAGCGACCATTGCTCTCCTAGGCCGCACAGAAGCTACTCTGCTCGGTACAAAGCAGCAGATCGAAGCAAAATACCCCAGCACCAAAGTCTCCACTTACGTTGCCGATATCGTCTCGGCGCCTGCTCTCGAACAAGCTCTCACCGCCCACGAAAAGGCACATGGCAAGCTGCACGTCCTCGTCGCCAACGCAGGCTACATGGCATCCGGCCGCAGCATCGTGGACAGCGATGCCGACGATTGGTGGACAGGATTCGAGGTCAATGTGAAGGGCAACTTCAACCTCGTGCGCGCATTTCTCCCACACGCCGTGCCCGATGCAGTCGTGTTGAACACCAACACCGCAGCAGCGCACGCACCGTACTTCGCTGGCATGTCAGGCTACTCCGCGTCGAAGATGGCAGGAGCGAAGCTCTTCGAGTATCTGCACTATGAGTATCCTGAAATGTTTGTTCTGAACATTCAGCCGGGCGTCATCCAGACTGGTATGACTGCCAAGGCCGTTGAGGCTGGTGTTGACCTTCCCTTTGACGATGGTAAGTGGAATCATTGCCCATGTATTTACCGATAAATGCTAACACCGCGTGTAACAGTTAACCTCCCGGCCTCATTCATGGTCTGGGCAGCAAGCAAAGAGGCCAGGTTCTTGAATGGACGATTTGCATGGGCCAACTGGGATGTAGATGAGCTGAAGACGGCTGCCGCGGAAATCGAGGGCGGTAACAGGTTCACGATTGGCCTGCTGGGGTGGCCGTGATGGCTGGCTAGTCACACATATGGGCGATGATCGATCAGTTCCTGATGTGGTGTTTTAGCTAGGAGTTTAAGGTGAGCGCTAGTAGTGGCATTAGACAGGAGTTTGAACCAATGCATAAGAACAAGGAAACGAAACAATACTCGGCCTTCAAATTCTTGCTCTCAGTGGGCGATTAGCCACGATAGGTATTGCTAGTCGCATTTGTTTCCTGGATGTCAAGTGTTGGGTGGAAAGGACGAATGACAATGGGGGATCGGGAGTTTGCGGCAAAAGGTTGCAGCGGAGGAAAGTGGGCCGAGGGCTCCTTCAAGATCGTGGATGCACCAACAGACGACGAACCTCACTCGCGCAGCAGTACTACCGACGTCAAACAAACCCTCACCCACTCCAAACCACATCAACCCTCTATCGCAAACATGGTCGTCTACTACTCTCTCCCCGCCATCGGCAAGGTCGGCTCTCACTACGTACGTCAACCTCTACGACGACAGACCCTTTCGGCGTGATCATGAGGAGGAGGAGGAGGATCCGGGATGTGCGCACAGCGCCGCACGACCTACGGCGATGGCACAATGGGTGTCAGATGGAATAAGGTACAAAAGCTGACATGTTGCGACCAACAGCTTGCGATCGGTGTCCTCAGCACCATGTTCGGCGGTGTCTTCCTCCTTTCCGGCGGCAGCTCCAAGGCCGTCCAGCAGTCTCCTCCTATCAAGGCCTCCAGCAGGGGCGAGGAGGACTTCATCCAGTATGTTTCGAACAGCACACGCGCCATCACCCACTCGATGCGCTTACAGAAAGATGAGATACGGGACTAACACACATGTCAAGGAAATTCTTGAAGGACGCCGAGAAGGACAGCGCCAAGAGTGACGGAAAGCACTGAGCGAAGTATGATATGGTGCTGTAAGAAGATGATAGGAAGCGAAGGAGACACGTCCGTTGTAAGAGCTCCGAGGGTACTTTGATGTTGGGCGCGGCGTGGACTTTTGAGTTGGAAGTACTACCTGCCCTCTGTCAGGCGGAGCTCACCTGTAAATATACCTTGAGCGGCAGCATCTGCTTCACCAAACATTGCAAAAACGCTTCAAGTTGCAGTCCTTGCCTAGTGATAGCGAACCGTTGCCAGGCTCGGAAGGGAAGATTACGAGTTGTTCTCGCGCCAGCTGCAATACCCTTCAAGCTTCGTCCTAACTGACGGCGGACCTTTGAGCATGTTGCTCCACTAACACAAGCATGATTTACACGGTCACGACAAAATCACCCATGTCGATTGAGCATCAGAGAGTTCGCAGGCTGGTCGGGTATCTTCTGAGGGGAAGCTGGATCGCCTTGCATTAGGGTCTGAACTCTATGTACTACTGCATTTCAAAATGGCGTTGCTCATGCATTGAGATCACGCCACTCAGATCTCGCCACAATTGGATTTCGACGAACAGAAAGAGGATCTAGCCACAGCCACCAATTCCCAAAGCATGCGCAGCAGCTGAAATAATGGCTGTTCAATGGCTGATATTTGGTTAACGCCACAACGTGAGCTCCTCTGGTCTAGATTGTCAGCTTCAGTATATAAGTATCTCCCCAATTCACCAACTGATGTATGTTTGGTCCAAGGAATTCGAAGCATTCCCTGCTGAACTGACCCTCAACCTGAGAATCGAGCAAAATCACAGTCACCGCGAAAATGGCAGGCCTTGTCCCATACGATGCGAAAAACATCACCGCAAACTACTCCTCCACGGCCAAACAGTTCTCCATGACCGCCACCGCGCTTCTACCAGTCCCTTTCGTCAGCGCCGAGTTCAAGCGCATAGACATCGCAAACAACCTAGGCGGTCGCAAGTTCCGTCTCGAAGGCCTCAGAGGTGGTGGTGCTGGCGTCCCCAAACAAACCATGATGCAAAAGCCGTATACCGAGAATGACTTCGGCGCACCGCCTCGTTTTCAGGCAGTCAGCGTTACCCTTATCGACCCAGTCAAAAAGACAGAGGCGACCGTCAGTATCAATGTGACGGTGGATGCACCTGCTCCTTTGCCAGTTCCGCTGCAGCCTCAGCCGATGTCTGTCCTCCCGGCGAAGAGCGATCCTTCAGCTCTGAAAGCCATTGAGATTGCCCTCCCAGCGCAGAACTTCGTTCGCATCACGGCTCCGATACCCGATAGCACGAGTCCACGCCCCACCATTGAAGGGCGCAACGAAGGAAACGCCACAGTCATTTGGCGATCAGGTGAATTGCCGGGCTTCGTTTATTGGGATGTGGCGTGGGCTGGAGACGGCGCAGGTGTGGGCAAGGGTGCTACTTTTACGGTTACAACGACTGTTACGAAAGGAACACAGGGCGGTAGCGTCTCAGGCCAAGCAGGTGGTGCTAGCTCACAGGTCACGGTACAGCCGTATGCCATCAAGTTGCCAGAGATCAGCAAGGGACCTGTGGACCTCTTTGATCCGGACGCCTAGGCTGTGCATCAGGAGTACGCGACCAGACGTGCGCCTGCCAGAATAATGGATGGCATTTGTGTGTGGACAAGTCCCTTGTTGCAGATTCCGCAGGTATCAATCAAATTACTCGTCATGAACTTGCACCTCACATGTGACTTCTGGCAGTTCCAGTTCCATTCAGTTCAGTCCATGTCTGTCGCGAAACTCTTTCAGCCACATCGGACTATCAGCGATGGTTTGGTTCCACGGATCATCGCTGCTATACAGAACTTGTCTCGCTTCTCTCTGTAACATATCATCAGATAGATGAACCCCCATTTGACGATACTCGAGTGCGAATCGCGCCAGGTGCGAGGCCAAGATATCTGCAAACGCTTCGGCACTGCGAGCGCGAGAGTCAAGAAGAGCCGGAGTGTGCAGTTCATTCACCGGTTCCAATGGTTCGACTGGCTGATTGTAATTGATGGCTGCGAGAGTACCAGAGTCTTCTATGTAAGCTCCTGCAGTTCGAGCAGAGATCTGGGCGAAGTGATCTTTTGCTTCTGCACTTGTGGCTGAGAATGGGACTAGGCTTTGCGCCTCGGTGGCGAGGTAGTACGGAGGGAGAGCATTTGTTAGCCTGGCGGCTATACTGTCGTCGAAGCCGTGGCCGCCTTGCCAGTCTCGCATCGTGCAGCCCTGGCGGAAATGCCCGGCGAGGTGGTCGGCTCGCTCGTCCCAGGAAGAGAGCGCCAGATTACAGAAGCCACATCGTGATTTGACGGCAGGCGTCTGCTCCACCCAGTCGTTCAGTTGTGGTACATCGAGCAATTTGTGAAAGACGCGGAGGTGCTGGGCGAGGTGGTCTCGTCTTCGGAAACAGCGAGCTGCTACGGCCCGATTGACGCAGGCTTGGTGTTGATGTGTCTCTAGATGTAGGAAATCTGGGTCTGCGGCATTGCAGTACGCACAGTATCTCTCGGTTGCACCTGAGTTCCCGAATGTTCCATCCATCGGAGCACATTTCCAAACCTCCAGGTCTAGATGAAGA